>JAPKLX010000238.1:348658-390886 GCA_026898415.1 Leonotis leonurus | reverse complement strand
TGGTCGATGACTGTCATAACAGATTGATTTCTTCTCTTTGGAAAAATGTCTTGGTCTTCAACCTAGACTATTATTGAAATGACTTCTATAGATATAATTTCTTTACATGCTAAGTCATCTCCTAATCTGTTCTCTATCAGAACTCACTTTATGCTTAGTGATCTGTTAACATGTAGAGCAGTTTAACACTAATCAAAGCTGTAAAGACTAAGTGTGTTTCGAGAAATCATCATTAAAACCAAAATACTTCGGGGTTCCCAACAAACTCTTTTGTCATTAATTATTTTCCGCGTTTAAGATTTTCTAAATCCATTAATTAATTGAGTTTGCTGACAACTCACAATTAATTAATATATTTATTCGTGAGTGATCTGGTTCAGACCTTTAATATTATATATGGAATAAATTCCCAACCGGCCGGGTTTCTTATGTAATAAACCTTTCTGAACACCTCACGCGGATTTAGAGTTACGAAAAACTCGCAAGCATAGATGAATCAAAGCAGCGTATAATCAACCGCCTATACTAATGTCATCGTCACAGATTAAGAAATGAATTTATTTCCGAGACCTCGTTCTAAGTATCAGCACGTTAGAACTTATCTCACGATGAAACCACTCAATATGTATACACAAAGCATGTGTATCAGTTTATACATACCGATATTATTTTGCGCACTAAGGTCAGTCGCATTGAAATGATATCGCAGCCTTTACCGACTAGACTATCCAAGTCTGTCTAGACTGTGACTTTATATTACAAAGGAGCCGACTGTTTTTTCTTTCGTGATCATCGACCCACCACATAGTCTACAATTGTAATAAATGGACTTGTTTGCAATTCAATATATATATATAAGACAATAATAAATTAACAAACCAATGATAGAAACATTTATTCTCATTTAAAGTGCAATTAAAAACAAGTTTGATACATCGTCTAAGCATAAAGCATGCTTTGAGGTATACAAACCTAACAATCTCCTACTTATACTCAAACATGCTTTAGAGTATACAAATATATGTGTCGCATGACATAACTCTCCCACTTATACCTAAAGCAGGTTAACTATGCATCCTCTACATGCCTCTCAAATGTCTTCCGTTCAAGCTTTTCGTGAAGGGATCTGCCAAGTTGTCCTCCGACCCAATCTTTGTCACCACTATGTAGCCCCTCCTGACAATATCACGAATGATGTGATATTTTCTCTCAATGTGTTTACTTGCCTTATGAGCCCGTGGTTCCCCCGAGTTTTCCACTGCAGCAAAGTTATCACAATACACTGTGATACTCGTCGGCATACTCAGAATCACATCTAAGTCCAACAAGAAGCTCCTGAGCCAAACTGCTTCTTTTGCGGCCTCGGATGCGGCAACATATTCAGCTTCCATGGTGGAGTCCGTGATGCATTTCTGCTTCACACTCCTCCAAGTTACGTCTCCACCTCCCAAAGTAAACACATACTCGGAGGTAGATTTCCTTGAGTCTCGATCCGTCTAGAAATCGGAATCGGTGTAACCCAAAGGGCATAATGATTTAACCTGGTAAACTAAACAATACTCCTTAGTCTGTTTAAGGTACTTGAGTATGTTCTTTACCGCTGTCCAATGTCCCTTCCCAAGGTTGGACTGATATCCCGCTACCATGCATACGGCAAAGCAGATATCGGCCCAGTACACATCATAGCATACATGAGACTACATACTGCCGAAGCGTATGATATCTGTCTCATCTCCTCTTTCTCCTCATGTGTCTTAGGAAACATGTCCTGAGAAAGAACGATTTCATGCCTGAAGGGTAAAGAAACTCTTCTTGGAATCCTGCATGCTAAAGCGCCTAAGTATAGTCTCGATATATGATTCCTGAGATAAGCACAACATTCGCTTGGATCTATCACGAATGACCTTGATCCCTAGAATGTGTCCTGCGCCTCCCATATCCTTCATATCGAACTGACCGGACAGGTATGCTCTCACGTCCGATAACATCTTCTTGACACTTCCGATCAAGAGAATGTCATCTACGTATAGCAACAAGAAAACAACTGCGTTATCTTCACACTTCTTGTATACACAGCTTTCGTTAGGACACTGATCAAATCCATAAGATTTGATAACCTGATCGAAGCAAAGGTTCCACAACCGTAACGCTTGCTTAAGTTAATAAATGGACTTCTTAAGCTTCCACACCATGTGTTCCTTTCCTTTAACCACGTAGCCCTCGGGTTGTTGCATATGGATGTTCTATTCAAGACTTTCATTTAGGAAAGTTGTCTTGACATCCATCTGCCATATTTCCCAATCCATATATGTTGCTACTGACAAGAGTATACGAATAGACTTGAGTATGGCAACTGGCGAGAAGGTCTCATCGTACTTGATACCTTCCTTTTGAGTATAGCTCTTAGCTACTAGTCTAGCCTTGAAGACAACGACTTTACCGTCAGGTCCTTGTTTCCGCTTGAAGACTCATTTACTCCCTATGGCTTCACAGCCATTGGGCAGATCAACTAGCTTGTATACTTCCTTGTCTACCATGGATTGCAGTTCAGACTCCATCGCCTCTAGCCAGAGGTGACAGTCCTTGTCGTGTACTACCTCTTTGTAGTTCCAGGGATCCGATTCGTCTGAGCCTGGGATTGAGTTAGATGCCTCTCCCACTCCAATGAATCGGTTGGGTTGACAAACAATCCTCCTACTATGACGAGGCTCCACTACTGGTGGTACAAGTGTTTCTATTGGTGTTGTTGCATGTTGGGTTTCTTGTGAATTTGGATTGGTTATAGTTCTCATTTCCTCGAGAACTATTTCACTCGTTGACTTGTGGTTGTTTACATAGTCTTCTTCTAGAAATCGAACATGAGTGCTAATCACGACCTTACGATCTCTAAGACTATAAAATTCCCACCCCTTCGTCTCTTTCGGGTATCCCACGAGCAGAAACAAGTTAGTACGAGGTGCCAATTTGTCGGCGTCCTTTTCTAGCATGTGTGCTGGACAACCCCACACCTTGAGATGTCTTAGACTGGGCTGGCGCCCTGTCCACAGCTCAACTGGTGTCTTAGGGACCGACTTGGATGGTACCAAGTTCAATGTGTAAACTGTTGTCTCTAGGGCATGTCCCCAAAACGAAATAGGCAATTCTGCATAACTCATCATAGATATGACCATCTCAATTAGCATTCTATTCCGTCTTTTTGCCACACCATTTTACTGGAGTGTACCCGGTGCAGTCAAGTGGGATTGAATCCCTGCTTCGGACAAATGGCTCAAAAACTCAGCATTGAGGTATTCACCTCCGCGATCAGAACGCAGACACTTGATAGTCTTTCCATGATGATTCTCCACTAGTGCCCTGAATTCCTTAAATTTCTGAAAGAATTCTGACTTGTGGTGCATCAAATAGACGTATCTATATTTCGAGTAATCATCAATAAAAGTGATGAAGTACGTCATGCCACCTCTGTCCTGGGTCGACATTGGTTCACAAACATCAGAGTGAATGATATCTAACACATCTTGGGCTCTATTCCCTTTGACCCTGAACGGTCTCTTGGTCATTTTACCTTCCAAGCAAGATTCACAAGTAGGGTATGGTCCAAAGGCCCATGTTCCACTAGCTTTTGAATCATCCAACTGTTAATATGTCCAAGTCGTAAGTGCCAAAGATATGTATCATTCGACGGAAGATAAGAAGCTTTTCTCTTCTTGGAGTTAGTCGATAAGTTAAAAATTGAAGTTGAACGTTGTTTAGGTTGTGCAGTTATAGTATACAAGTTGTTAACCATAGTACCAGAACAGATAAACAAGTCTCTTTTCTTGATAACAACGGAATCATCAAAAGAACCAAAATATCCATCCAAAACAAGTTTAGAACCCGAAACAAGGTTGTTAGGTTTTTAAGTCTTGATGTTATCTAAAGTGTTGACCTAACATTTGTGTTTTTGTGTTCTTCACATGAATGCTGACTGGGACTCCAGCTCAGCATGACATGGAATGGTGACATAGCACCCAGCTCAGCAGCCACATGGAGTTTGTTAGGAATGTTGTGTTGACCTCAACATCCAGGAACACAGCCACGTGGAAGGCTGATCTGGCAGTGACTCAGCACCCACGTGGAAGGCTGACATGTAAAGACTTGAAGGATACTCAAAGACTGGAGAGAAAGAGTCTTACTGAGTGGTTGAGAATTTTATGCCGAGTGGAGACTTTCGGTTCCACATTTCAAGTAGTCAACAACTGACTTCCACATTTCCAGGCGCGGTTGCGGAGCATAACAAACAGCGAGAATTAAGAAGACATGGGCCAGCAGTTGCTATATTCATGGACCCAAGCCCATGTAGTCTATCTATAAATACTAGAGTCATTCATTAAGTTGAGTGCGGATTTTGAGATGATATAAGGAGGTTAGATAGACACTTTTGCAGATTAAATTTGTAGTTTAGTGTGTATGATCCTTAGTCTTTTAAGGTCATACGTTTAGTGTTTTTGTAAGAAGTGTTGATGTTGTTGTTCTAAATATTGTAACAGCACAACACTTATTTTGATTATTCTTTTTAGCCGTAAGGCTGCCGTGTAGGTTGTTCATTAACACAACCTACGCAAAAAATTATTTTGTGTCTTCTACTTTAGCTTCCGCAAATATTGACTTAGAGTAGGTTGATACACTTTCAAAGGTTCTTTCTAAAACTATGTACTAATAAAACATCATGCAAAACTAAAACGGTAGATGCAAACTGCAACTCTACGTCTCCCACTGCAACCGCCGCCACTCGCGTGGTATCGCCCAACGAGATGGAAATATCTCCATCTCTAAGTGTTTTGGACCGCAGAAGTGCCTGTGAGTCAAAACAAACATGGTCAGTGGCGCCTGTATCTACTACCCAAGAATGGGCAGAACTTGCCATATAACATGATGTTACCACTAAAGCTGAAGACGTACTTTGACCGTTCACCGACTATTTGCGAAGTGGATAGTCTTGTTTCCAATGTCCTTTCCTACCACACTTAAAATATTTTCCAATTCTATCCTTTTTCTTCGCCCTATCCGTCGCCTTCCTCTTTTTAGCAAACTTCGGTTCTCCCTTCTTCTTATGCTTACCCTTTCTAGGGTTGCTAGAAGAAGCTGGAGCCGATGCTACCAACGCAGTCTTGGGATCGGCTTTCCCTATAGCTTCCACTGTTTGTAGCGCAGCCAGCAGTTCCGCCAACGTGTAATCATTTTTGTTCATGATGTAGTAGACCCGGAACGACTCAAAGCTCAATGGTAAGCTCTGCAGAACGATATCTATCTGAGACTCCTTATCGATTTTCCCACCAAGAGTCTCGATCTCGCTCAGGTAGCCTATCATCTTCAGGACATGGTCCCGAACCGATGATCCATCTGCCATAGAAACGTTATCACATTGCAAATGGCCCCTTTCTTAGCCAATCAACTTTGCGAACCGAACATCTCATTCAGACTCAACATGATATCAGCAGATACCTTGATGCTTTCATGCTGATACTGCAAGGCATTATTTATGGAGGCCATAATATAACACCTCGCCATCTTGTTAGCTTTCATTCACCTATCATATTTAGCCCTAACATTGGCAGATGCGTTATCAGAAGGAACTGGCGGACATGGTTCGTTAAGGACAAACTTAATGTCGTCAGCAGTAAGGACAATCTCCAAATTCCTTTTCCAGTGAATATAATTGTTTGTCTCAAGTCGATTCTTTTCAAGAATCGTGGCGAGTGGATTGAAAGTCATGCTTAATAGAAACTGAGAATAAATCCAAAAAACTATCATAAATACATGCTCAAACGCAAATAATTAAAAACCTTAAAAGAAAATAAGATTTGAGCAAACTGTTCAAAATCAATCATGCAAGCGACGCAGTGTGATCGATGACACAATCAATTCAAAACGTTTTTACTGGCCATGCAACTCGATAGTCAGAGGCCGCGCAGTGCTGCTATAACTGCCAAATTACACCTAAGCTATTACCATGAGTCTGACACCAAAGAAGTTAATTGATTTTAATAAGCCTACAGCAGAGGGGTCATATTGCCACCAATTAAATTCTTACAGCCATCTATATAGAAGTTTTATCACGTGAACTGGTAAAATGTGATACCGCTTGGAATCAAGACAAATTACTTCACGAAAAGACCGTCTCATGGAGACCATATTTAATCATAACAAATTAAATTAAAAAAATGTAATTACGATTATTGCTTAGTCATTTTTTAATTTTGAAAAAGGTATTAAGCATGGATAATCACATATTATGACATGTCTAAAATCCATATAAGATCTCCAATAAATTAGTATATCAATTTAAACAAGTTCCTCATAATAAATAGAAAATAAAAGCCACATAAAACAATTAACCACACAATGAGGCAAATAATTACATTAATTATCCAAAATATGATAAAAATAACTAATTCCTAAAACTGGGGAATTTAAATTTGAATCCTCCATCTTCTTCTTTTGTAGATGATCTCCAATTCAAATTTCAAATTTAAACCGGGAATAAAATTCCAAAAACAATTCGAATTTGAATTCTGGAGTCGGGACGGGCTAGCCCAGGGCCCGTCTCGTCCGCAATCGGGGCTGCCAAGAAGCCCCGAGGGCTGTAGAGGGTCGCACGTGCCGCTGCTGAGGCTTGCCGAGGGCTGCCTCGAGCTGCAGCGGCGCTGTGGCCCGCTAGCGCTGTCTGGCTTTGTCCCGTGCTCGAGCTGCCCCGCGCCAGTGCCCGCCTGGCGCTGTGCCGCGGCCGGGGCAGCCGCTGTCCTGGTCCCGCACGACCCGTGCACCGTGCGCGGCCTTTCCGCGAGCCGTGCAACTGCCGAGGGGCTCCACGGTGATCTGTGACCCGGATTCGGCTTTCGTTTCTTCCTCATTCTTCGTCTCCCGCTCAAATATATAATTAAATGCAATACATGGAAAAATAAAATAAATCATAATCTAACACGGTCAACCCCCGTGTGATTACATATTTTAAAGCCCAAACCGGGCACTGAAGAACGAATAAATGAATTATAAGAAGATTAAATCATATATACCACGTAATAACATGATATAATGCATAAAATTAAATCTAGCACCCTTCATATCAAATTACGATCAAAGGCACACAATTAAGAATTAAATCAAATTCATATACTCCCTCTGTCCCATTATATATGTCATGTTTTATATTCAGATGAATGTATTATTTTAATAAAACATGACATATATAATGGGACAAAGGGAGTAATTAATTAAGTTCTATGTCCGCTCTGATACTAACTGATGGAACTCGTATGAGGGGCTCACTTAACCGCAGGATCCATAGATTACTTAATCACACAAATAATTAATTCTTAAGGCAAACAAGAGAAGACAAAGCGGAATTTAAGATTGTTCACCTTGTTTCCTAAGCAAATCCGCCACTTGTGGAGAAGCAATTTGAATCGCTAGCTATCGATTAACAATCCACTCCGTTTGAATCTACAATCTTGATCTCTACTGAATATCACACTGATAAACACTCATTTTGCATGATTTTAATGTCACATTTGTCCGCTTTTAGTGTCGTGTTTTGATTTACTTTGCTTTTGTTTTCGTTTTTTTGGTTACTTTGTGTTGGTTTTACTTTTGGTTGTTGCATTTCGTGTTTCTCTAGGTTTTTGCGGATTTTGGACATGTCGGAGGCCGAGAGGAGTATCCGAGGAGAAGGAGGACATGTCGGGCTGAAGAATAGCACACAAGACGAGGCACGAGTGGAGAGGGAAACAAGATCGGCGACCCAGGGCTGGGGTCGCTGAAGTCACGCACATACTTCGGCGACCGCCGTTCCGGTCGCCAAACCTGCTGGAGTCCACCCCTTTTGCATCGGCGATCGCCGTTCTAAAGCATATATTTTGGCGATCCAGGTCCGGGTCGCCGATGTCATGCGCGAGAGAGTTTCTTTCCATGTTTTTAGACTTTATTTCCATGTTTCTTGTATTCTACCCTAAGACTATATAAGGGTTATTCTTTCTTCAACCCTATAACTTTTGTCACTTTGTAGAGACCTTTAGATACTTTTATTTCATACACCATTGTTCTACAGATTCTTGGAGTTTAATTCAAAAATTCTTGGCGTGGAGTTCGTGATCGAGGATTGACAATCCGACGTTGCCGATTCTACAACAGGGGTTTATGATGTTTTATTTTTATTTATATTCCATGTTTCTTTTTATTATGATTGGCTAGTCTTTTTGTGATTCTAGGGGATGTGTATTGAACTATAATCTTTTAATGGATTCGTAATATTAATTTCTAATTTTCCTTCTGATGCGTGTTTGTGATTTATGGATTTAATTCTCATGCTTCGATAATTGATCACTATGATTGCATGCAAGTTATGTCTTTAATGTCTTATCTGGAATTAGATTCATAACCGACCTCATAAATCACAATACATGTTTCTTCTTGAGACCTAGCGGAGATAGGAGAACTGTAGGAGGATATTTTTTGTGTGCCGTTTGTAACTGATTTAATTCTCTTGAGACCTAGCGGAGATATGAGTTAAATTAGCCTACTATCATAGACTGCCCTATCCGGGAGTATGTTGTTATTTAAGCGAACATCCACATGCATTAAGATTAAAATTTGGTAGTTAGAGTTAATAGTTGAATCCATTAATTGGTTTAGTGTCTATACATTACCCCTGGAATCCTCTTTCCTCATATTGTTATTCATAAATTGTTCTATTTATTATTTGGTTATTTCTACCTTTATAATCATCTCTTAGTCGATTTGCCTAGATAATAATTGAGTATTTGCGTAATTAATCAGTGTGTTTTGGTTATCAATCACTCACTGTGGATAGGATACTCTGCTTGCTCTATATTATACCTATTTTTAGTGTTTAAAATAGTGCGATCACCCACCTTAGGAACTTCTATTCTATTACCCTTCTACAACTTGAATATCGTGTGGACGAATCTATCTAGTATTTTAGGAAAAAGAAGAAGAAAATTTACAGGAGTACTGTAGAATTTTTGAAAATAAAGAGGATAAAATCCTCTAGGGGGCGCCGATTTTTGTCTTAAAAATGGGATGATTTTCGGCCACCTCTCTCCTCTCTCCTCTTATAGATGTTGTGGGCTAGAATAGAGTTTCCAAGGAGAATGAATTAGATCCCAAATAATAGAAACTATAATCCCCTCTTTATCTCTTGCAAGTTACAACAATAATTCAAATTCAAATTTTAATTATATCATAAATTAATACGGGTTTGGACAAATCCATAATTAGATTAAATTAATTTTCAAGTCTCCTTTTAGCCCCAATTGAATCTAATTAATTGGCTGGCCCAACCTTTAGACTTAAATTAATTAATTTAAATTAAATTGTCCCCCAATTAATTACTCTGTAAATGTAATAAAGAGCAGTTCTATTATAAATATTTATCGACTCCACTATAGGATAAATATTGAACTCATCTTGATTCATTCGAATTACGGGCGTAACCCTTTTGTCATTAATTATTTCCCGCGTTTAAGATTTTCTAAATCCATTAATTAATTGAGTTTGCTGACAACTCACAATTAATTAATATATTTATTCGTGGGAAGAAACTTAGTGGACGGACCAATAAGGAAAGTTGGGAAAAAAGATCGTAGACGGAAGGAGAAATAATTAACCCTAAGCCCGTGGGTAAACCCATAAGGAACTAAACCCACTAAGATAATAATTAAATAAATAATACTAATAATAGAATTTGAATGCTAATTTGCTTCCTCATGGCTGTCTCCTTGCTCGACGTGCGTATACTCGTATTTCCTTTTTCGGCGCCCTCGTGTGCCCTTCCTTGGGCGTAGCTCTATCATAGTTTCCTAGATATCATTTTTTTGTGTTTTCAAATAGCAAGAGGCTCATCTGTTATGATTTTTGTTGATTTTCTGATATATTTTAAGATGTGAGAGAGAGAGATTGAATATAGAAAGAGAAGTTAGGTAGGAGAAGATAGAGAGAGAGATAATTTCATCAAAGTCTGCGTATTTCATTCTTGGAACTAGGTTAAATCCCCAAAAGTGGGACCACAACAAAACTTACAACCAAATAACAGATGATAAATTCCCAAAAGTGGAATTCCCCTTAAACTACTAAAAACGTGTTTTCACTCTCTACAACAATTTATTTCTCAACTTTAGACTCATCAGGCACGTGGATAGCCATACCATCTTTTTCCTTTTTGACCAAATTGTAGTTTTTCAACTATTTCTTCCCCAAATCTCCTTTGACTGTGAACAATTCTTCAACCATTTCTTCTTCCCTGTGAACCTCACCTCCATAATTTAGCTTCTTCGAAGCTGATACCATGACAATACTCCCCGCCTCCAAAGATCCTTGACCCCAAGGATCAATCTTACCAAAAGAATTGTGTAGAAATCCTTCGTCTTCCCAGCTCGTGTTGTCATACGTCCCTCCGGGCCAAAGAACCAATTTTTGTCGAGTCAAGACTCTCTTCCTCCAAATCTCCCGCGTATCCAGGTAGCTCACGGGATGGATGGAAAAGGTGCCGTCTTCATTGAGATTGGGCAAATTCGTAGCAATAGGAGCAGTGGGGCTAATAACTTTCTTTAGGAGTGAAACATGGAATACTGGATGGATTCTAGCACCATCCGGCAACTCCAAACGGTAAGCTACATTTCCAACCCTTTCAATGATTTTGTATGGGCCATAGAACTTAGGAGATAACTTCAAGTTTCTTCTCAGAGCAACAGAAGTCTGGTTGTAGGGCTGCAATTTGAGGTACACGAAATAACCCACGGAGAATTCACGCTCAACCCGTTTCTTGTCCGCATAGAACTTCATTCGACTTTGGGCAGCAAGTAAGTTTTCTCTCAATTGCTGGGTTAGTAATTGCCTCTCCCTCATAAGATCTTGAGCTTCAGAAGTGGAAATAGGTAAATAAACCTGCATGTTGAACTGGGGAGGATGATACCCATACAGAGCATGAAAAGGAGTAGTTTTGAGACTTGTGTGAAAATTGGTATTATACCAATATTCTGCAAGAGGTAGCCACCTTAGACATTGTTTTGGGTGTTGGTGAGTCATGCACCTGAGGTAGTTCTCTAAGCATTGGTTCAATCTTTCAGTCTGTCCATCAGACTGCGGATGATAGGCCGTAGACATGTGAAGTGAAGTTCCCATCAGTTTGAATAACTCCTGCCAGAATTGGCTGGTGAAGACCTTGTCTCTATCAGAGACAATACTGATGGGCTGACCATGGAGCTTGTAGACATGGTCTAGGAAAAGTTTGGCTACTGATTGTGCTGTATAGGGATGAGCCAAGGCTAGGAAGTGTCCATACTTAGTGAATCTGTCGATGATAACCATGATTACATCTTTGCCCATAGATTTAGGAACCCCTTCAACAAAATCCATACATATGTGTGTCCAAGCTTGTTCAGGCACAGGTAGTGGCTGTAATAAACCAGGATAGAGACCTCATGTAGACTTGCTCTTACTGCAAATTGAGCAAGCAGCGACCCAGTTATCAATCTCCTGTTTAAGATAGGGCCAGTAGAAAAGCCGTTTGACCCTCATATAAGTACCAAGTGTACCATAATGGCCCCCATAGGCAGAATCATGCAATTCTTTCATAATAGTCAGTCTGAGAGAAGTTCCCTCTCCAATTGCAATTCTCCCTTTGTACCTTAGTACTCCTCTTGTCAATTCAAAATCTGGGTACGCAGATGGATTAACAACTTTAGTTTCCAATATAGGAGTAAAGAACTTATCTCCAACATAGCTAGCGCCTACCTGATTCATCCATTCAGGTACTGCCACTGAAATAGCGTTGCACTCTTCCTCATCCATTCCCCTTCTAGATAGTGCATCAGCAACCTTATTCTCCAACCCCTTTTTATATTGAATTTCATAGTTTAGGCCAAGCAATTTAGTGATCCACTTCTGCTGCATGGGATTCATAATCTTTTGATCCAACAAATACTTAAGAGCTTGTTGATTTGTCTTCAAAACAAACGGTTTAGTGAAATCTGGTAGTCGAAGCACAGGGGTAGTCGCCATTGCTTGTTTCAAAGTTTGGAAAGCTCCCTCAGCTTCACTACTCCACCGAAAACCTCCCTTCTTAAGTAAGGTAGTGAGTGGCCTACTTAAGACCCCATAATACAAATTTTCGGTAATATCCTGTTAAGCCAAGAAATCCCCTCAATTGTTTTGGGTTAGTAGGAACTGGCCACTCAATCATGCTCTTGATCTTTTCTGGATCTGTAGATACTCCTTCATAGGAGATAATATGACCCAAATATTCTATCTTTTCTTGGCCAAAACGGCATTTGCTCCTTCTTGCATACAACCGATTGCTCCTCAAAATCTCTAAAACAACTCGTAGATGTTGTAGATGTTCTGCCCAAGACCGACTATATACCAGGATATCATCAAAGAAATCCAAAACTGTTTTCCTAAGTTGGTCCTTGAAAACTTGATTCATAAGATACTGGAACGTAGCTGGTGCATTACACAACCCGAAAGGCATAACTAGATATTCATAGTGACCATGATGTGTACTGAAAGCAGTCATGAACCTATGTTCTGGTTTGACTAAGATCTGAAAGTAACCAGATTTGAGTAAATTAAGTGTGACTGTGAACGTCATGTGTTCGTAGTCCAACTCTATTGGGGTGCAAGATTTGAGCCAATCACCCCCAAGAATAAGATCACATCCCTCATTAGCTAGGAGTCTGGGAGAGTAAGTGAACATATGATTCTGCATCTTCCATGTAAATTCTGGTACCCTGGTAGAACTAATCATTTGCAGTCCATTCGCCACCCTTACTAAAATTGGTTTAACAGTTTCAATGGAGCATCCCAAAAGTTTAGCAGTTGACTCCTTGATGAAACTCAAGGTGCTACCAGTGTCAATTAGTATATGCAGTTGTTGTTTCCCATAGTCACCAATTAGTCTCATTGTGGTGAGACCACCTTCCCCAGCTATTACATTAAGAGCCATTTGAATTTCCTCCATGTTATCATTAGGAGGGGGATCTTCTTCCTGTGCATGTAGTAATGAGTTAAGAAATTCTGCTTCTTCTTCCTCAGTCATAATCATATATATCACCCTTTCTTTGCATCTATGCCCTGGTGAGAAAGGCTCATCACAGTTATAACAGAGACCCTTCTCCTTCCTAGCCGCCATTTCAGTTGTAGTTAGCATTCTAAAGGGCTTCTTGGGTAATGAGCTTTGAGTCTTGCTGGGTATGTTACTAGTGAAATCCACCTTTCTATAATTACTCTGGCAAGCAGAGTTTGGTTTCATCGGTGTCTTGAGTTTCTTAGTCAAAGCCTCTAAGGTTAGTAATTGCTTCCTGCCCAACTCTATTGTTTGTGCCAAGGTGTTTGGTTCAAACATAAGAATAAAGGCCTGCAATTCTTCACTCAATCCACTGACAAAACTAGCAATATAATACTCCTCTGAATACCCTCCCTTGTTCATCATGGACATACAAGCCCTAAGCTCTTCAAATCTGTCTACATACTCTGCATATGTTCCTGTGAGTTTGAGCTTGTTAAATTCTGAGATGATTTTTGCTTCTTTTAATTCTTCAAATCTTGATGACACTACTTCCATGAATAGTTCCCAATCAGTTATTGGTTCCTTTACTGACAAATTTTGGAACCATTGTGCAGCTTTCCCATCAAAATGCATTGAAGCTAAAATAACTTTCTGATCATCAGGTATGTTGGGAATAAGCTTAAAATATCCTTGACATTTAAGCATCCAAGATCGTGGTTGTGTGCCATCAAAACATGGAAAATCCAATTTAGGAAGTGGGCTGATAATATTCATACCTGAATTACAAGAACCTCCTCCAGATTGATGTTTGTTTCGGCTTGTGTGATATTTGCCAAGGATGGAATCATCATATTCTGGAGTTTTCTCCCCGTCCAAATTCTTCAATTGTAGCTACAAGGATGCAAGCGTGGTAGAGATATGATCAATTTTTCCGGAGAAGTCGCCCAGCTGTTTTTGAACCTCTGATGAAACAGTAGAAATCTGTTCTTGCAGTTTGAGTTCTGTAGATTCCCTTTTTAGTGCCTCTGTTTGTAGTATTTGATCCAATCTTTTTTGTGCTTCATGTAACTCCTTCAAGCGTGTACCGTCGGCCATTGATCAGAGATCGTTGGCTCTGATACCAATGTTATTATTTTTGTTGATTTTCTGATATATTTTGAGATGTGAGAGAGAGAGATTGAATATAGAAAGAGAAGTTAGGTAGGAGAAGATAGAGAAAGAGATAATTTACTCATCAAAGTCTGCATATTTCATTCTTGGAACTAGGTTAAATCCCCAAAAGTGGGACCACAACAAAACTTACAACCAAATAACAGAGGATAAATTCCCAAAAGTGGAATTCCCCTTAAACTACTAAAAACGTGTTTCCACTCTCTACAACAACTTATTTCTCAACTTTAGACTCATCAGGCACGTGGATAGCCATACCATCTTTTTCCTTTTTGACCAAATTGTAGTTTTTCAACTCTTTCTTTCCCAAATCTCCTTTGACTGTGAACAATTCTTCAACCATTTCTTCTTCCCTGCGAACCTCAGCTCCATAATTTAGCTTCTTCGAAGCTGATACCATGACATCATCACATTAAGCTTTTCTTATATATATATATATTTGTTGTTATAATAAATCAATTCTGTTGACATGATTTTTGTATGAAAATTGGATTATTGTGTGTCCAAAGATTTCCTGGAGACAAGCCATCTATTTCAGCGGTGTTGTCAATGTTGAGTAGTGAAATATCACAACTTCCTAAGCCAAAGTTACCAGCGTTTGCTATAAAGTCGAGTCATTCTAATGATGCAGGTACGAGTTCTTCCAATCTCACCCAATCGAGTAGTTCATCCATCAACGATATCTCTCTCACAACAGTTCATGGAGTGGTGTAGGGGCTGTCTTATGCTGCAAAATTGTAACTAATCATTGGTTTGCGGCAACTGCCCATTACGTGCATTTGCGCGTTAAAAGATTTGACTTTCAACAATTATTTCTTTTAGTGTATTTCACTATTTTATTTGTATTATAAATAATATTATTACATAAACATTATTAGAATATTTGTTTATTTAATTACTTTTATAGATATATTATTAAACATTATATTATATTAAAGGTACATACGTGAAATAAAGAGGTTTCAATACTCTTTTTTCTTTTCTCTCTTTAATATTTTGCACAACACATTTTCAGCACATATTTCAAACTAAATTAAGTACGGTAGTTTGTCGTATGAAAGATTCATGTCCTGTAAGGTACTAATCTTACAAAATTTCATTCTAAGAATGCAATCATAGAATTATACATGAATTGACTTAATTTCTTCGTTGATTTTGGAATTTGTGCTGGGAATTTTGAATTATATTATTTTTTGAATTCTATTAATTTCTCCTAACAATTTAAATTTTGAATGCTGACTATTTATCTCGTTGGCAATTTTGATGATATGTTTGAACGTCGACATGAATTAAATTTCGCAAAATTCATATTCAATATGAATGTATAGATATGTAATATATTGAGTATATCTATTGAGTGAACTACCATTTATTGGTTTGAAAAATATATTTTATAATGTCATTCCTTTATTATTATAATTGAGAAGTTGATTACCATAAATGATATGTGCTTATGAAATTTTTAAATGGCTATGAGGGAGTTATTGTTCTGCGTATTTTGATGTATTACATATTTTATATTAATGGTATATTATATTTCTATATTTTTTAATTTTTTTGTGATAGTCTTCAAAACATATTTTTCTTATTTGTCCATGAATGTTTCAGCACTCACTACTTTGATAACATCACTAATATTTATTTGTCAAGAAAAAAAGGACTAAACTAACTACAATGATAACATAACTAATATTTATTTGTCAAAGAAGGGTAGTTTAGTGATATAATGTTTGTAAATATGACAATCTATAGTGATGATTACATGTCTTGTGCCATCATAACAAAATTAGGCTTCTCTTGACTCATCTACGTTCAATATCTCTTGATAGATTTTCAAGACTAACATGATGAAGTTTTGTTAGAATGGTTCCCAAAATAAAAAGAAATTTTAATGATGCTATTTAAGTGTTTAGCTCGTTTTTTTGTTTGGGTTTTCATTCATATTTTGTCGTGTCTAGCTTTTAGTTGGAATCGGCTTGGTGTCTTTTAGTTCGTGTTTATGTTGGGTTTTGTTTGTTATTATTTTGGATGTAGGATGACAAAAATGAGTTAATGTGAGCTGAAATGATCCCGGAAATGCCGAAGATGCTAAGCCGAACGAATCAGAGAGCATGGCCATAATCGAAAATATTACGTCTTGCGCAACAATTTTGTTTTGGCTCGTTCTCATTCGTTACAACTCCGAATTTGGATCCGTTTGCGACAACGGACTCCTATCGAGACGAGCTTCAATTATCTATTTTCCAAAATTTCGTATTTTGCATAGGACAGCGGTCGCTGGGCCCGTTAAGTTGGCGATTTTCTGCGCATTTTAAAGAGGAAAAACAGGGCATTTGAAGAAGGGAGACGTGCAAACTCAATAGATTAACATTCTTAGACATTATAACTCTCTAAAAACAGTAGCTTGTACTTTTTGGGAAGATGTATTAAAGGGGGAGATCGACTGCTCGATTCCCGGATTGTAACCGTTAGTAAGTACTTACCGTGGATTTCTTATTATATGATTATGTGAAAGGATTTGAGTAGTTGATTCTCCACTAGGTTTTGGATTTTTTAATTTATTGTTGATTTTTAGATTGTTCATGCTTATTGATTAGATTATGTTTGTTTAATTGAACTGATACGTTTCAATTCCTTAGACACTGGTTGAGGTCGAGAGATAATTCTAGTGTTCGGATCTAGGTCTAATCAATATTTGTTTGAATCGGAAATGTATAAACCGAATGTTCATTTATTTATCTTTAAATTCTTAACTGTGTGACTTAAATACGTGAGTTGTAGCCATAGTCTAATTATAAATGCGAAGGCTATTAATTAGACAGCTCTTAGGAATTCTTGAATAGTAAATGGATGCATGAATTAATCTTGACATGAGATGATCGATGAAGATATTCAAAGCTTAGACCCTTTATTCCGGATTCCTGTTATTTAATTTACTTTTTGACATTTAATTTTAGTTAATCTTATGAATTACATTTTGATAGAATGTTTAGGAATTTTAAATGTTTAATCCGTAGCACTTGAATTAGAAAGCTCTGCTAAACCTTCCACAAGATTCGACTAGGGTTAGCTTACTATGTATTATAGGCCTCGTTTAATTGCGAGAACTTTGACACACGTTTTAGGTTGAACTTTAGCTTTCTTATTGTCCTATTGTAATAACTAGTATGTGATAGAACCCGTATGAGGGGCTCGTAATTATGCAGGATCCACATGTTTAATATATTAACAATTAATACCACGTAGGAGAATATAAAAGCGCAATTAAATTATACCTTTCTCCTTAGCTAGTCATTCACTTGCGCAGAGACGAATTGAGTCATCAACAACGAACCGCAATCCACTCCAATTGAATCTCCTTTTTATCCATAAAAAATTACGGATGTAACCCTTTTAGTCATTAATTATTTCTCGCTTTTAAGATTTACTAAATCCATTAATTAATTGAGTTCGCTGACAACTCATAATTAATTAATATATTTATTCATGTGTGATCCGGTTCAAACATTAATTATTACATATGGAATAAATTCCAACAGGCCGAGTTTCTTATGCAATAAACCTTTCAGAACGTCTCACGCGGATTTAATCAACTCGTATCACCGAGACGCATGCGATTGACAATCGAGTGCTTTTAGCTAAACCAATCACTACTGCTCAAGACATCACTATCTGGGATTACGAAAAATCCGTAAGCGAAGGTGAATCAAAACAGCATTTAATCAGCCGCATATACTAATGTCATCGTCACATATTAATAAATAACTAATTTCTAAGACCTCGTTTTAAGCAACAACACGTAGAACTTATCTCACTGTGAAACCTCTCAATATATTCCTTTGTTGACAGGGATACATGATGGAGATAATGAAGGTTAGGGGACATAATTACTACAAGATACCCCATATGAAGAATGATAGTCTTATAAGAAAAGAAATGCTATCAATTGACTTACAAGCACCAAAATATTTGGCGAGAGAGTGTTTGATGTGCATGGTGGATAATGGAAGAGTAAATGCAATTCAAGGACTCATACAAGACTGTAGTATAATTGAAGAAGAACAACAATAGGTGAAGAAGGGCATCAAATATCATTTTTTTGTCAGCATTTTGTTTAAATATGCAATTTTTATTTGCATTTTGTTTAAATATATAATTTTTATTTGCATATGTGAAAGAAATGCAATTTTTTGTGTGCAAAGTGGGTTAAATATAGATGTTCTAACATGCATATTATGTGTCTGTGCGGTTAATGTGTGCAACCAAAAGGTCGTAAGAATCAATGAAAAATGAAGTCTCACTCTGAATTGCAACTCTGTATAATGGATTGATCAATCAGAATTCCACTTCTTCAACACTCAATATCTCTTCTCTCTAACCTTCTTCCTACTTTCTTAGCTGAAACTTTGATACAACTTTTCTCACCTCCTGAATAATACAACACAACACAACACAAGAGTGATAGTTAATACGAATTCACTTTTTGTTAAATTAAGTATCGATCTCTTGCTTCTATTATATATAGGATTACTCAATTTAAACTACAACTATATCAGATAAAAATATAAGAATATGAGAAATTATGTTGTGCAATCAGTTGAATATAAGAAGAAAGAAGAGAAAACTAATACTTACATCTTTGAAGATTGAATCGAGCGGCCAGTCAGAATCAATGCATAATTCTGGACAATCAACGATGTATAGTACTCGTTATTTATTGATGAAATGGAATGGCCATGAATCTGATGAGGCCAGAGTCCTCAACCTTCTGCAACTATATACATAGAACTTCTCTAGATATGTGAGGTTCCCAAACCATAGCGGCATTTCTTCTACTCCCAAATTCCCTAAACTTAGAATAGAGAGGTTGGTGAGATGTTGAATTGATTCTGGCAACCATTCCCAATCTTCCATCCCGTTCATGTTTAATCTATTAAGTGATTTGGAGCATGATTCCAATATGCCATTCACATTCTCTTTAATGCCAACTCTACTACTCTCCTTACTAACATCTATCATTAAATCTTGTAAGTTGCCCAAACACCAACTCTCCGCATTACAAGTAGACATCAATAGAGGAACACTTATAATTCTCAATTTTGTGAGATGAGATGATTTTTCCAAGCAACCAATAAACATAGAGAGGTCGTTTACGCTCCTTAAGTCATTCAGAATCAGAGTCTCGAGTGATCGGGGCCACGGCTTTACCATTTGACCTATTGGATTATTATTATTCCTCATCATCGACTCTAGATTTGGGCATTCACTTATCAACAACACTTTAATTCAGAGAATTGAGGGTGAGTATACCATCAGGTAATTCTATTAACTTGGGACAATCAAAGATACGCAACTCTGATAAATTCTGATTGTTATAGAATAACACATCCGGGAGACTTTCCAATCCTTGTAATCCTTCCAAACGAAGAGACTTGAGGTTTGACAAGTGTTGTGTCCATAAGGGAAATCTTTTTCCTTGGAAACCTTAAATCTTTAACTTGATAAGGTTAGGGTGAGGTTGGAGGCCTTCCAACACACTCTCATCATTTCCTCCTTCACCTAATTCTTTATCTTCATGCCAATGATCCCATCGAAATGTCAATCTAAGTAAGTTTGCCTTCTGGAATATATTTGCTTTCAGAGCCTCTTCTTTGTCACGCACCATCTCCAGATTACTAATCTCTAAGAATCCTTTGAGATTCTTCAAACCTCCGAGCTCTTCAATTTGATAGCCTTTCTTGTCTCCCACTCTAAAGTGCTCGAGAGTTTGGAGAGAAGTCAACCTCCCAATCTCTGCAGGTAAATCTACATCACGATCAAAAATGTAAAGATGCCTTAAGTTAATCAAGTATTTCAATGTAGTTGGAAGATTCTTCAAATGATGTGTTTCTGCTCTTAGCGTTTGCAAATGATGGAGTTCTCCGATCCACTCTGGAAACTTTTCAATGCTTGTCTCTGAAATATCAAGATATCTCAAATGTATCAACTTTCTAATTGAATTAGGAACCTCTGTAGCGCCACGATCGACAAGAACTTAAACATGTAGGCTTTCAAAGTCCAAGTAGCTCAGACGAGAAATATCACCATCCACAGATAATGAATGCAAATGCTTTGCCACGTCTTTTGGGAAAGGATTTACTTCTTGTCTTCCATTGTAGTTCATATATCGAACTTGGGTAATGAAAGAGCCTCTAACAGAAGATGCCATATCATGCACAAGATCGTGCATCACACAACTCAATACATTTCCATAATCATCTCTCCTTGAAGCTTGCAATAAAGAGTTGTGCATAAGAACATCAAAGAACTTGTCCCCCACAGACTTCATATCATTTCTTCCATCATCTTCAAGAAACCCTTCTGCCATCCACATCTCAATCACTTCTTGCTTCCTAATTTGCATACCTTTTGGGATAATCGAACAATATGTGAAGCACTTCTTTAGTGATGTGAAGCCAAATGATCAAAGCTCAATCTCAATATATTTGAGATATTTTCAGCTCCTTCACCATCTGCAAGCCAATTTTCATTGATGGAGCTCCACTCTTGTTTGGTTTTACCACGAAGCACACCTCCAACTACATTGGCAGCTAATGGCAAACCTTGACATCCCCTTGCAATTTCTCTTCCAATGCTCTCGAATCCTTCACCATTTTCTAAAGTTTTTGCTTTGATGATGGACCAACAATCTTCCTCTGATAAGCCTTTTAAGCATTGCATATGAAGGGGCCTCACAATTGAAGCAACCTTTTCACTTCTTGTAGTCATAATAATGGCATTTCCCTTTGTGGAAGAAACTCCCTGTATGGAATTTATGAAGCCTTCCCATTTCGGAAGATCTTCATTCCAAACATCACTAGCACAAGAAGATATGTTTTGTCTCTCAATTTCTCTCCAAGCTTTTTCAAAATAACTTCTCTGATGTCAACTTGATGATCAGATTTTGAAGTCAACACTTTGAAGATTTTATTGAGAAGAATAATCGGATCAAAAGTTTGAGAAACGTGAACCCAAATAATTTATCCGAATTGAGTCTTAATCTTTTCATGGTCTTTCCCAATCCACCCATGCCGACAATGGCAAAGATGGACAAGATTGATTCTTGTAGACGAATCTCAGCCAGCTTGTCAACTAATTCAGACACCACATCATCTCTTCCAATAAAAATAGGATCAAGAGTGAACGAATCAGTTTCTAAGTAAGCATGAGAAGAGACAAGAGGTGCATTCACAAGTATACTTTGAAGACCGAGATCAGTTGCTCTTTTGTTCATAGACTCGAAATCAATATTGATTTTCTTAATCGCAAGAGCCATATTTCGGCGACGTGGAATATGGTCGGATGATGAGAAAATTGAGAGTACCTTTGTCCTTCTTGGATTTCATTTTGTTGACTTTCTTGTGGAGATGATAATAGCTAATATCATCCAAAACATTATTAGCATTGAAAGCCAAAGATTCAAGCTCCCTCAACCATATTTTGACAGCATGTTGGGAGATGGACTTCTTCTCAGCATCATTCAAATAGCTCTGAATCATTTCCAAAGTGTTCTGCAGTTGAACAACATCTTGATTGAGACCTTGAATTAGAGACCACTCTTCCTTGATAACGTTGATGAGATTTTGCACCAGGATTCCAATGGCAGCATCAGCAGCTCCTTCCATTATGTGGCAGGCAGAGAGATAGGTAGAGGGGAAAAGGAAGAGAAGAGGGAGAATGGCTGTTGTAAAGTAGGTAGGTAGAAGAGAGAAGAGGAAGGTGGAATGAAATGGTTAATCAGAAGAACAATATTGAAGCAGTCCTATCCTAATAATATTGTTTATTAGAATCATAAGTTAGGTTCCATTTTTAATTTACAACTAGTTAATAACGTGTATGGATAGCTGGATTCATCTAATTACTATATTTAACACTAAAAAATGCAAATAGAATAAGTTTTAGGCTCAGTGCTTGATGCATGCATGGATTGCGTAGCCCGCATGTGCTCACGGACTCAAGTGCAGCTTTTTCAATACCACTAATTAAGGTGATTCATCTTTTTTGTTTTGTTTTTTTAAAATTGATAATTAATGTCTTACTATGAGTTTGTGGTCTCTTGGGCAATTATCCTTTTTTTTCATCGTTGACTACTTTTATAAGGAAGTTTAGTTTTTTTGTTTGTGTAGGAGCCTATATTTGATTCCTCAAAATTATATTACTCTCTCTCCACGATTTTAATAATTACTCAGTTTACCTCACACTGTCTTATAGGAAAATAGTTTGACTTGAGGAAAAAAGAATCGGGTAACGAATTCGTGAAAGGACGAAATATATTCGTTTCATTAAAATATTCACATTTGTTTTACAAACAAGTACTGTTTTATGGAAAAAGCGAGTTTACTTTGATCAAACTCGAGCATAATGATATTTGGTTTGAAAGGTTAATGTTCGAATATAATTTGACTAGCATAGTTTTGCATAGTTCGTAAACTTTGTTAACAAGTTTGTTCATGAACTTTAAAAATGAACCGACTTAGAATTTTTCACCAACTTTATATACAAACTAGTTTACTAATTTGTCAAATTAATATAAAAATATATATTGTCCCAAATAATAAATGAACTTTTTAACATACTCGAACTTGAATGTTTTAACAAATTTAAGCCGAGTTCGAGCTTAGGTTCAAATTTACTATTAAATCGAATAATAAAGGAACTTGAGTTTTGTTTGATTCGAAAAACTCAGATATGACAATACTCGTTTCAATTCGTTTCATTCGAAAAAGAGTATCGTTTCCTTTTCCATCCCAGCCTATTGCTGATTGTAATGAAGCAAAATTGAGCTTAAAGTATTTGTATTAAGAAAAGTACAAAGTTGTTGTATGTTAGACATCTGTCAATACACCCCACTACAAGTTGCCATCATTTTATAAAATGAAATAACACATACTAGTATATATTTCTAGTGCTTTTAGGGTACTCACAACAATAAAATCTTTCGTGATCTATTCGGAACTTGACTAGATAAAACTTCGTTAAATATTTATTTATTCACTAAACGAACCGAACTCGAGCCTCAAATTGATTTCAAATTATTTTCCGAGCCAAACTCGAGTTTAATAACATTTGATCCAAAAGATTCGTGAACATGTTCTAACATAATCATAATGAGCTCAGTTTCGATAGTTCGTGAACTTTGTTAGAATACTTGTTCATGAACTTTAAAAACAAAGAGAACTTTGAATAGTTCACGAACATTATATATAAATTAGTTAATGAACTCAACTTAATAAACATATGCATATATACATACTAACTAAAATAATTTAATAAATAAGGTTTTTAACAAACTCGAACACAAATATTTAATGAACTCGGGCCGAGTTCGAGTTTAAATTTGAATTCAATAGTAAATTGAATAGTAAATGAACCAAACTTTAGCTTGTTTTTCAAAACTTTAACTGATCTCGAGACAAGCTCGAGCCTTTAAATATTTAAATGGACCTTTAAATATTCACTCGAGTCGAACTTGAATATGAAAGTACGTATTCGGTTTGATTCGATGACAACATTGCTTGAAACAAAATCAGGAAGAAGTACCACATGTGGTGCACATACCTGAAAGTAGCCCAAGATATAGCAGATATGTACGTATATATGAAGAATTATACTCCCTCCGTCCCACCTCAGTTGGCTCACTTACCATATTACGGTGTCCCACCTCACTTGTCTCATTTCCTAAAGAGGTATAGATTAGGGTGTAGTGGAGGGTGTTAATGGTAATAAAGTAGGTGAAAGAAGAAAAATGTGAAAGAAGTAGGTGAAAGAGGTAATTAAGAAGATAATAAAATAAGTATCGGTATGCGATCCAAAAGCATTTGAGACAACTGAGGTGGGACAGAGGGAGTACTTCATAAGCTAGAAGATATCCATCTAGTCATAAATAAACCCATTTGCAAATTAAAAAAACACATTGCAATAAAGCATGCAAATTTCCTTGGATAAAGGACAACATGTTGAGATTTCTTAATTAATTTCCTTTTGCAACTTCTCAAATTAATTTGGTAAAAATTAGAAAACATGTAAAGCTTATAATCTAAATCGTAAATTAAAGGGATAATTGTCGTTAAATACATAAATTAACCACCATTTCTCGTATTGCATATAAACAATAAAATCTACCCCACAATACACTAACTATCATTTTTTTAGCTAATTAATACATCGGACTACTTTTGATCAAACTATTGCATTCGTGGACCTGAATAACACGTGTATGTATATATCAGCATAACACGACGTCGTTCTGACTTAATATAAACGACGTCGTTTCTTCCTTAAGTTAAACGACGCTGTTTAATTTTGAATGTCTTATCGTTTTATAGTTCAATCAGAAATGGAATAAAACGACGTCGTTTTTCTTATAGAAGAAACGACGAAACGACGTCGTTTATATTAAGTCAGAACGGCGTCGTGTTAAGTTAATGTGTACATACACATGTGTTATTATGGTCCAGGTATGCAATGGTTTTGTCAAAAGTAGTATGATGTATTAATTAGCTAAAAATGGTAGTTGGTGTATTGTGGGGCAGGTTTTATAATTTCATGTGCAATACTAGAAATGATGGTTAGTTTACGTATTTAGCGACAATTATTCCTAAATTAAAATATTCATGTTTTATTTTAAAGTTGAACTAAAGTTCGTGATTTCTAGTGCAATTATCATTTTTTTAATTGTTTACTTTTATTAGCAAGTATAGTTTTTTTTTTTTTTTTGTTCCTCTATGACAATGCCTATATTTGAGTCCTCAACATTATACTACTCCTCTAGTTCATTATGTTGTTACTCAATTTAACTCGACATGTCTTTTAATAAAATAATTTGAGGTGAGGCATATTATATTAATTTTTGAGTGGAGTTTGAATTTCACTTAATTTATTATATTTAATTGAATTATGTGTATAAAGTCGACGGTCAACTTAAAAAAATGAAAAAAAAAATAGAATAACGAATTTGATAATAGATGGAGTATATTCCTTTCATTAAAATAGTTGCAACCGTTTTACCAACAAATATATTTTATGAAAAGGCAAAGTTACTTTAAAGAGACATGAAAAAGTAATATACTCACCATATCCTTCTACTTTCGATTTACTTCTTTTTTGTGCGTAAATTAATGCAAATTTGTTTATTGTTATTATTTTAGTTAAGCTTTTGTTATATTCATTTAAAATTAAATTTAGTGAAATTTAAATTCATAATTTAATTTAAAAACTTTTAAAATATAAAATTAAATTAAATTCTTAAAAATATAGAGTTTATAGTAAAAGAATTAATTAAAAAAATTACTAGGTTTTCTGTTGGCGAATCAACACGCCACAATTATTAAAAAACAAACATCATCAAACTAAAAGCAATTTAAAAGGCAATCATCATCATCAAACTAAAACTGCAGCACCAATACACTCTAAAAATATATTCTGTATATAATCCTGCTAACTAAATTTATACACCACACTTCTCCTAAACATCAAACACTATAAAACTAAAAAATTCACCCAATACTCGGTCAACAAAATATTCAAAAAACAAAAGACATGAAAAAGAACTTAACAATCAACGAGAGAAATTCAAAAAAACGGAAAGCCAATGAGATGGAAAATGATTGAGGTTGCACAACGTTTCAACAGTAGCACAAGGAATGTTTGATGGTTGTGGGCAGCTGCCAAAAAAACAAAAGGAATAAGGTGAGGTTGTAATCCTTCAAAGCAACAAACCAAATGCACCAAGAAGAAGGAAGGAATAAATAGATTTAACACTTATTCAATGATTTGAGGTGGTTTAGAACTATCCAAAACATACAAATAGAGAAGACATGTTATGGCATAGACTCACTTGTGAATGCAACGGTGTCTTCATTTGAAGAACTATCTCTAATGAGTACTCTAAACAAGGTATTCCTTTGTTTACAAGGATACATGGAGGAGATAATGAAGATTATGGGACATAATTATTACAAGATACTCCACATGAAGAATGATAATCGTATAAGGCAAGAAATGCTACCAATTTACTTACAAGTACAAAAATATTTGGTGAGAGAGTGGAATAGTAAATGCAATTCAAGGACTCATTCAAGACTTAAGTATAAGTGAATAAGGTAAACAGTAGGTGAAGAAGGGCAACAAATATAAATTTTTGTATGCATTTTGGTTAAATATGCAATATTTGCATTTTGTTTAACTATAAATATAGTTTTTATTGGCATATATGAAAGAAATGCAATTTTTTGTGTGCAAGTAAAAGGTCGTTAGAATCAGTTAAAAAATTAAGTCTCACTCTGAATTGCAAGTCTGCATATATTCTGAATTCCACTGCTTCAATACTCAATATCTCTTGCATGTCTCTAACATTCGTCCTACTTTCTTCTTCGTTGAAACTCTGATACAATACTTCTCACATACTGAACAATACAACACAAGACTGATATATAAGTATGGTCGGGCAGAAAAAAAATGTTGCATCTCTAGATCAGAAGGTATTAAGAATATGAGAAATTATATTGCACAATCAGTTGAATATAAGAGAAAAATGATACTTACATCTTTAACGATTGAATCCAGCGGCCAGTCAATATCAATGCATAATTCTGGGAAATCGTAGATATATAAATATAAGTATTGGAAGTTATTGATGAAATAGGATGGCCCTGAATCTGATGAAAAGGGCAGACTCCTCAACCTTTTGCATCTTATTAGATGTAGCCTCTTCAGAGATGTGAGGTTCCCAAACCATACTGGCATTTCTTCTACTCCCAAATTCTCTAAACATAGAACAGAGAGGTTAGTGATATGTTCAATTGATTCTGGAAACCATTCCCATTCGTCCATCCCTTTTAATACTAAAACAGTAAGTGATTTGGAGCATGCTTCCAATATGAAATTCACATTCTCTTTAATGCCAACATTACTAACATCTATCTCTAACCATTCCAAGCTGCCCAAACACCAACTCTCCACATTCCAAGTACCCATCATTAGAGGAACACCTTCAATTCTCAATTGTGTGAGACAGGATGATTTTTCCAAGCAACCAATAAACATAGGCAAGTTGTTTATGCTCGTTAATTTTTCAAGAATCAGAGTCTCGAGCGACGGGGCCCACAACTCTACCGTTTGTCCTCCACCTATTGGATTATTATTTTTACTCCTCATCATCGACTCTAGATTTGGACACCTCCGAATTCACAACTCCTTGAGAGAATTGAGAGTGAGTAAACCATCAGGTAATTCTCTTAACTTGGGACAATCAATGATACTCAACACTGATAAATTCTGATTGTTATAGAATAACTCATCAGGGAGACTTTCCAATCCTTGTAATCCTTCCAAACGAAGAGACTTGAGGTTTGGTAAGTGCTATGTCCATAAGGGAAATCTTTTTCCTTTGAAACCGTAAATCTCTAACTTGATGAGGTTAGGGTGAGGTTGGAGGCCTTCCAACACATTCTCATCATTTCTTTCACCTATTTCTCTATCTTTATCATCCCAATGATCCCATTTTAACCTCAACTCAATTAAGTCTGCCTTCTGAAATATATTTGTTTTCAGAGCCTCTTCTTTGTCACGCACCTTCTCCAGATTATAAATTCTTAATGATCCACTGAGATTCCTTAAACTTCTGAGCTCTTCAATTTTATAGCCTTTCTTGTCACCCACTCTAAAGTGATCTAGAGTTTGGAGAAAAGTTAATCTCCCAATCTCTGCAGGAAAATTTACACTATAAGGAATGTAAAGATGCCTTAAGTTGATCAAGTATTTCAATGTACGTGCCAGTTTCTTCAAACTTCCTTGATATATTTCTGCTCTTAGTGTTTGCAAGTGATGAAGTTCTCCAATCCACTCAGGCAAATTTTCAATGTATGTATTTGAAAAATCAAGATATCTCAAATGTATCAACTTCCTAACTGATTCAGGAAACTCTGTAATACTTGCATCATCATGAAGAACTAAAGCATGTAGGCTTTCAAAGTCTGCGTAGCTCAGACGACAAATATCACCATGCATAGATAATGAACGCACATACTTTGCCACATCTTTTGGGATATGATTTGCTTCTTGTCTGGCATTGTAGATCATGTATCGAACCGGGGGCATGGAATAGCCTATAATTGATGATGCCATATCATGCACAAGATCGTGCACTACACAACTCTCAACATTTCCATAATCATCTCTCCTTGGAGCTTGCAATAGTGAGCAGTGCATAGGAACATCAAAGAACTTGTCCCCCACAGACTCCATATCATGTCTTCCACCGTCTTCAAGAAACCCTTCCGCCATCCACATCTCAATCAGTTTTTGCCTCCTGATTTTCTCACCCTTCGCGAAAATAACACAATATGTGAAGCACTTCTTTAGTGATGGTGAAGCCAAATGATCAAAGCTCAATCTCAATATCTTTGAGATATTTTCAGCTCCTTCACCATCTGCGAGCCAATTTTTATTAATGGAGCTCCACTCTTGTTTAGTTTTACCACGAAGAACTCCTCCAACTACATTGGCAGCTAATGGCAAACCATGACATCTCCTTGCAATTTCTCTTCCAAAGCTCTCGAATCCTACATCATTTTCTAAAGTTTTTGCTTTGATGATGGACCAACACTCTTCCTCCGATAAGCCTTTTAAGAAATGCATATGAAGAGGCCTCACGATTGAAGCAACTTTTTCACTCTTGGTAGTCATGATAATGACATTTCCCTTTGTGGAAGTAACTCCCTGCATGAAATTTATGAAGCCTTCCCATTTCGGAAGATCTTCATTCCAAACATCATCTAGAACAAGAAGATATGTTTTGCGTTTCAAAGCCTCTCCAAGCTTTTTCAAAATAACTTCTCTGATGTCAACTTGATGATCAGATTGTAAAGTCAACACGTTGAAGATTTTATTGAAAAGAATAATTGGGTCAAAAGTTTGAGAAACGTGAACCCAAATAATTGATCCAAATAGAGTCTTAATATTTTCATGATTGAAGACTTTCTTAGTCAACGTGGTCTTCCCCAATCCACCCATGCCGACAATGGCAAGGATGGACAAGATTGATTCTTGTAGTCGAGTCTCGGCCACCTTATCAACTAATTCAGACACCACATCATCCCTTCCGATAAAAATAGGATCAATAGTGAATGAATCAGTTTCAAAGGAAGCATGAGAAGCAACAAGAGGAGGTGCATTGACAAGTATGCTTTGAAGGCCGAGCTCAGTTGCTCTTTTGTTCATAGACTCGAAACCAGTATTGATTTTCTTGATTGAAAGAGCCATATTTCGGCGAGGTGGAATATGTTAGGATGATGAGAAGAATGAGAGTACCTTATCCTTCTTGGATTTGATTTTGGTGACTTTCTTGTGGAGATGATAATAGCTAATATCATCCAAGACATTATCAGCATCGAAAGCCAAAGATTCATGTTGGGAGATGGATTTCTTCTCAGCATCATTCAAGTAACTCTGTATCATTTCCAAAGTCTTCTGCAGTTGAACACCATCTTGATTGAGACCTTGAATTAGAGACCACTCTTCCTTGATAACATTGATGAGATTTTGCACCAGGACTCCAATGGCTGCATCAGCTCCTTCCATTATGTTACACACAGAGAGAGAATGGTAGTGGTGAAGTGGGTAGGCAAAGGAGAAGACGAAAGAAGGTGAAATGTAATGGTTGATTAGAAGAACATATAATGAAGCAGTCCTATCATCATGTAATTTTTTTATTATGATTACTAGTACTGTATTAATTATCATGATGCGGAGGAGAAGAGAGGAAGAGATAATGGTTGTTGTCTTGTGATGGAAAAAGTGGATCGGTGAAAACACGGTTTTTGTTAGATTATATCAACACCACAAGTTGAGCAGCTTTCTTAATTAATTTTCTTTTGCAAACTTCTCAAATTAATTCGGTGAAAATTAAAAAACACGTAAAGTTATATTTTAAAATGTAAATTAGAAAATTCATGTTAAAGTTCATGATTTTTGACAAATGAGATTGATGTCTTATTTTTGTATCTCATATTCTTAAGTCTCACAGTCAAATTTAATTTTTATTTTATATGCTTTAGTTTAATTTTATACATGATATTAGGATTCATCCTACCTAAATAAAATGCATTATTATTTTTTATTATTTAATATCATTTTTAATTATTTATTTTGTTGATAAATATAAAACATTGGTATATAGTTTTTTTTTTAAATCGAATTTTTTCAAATACTCCTTCGTCTACCAAAATGGTTTTACATTTTGTTATTTTTTATTTCCACAAAAATAGTTTATATTTCAAAATTTTTATTTATAGTAAATGAACTCACCCCAATCAATACTTGCAACTCAATTTAAAGTATTAACTCAACTGGAACTCAAATTTTTCACTCGCTACACACAACTCAATTTAAAATAATATACCAAGTGAGACTCAAATTCAACTAACTACACATTCACATTAAAGTCAAAACATATTATTAATTCGTGCGAGTCAAACCGTAAACCATTGACTCAAACTCTGTTAACTACACATTATATTTCATTATATTATAATAATTATTTTTAAAAAAAACTTAAAATGATAAATTTGGTTAATTGTAAAATATAAATGTGAAACATTAAATCTCGTCCGAATTTATGATACAACAATTACCTCTTTTTCATCGTTAATTACTTTCATTTAGAGCTATGTTTTGTTTTTTTTGTTCCTCTATGACAATATCTATAATTTGAGTCCTCAAAATTATATTATACCTGTTTCATTAAAATAGTGTGATTAGTTTTACCAATAAATCTATTTTATGGGAAACACGAGCCTACTTTAATGAGATAAAAGAAAATAATACAATTCCTATGTCCCGCTAAATGCGATCACAAGAGATCTGGCACGAAGTTTAAGAAAGTAAAACTTTATCCTTTTTGGGCCACAAGAGATCCGGCACGAAGTTTAAGAAAGTAAAACTTTATTTGTATCTCAACAAAATACTAAAATATAAAAAAAAATAATTGAATAAAAAAGAGTTCATATATTTAAGAACATATATTATAAACATTATGTATTTTACATATTTTTTTCCTACAAACGAGATCTCCTGTATATATATAACAAAATATTTGTAATGATTTATAAATAGTTATTTTGAATCACCGAGATAATCCTCTATAAATTTACAATTTTTCTAGAATAAAAATTTATTATTTCACTTGATCAAATAATTATTTTTTATTGATTAATTATTATATTATTGTTGGTCAAATACAAATTAATTCCACTAAATATATTGTAATGCCCCGTTCTTTTATTAGTAGATATTAAATATTGAAAAACGGGATAAGAAAATTTCGTTATAAAAGTTTAAAATATCGATTAGCTAATCGATATTAGTAGCTATTATTTGTGCACATTATAATTATTAGAGTGATATTAGTAGCTATTATTTGTGCACATTATAATTATTAGAGTAATGATAGATATCATGTGAGTTCATTTTCATATTATAAGGTTATTCAAGAAGACAAAACCAATTAATTCTTGAGATGCATTCTCGATAATTAATTCGATTAATAACTATATATATTAATTAGAACTTATGCAATTTAAATTTAATAAGGATTAATGTTTGCAAAACAAAGATTATTATTTAAGAATTTGATTATATCTCAATTAGATAATAATTATATATATGAATGTATATGTATATGTGCACGTGAGTGTAGGTTGAGAAAGGTGCAGATATATAGATATTGATGTACAAGTGGGATAATCATGTATATATGTAAATGTACGAGAGTTACACGCCTAATATATATACTGGTACAGTATGTATATTAGTAGGTACATCTAAATGGTACAGTATGTATATTAGTAAAGTAAAGAAAAGAGTGGACTAAGGTGGTGCTCGAACAAAGAGAAGGTAAAAGCTGTCCTTTCTCCTGCACCATTCCATGCTGCCAACCTGTAGCAAAAGACAAAGAAGTTGTCTTAAGAAATAAAGCCATCACCCCCTACAAGACTAGAAAAGTAGGGAAGAGAAAATGTAAGTAGTTATAAATGCATATACAAGACAAATAATGTATTATAAGAAAAGAGAGTGATCTAGGAGCTTGGCTTGATGGTAAACATAGACAGGTTGGACAAAGACGTGTTGGTGGTGTACACTCTTCTACTCTTTAAAACCCTACACATTAAATAATAATTAGCCATGTAACAAAAGTCAGAATTTCAGTACCAGAAGTATAGTAATAGATTTGCAGTAGTAGATGTAGTAGGCTTATGTAGACTGAAAATAGAGATATAGGAAGAGATGAAAGATATTAAGGATTTAAACACTCAAGGGCATTTATGAAACATCTATATATATATACGAATTCCCCTATATATATGTCTTAACAAACCAGCAGAAATACAACTGTAAACACTCATAAGTCAGTCCCAGAAACACTTAGAAATGAGAGAAAGATATTAAAGGAGCCCTGGCCAAATCATTATCCAACAAGAAGTGCTCAAGCTTCTCAAAAACAGAACGGTTAGGAGTACTTAAGGTACAAGCATCATATTTTCAGTTTTAATCTTTTAAGTGTTAAATTCAAACTATCTTCTTTACTAAGACAAATTTCAGAAACTAAGAAAAATACGTTATGTTCTCTTTTGAGTCTTAACTTTAGAACTCAGTTAAGCTTAGAAACAACCTAGCCATCTATAAGATTTCATGTTGAAGTTTAAAAGCTTCTAAATGATTCTAAGTTCAAGATTTAGATTTAGCAAACTTTAAATTTAAAAGACACAATCCAAGACATAAGCTGTGAACTTAAAGTTTCTCCAGAAATTAAGAGATTGAAAAATCAACTGAGATTTTGTTTTCTTTTAAATTATTTAGAAAACAAGGTACATGTTAATAAACCTTTACATATCCTCATATTGTAGAACATAAGATTTAAACTTAGGGTAGTTTCAAAGTCAGTCCAGAAATATTAATATGTTATAACACTTTAAGAAATAGAATTGTAGAATATTGAACTTTGAGTAAAAGTTCATATTGAGTTAGAGACCAAACTGTACACTCTTGGATATAGACATATTTAAAGAATGGATAGTTTTAGAGCAAAATATCAAAGCTTAACCTAAACAATATTGAACTTAGTCTATAAGTTCAAAAGATGTTAGAAGTTTCAGATCCCACAACAAAGACATAACCATAAATCTTAGTATCATAATCAGCCACACAAAACAAATTAGTAGAACAAAATACATTAAGAACTACATCACACACTCTCTTTCGGTTTATTAAAACTTAGATGTATTAACCAAATCACCAAACATGTCTCTTTAGTAGATCATATCAGTAACATAAGGTTTATGTTAGAGACATAAATAGAACTGACTTCCAGAACATAGCTTGCTCAGATTTGGTTACTACACTCAATAGAACAAAACATTGATTTCTCCCTTCCTATCAAAACATTAGAAATAATGAGGATATGAACATGTTCAAAGAAGAATGTGGCAGAATATTGGGACCTCATTAAATACAAATCTCATACTTTAAACACACTTAGACCCCAACACATTATAAAGAGAAGAGACTGAAACTTTAAAGTCCAGATTACCAAATTTCCTTGGCAGAAATTATAAAACATCAACAATTCGAAAAAAGAAAGAACAGCATACTGAACTTAGGAGTTCCAAACACAAAAAACTAGAAAATAAGGTAAGAATTTTTGAACTTATAGCAGTAAACAAATAAGAGTATACGCAGCAACTTTCCTCCAAGAATGGAACCACAAGACACTTCGATTCCCAAAACTTAGAGCCCAACATTAAAAAAAATTATACCTTCCTGAACCACCCAGCTTCGAACTCAAGCCATTCCAGCTCCTACCTCCATCCAAATCAATTTCCTCAATAACAAGAACGAATTCCAGTCAGTAAAGGGGTGAAATCAAATCTGAAAATTTAAACTTCTCCCAAGACTTTCCTTTTTATCGAAATCCACAAGTTTAAGAACATGCAAGTATATTAATTGAAAGCATAATATTGAAGACATAAATTAACAGTTAAGGTGTTGACCCAATTAAAAGATATCACCCGTACCAATCAAAAGAGAAAGTGATGTAGAATGAGAGGATGAAAAGAATTTACCTGGGTCTAGGCTGGGGTGACGGCGAGAGACTACGGGAGAGGAGAACGATAAGGAGAGTTCTACCTGGGCAAAGACCGAATACAGAGAGATAATTAGAAAGCCAGAGAGAAAGATGAGATTAGAAAGAAAGAAAAAGAAGAGAAGTAAGAGAGAAAGGAAGGGAGAAGCTTACCAGGAAGAGGAAGGGGAAAACGGCAGCGCAGGGCAGAGACCGAGAGGCGAGCGGCAGCTCGCGTGTTATCGGAGGCCCGTGATACTCCATTGCGAAGGAATATTTCACCGCATCTTCAACAACGGTCGACATATATAGTCTTCCTCTCAAATGGAGCCCTTAATTTTTCCTTCAGAACCCAATCCCCATAGGTAGTACAAAAATGTCACCAAATACACGAATCTTGAGCAGAGCAGGAATAAGAAAACGGGAAAACATGAGCTCTCTTTAGTGAGGAAACAAACTTGAACTGCAAGCAAAGAATTGTGTTCTGTTGCAAGAAACCAAGATGAAATCTGGGGCTGGGCGAAGAAACTCTTCTTTTTGAAACGGGCAATTGAGGGAAGGTGAGAATTGAAAGAAATTGAGAATTATAAGAGAGAATAGAAGGAAACGAGAAAGAAAGTGAGTGGGCGTGTATGTTTGTGTGTGTTGCAAAGAGAAAAAAATGGAAGGAGAGGGAGATGGAATGAGCGGCGCATGAACTTAGAAAATAGGGTACGAGAAGCCTAAGTCTAGAAATAGAAGAGTCTAGAACCGGGCCGGGTTACAGGCCGGTTCATGGGCCTGATATTAAGTAAAGTGGGCTTCAAATAAAGAGGATGTTGGGCTGAGCTATGGTATTGTTGGGCCAAAAGTAGATTAAACTGATGGGCAAATTAAATTAGTTAACATGGGCCAAATTTAATTAATAGAGATGGGTTGAGAAATTTATCAGGTGGGCTAAGTAATTAATCTATGAATGAGACTATTTAAATTCGAGCGGGCTGAAGGTGATTAAACTGATGGGCCTGAATAAATAAGCCATTGGGCTTAATAAAAGGAATGAACTAAATGAATTGCTAATGGACTAGAAGCTAATTAATTAGTCCTAAAGGAGATTAATTATTAAATTCAATGGAGTAAGACTCAATTTATTTGGATTTTGTCCAAGAATAGAATTCTAATATCGAATTTAGAAAATTCGATTTATTTAATTTAATCATAATAATTGATTAAATTATGAATCATCCTTAGAGAATGATAATTGAATTAACTTAGCCTATACGAATTTAATCATTTTGATATATGAATCAAGATATTAAATTAGAACTTCATTTATTTATTTCACCCAATAATCTATTAATTGGGTATAATAAATTATAGCTTGGCTTGAAATCCTAAGAGAACAATTTTTAGAGAAAAAATTAAAGCACTCGAATATTAGTAGAGTTAAGACTTGAGAACAACTCTTGAAATAATAAGGATGTCATTTCCTTTCAAAGTAGAAAATAATATATATAATCAGATGAGTATCTCACCTCGTAAACTCGATTAAGGTTACGCTGGGAGGAAGTACTAAGCCAGAAGGTCGAATTTAATTAGAAGAGGAAGCGAGTCAGGTAGGCTTTCTTACACTATAGAATATGTGTGTGATATTAGTTTATGAATTTTTTCTTTTCAAAAATCTTTTGAATTGAAAATGTCTTTCAAGTATTGTCTGCCATAAAATGTTTATGATTTTCGTATGATACCTATCTGCTCAGTCAAGTTAAAAGAATCGAATTCGGGTCCCAGTGGGATAGTTATCCTACTAGGACTAGTGTACACAAAGTAACCGTGAGTCATCGAGCGGGTTGGCCGGTTAAAGTGACCGTGAGTCATCGAGCGGGTTGGCCGGTCAAGGTGTTCGTGGAAGGTGACCACCTTCCCGACACAAAGAAGAAGTTACAGATATGGTAGATTACTAAAAGAACTTAGATCATGATCGAACTTTAAGATTTCACAAAAGGATTTTAGTGAACATAGGTTCTTTAGAGACAAAATCCCTATGTTTCACTTACAATGGCATGACAATTATATATGTATGTGTGCGATTTTGACATGTGTCTACTGAGTACAATTTGTACTCAGCCCTGCATATATTTATAAATGTGCAGGTTGAGCGATGATGAAGGAGGAGTGCTACATTCGGGCTTTTTGTCTATCTCTTATTAATTGACTCTTGGGGGTTCTACGTGTCTTCACACATGTAGAGCTTTTAGCGATTCAAGTAACTTTCAGCTGCTAGTATGAGATTTTTATGTAATAAACCTAAGACTCAAGTTTCCTTCATGACAAGTTATTATGTATTGAGCATAAGACTCAAGCCCTTTCTTGCTAGTCATGTATGATGAACTATTCGCCCAGTTATGAGATTTTTGATAAGTTTCTTCCTTGTTCCATTGCCCCATTTCTATCCCGACTTCTTAAATCCATTCCCAAGTCACGGTTTCCCCGACTTCGCTATCCATAGCGGAGGGCGGTCGTGACATATATTCATCTGAAATAAGTTTAAAAAAAAATATTCACAGAGATACTACTTTGTGTAACACTTATTTAAATGATTTATCGATTTATATCACCTTAAAATAGAGCATCAAATTTCTCAATAACATTCCTAAATATTATATTATAAAGTGATTTTTTAACAATAAAAGTTACACTATATTAGTATTCAAGTAACACTTATATTTGACAAGCATATTATTCTTCAACTATCAATGTTTTATAACCAACATATTCAATACAACATAAATTTTCATGTAACATTATTTGCAATAAGATGATCTTTCTAGTAATATTTATTTCTAATGATTTGTCAAATCATCACGATAAAATAAAGTTTCACATTATTTAATTATACTTCTATTTTATAATATAAAGTAAATTCTATACAAAATAAGTCTCTGTATAACACTTATTTGCACCAAAATGATAATTTGTAATACACTTATTTGCAAAGATAGTCAAATTATATCATTTTGAAAAAAAACATGTATATTTAAATCGTGATTACATACTTCTTTGTTTACCTATTGTTAGATAATGAAGAATATAAAATAAATTATTAACTGTTGTATGTTTTACATTTATATTTTGAGACAAATTATTGAATTATTTTTAAATTTTTAAATTTTAAATTATATCTTCAAACCTCAATTCTAATGATATAGTTATTTTGATTCTATTCACGATGTACTTAATACTTTTTATAACGATTTGTCATGCGCTATTTTAACTTTATTAACGATATGATAATTGTTCATATATAGTATTGATTATATCCAATAATGTATCACTAACTATCTTAACCATACCAATTGTTCATATATAATATTGATTATGTACAATAATATATCACTAACTATTTTATTCATACCGACAAGATAATCCTTATAAGTATAACGTTTGTTTACTATTAATTGTTGTAATATATCACTTAAAATAAAATATTAACATATTTAATTGTTATTTACCAAATAATAAATCTATTTGACCACACATACATATTGATCATTCATGTTACTTAATTGCAATATTTGTCTAGAAGTATTTTGATAAAATCAATTAGATGGTCATTCATGTAATATTTATTCGCTTGTGAACTATTCGAAAAAAGCTCGTTCGAAATTCGTTCGTTTTCTAAACGAGCCGAGCTCGAGCCTCAAATCGAGCTCATTTAGATTTTCGAGTAGAGCTCGAGCTTGTTGATGTTCGGCTCGGTTCTAAAATAGCCAGTTCGCGAACATGTTCGTTTATATGTTAGGGAACATGTTCGCTAACTTGTTAATGATATTATTGTTTATATAAAAAAAATTAATAATTTAATCAATGATAAATTACAAACTTTGTGTTTATTCATTATTAGCGTAACTATAAAATTTGTTAATAATAATCATAATTAAAACTATAACTACAATGAATCATAATGCATATTGATAAATTGAATAATTTATAATATTATATAAATATACTCGTATAATTAGTATTATAAATATAACGTATTTGTAACGCCCCGGGCCCATGGGGTCGGAGCATGTTACGCTACGGCGGCCCAATAGATCTACTAGCAAATTTTGTATTCATCCTCGTTTTACCAAAACTGGTTAACCATGTTACTAGAAAATCCATTAAACTCATTACTTATATTGTGTTGACATTCATACTTATACGATGAGGGATGTCATAATATTTTTAAAAAGCATTATAGCGCATGATTTGTTGAATAATTTCAATCAAAACTTAATATATATATATATATATATGTGTGTGTATATTAATGCATATATTAAAATACAATTTCATAAATTATTTAATTTATAATATAAAATAAGTTGCATAACTGACATCTAACATATTACATGTATATATCTAAATTTTTAACATAATATTATATAAACAATACATATATAACTATAAATATATAGTTACCGTTATAAATATAACATAAGAATATTTTAATGGAATGATAGATTAAGTTATTTAAATCAAATATAATATATATTATAAATGCATATTCATAAACTGAATAAGAATAAAAAATAACTATTCGAAACGTATTTGAAATGTGATTTGAATAATCAAACAACTTATACTATTCGAAAAACAATTGTGATATTTAAATTCGTTTATTTATATCAAACCTTAATATATATATATATATATATATATTCATGTATATTATAAATTATTAAAAATATATTAAAGAAATAATTTAGAATATAAAATAAATTAGATAACTACAACTACAAGTAGGGGTGTACGAGCCGAGCCGAGACGAGCCATATACGACCAATAGGATCAAGCTTACATGTATAAAAAATCGTAATATATATAATTTTACAACATAATTATATATTTTTATGTATATTATATGTATAAAAGAAATATTACAAATTTTGTATAAAATAAATAATTTATAATATGTATAAAACAAGTTAGAGTATATTTTATTGTTTCTCGAGCTCAAGATTGAGCCCGAGCTCGTTCTCGAAATTGAAAAAAATAATGGTGTCAAAATTTGAGGTCTAGCTCAGATAAACGAATACATATCGAGCCGAACTCGAGCTATATATAAAAATTACGAGCATAGCTCGAGCTCAATTTAAAGCTCAAATCGAGCTTCGAGTTGAGCTCGAGCCCATTTAAATCTTAACGAGTCGAGCTCGAGCCTGCAGGTATTCGGCTCGTATACACCCCTACTTATTATGAACCTATATATCTTAGAAAATCACAATTGCTAGTTAAGTTGTTTAATAATCTATTGTTTGCATCACTTTTTATTTCCTCTCTACATAATCAATGTTGTTGAGCTAAAGAATAATAATAATCCAACCAATAAACTTACACTAAAGCAAAAGCACCATTAAATAAATAAATAACCAATGTAATTTCTAGAGATGAAGAAAACTTAAAAAACAGATGAGTTGTTAGCATAAGAGGGAGAGATAAGACAGCAGGTAAAGGTAAATTGAATTCATTCAAATAGGAGCCTGAAATGAAGCAGCATCACCAACAAAAGAGAAACCACATACAATAAGATGAAAGCAAAGAGTTGTTACTCATCTACTCACTACCAACCATTCAAACATTTGCAGCATTCAAACCTTAGCTCTCTCTATTAGTAAGCATAAACCTATCACTTTATTTGTTCTCAAATCGAAAACTTGCAACTAGACTACGCCAAAATAGTCTTCACCTGCAGTTAGTTAGGATCAAAACTCAACTCACCATCATTCATCAATCAATGGCCACGAGCAATGTAAGCAAGAGTCGCCACAGCCAACACCGTGGTTGCTGAGGATAGCACACTCCAAAAGCTCTTCTTCTTTTGCTCATCCACTAAACAGCTCTGGAGCTGCTCCACTTCCCTCTTCATCTCCTCCACTTGCACGGCTTTGCTCTTGAAAGAACTCTTTATCGCCTCCATTTCCATCACGTGCAGCTTTAATACTTCACCATCACCGTGCATGTTCCCAACCTCTCCATCACACTCATCCTTGATGCAAAAGGCTGAAGTGCCTTTGAGCATATTCAGCACGAATTCTGAGTTAGCTTCTGATAACTCTACTTTACTCTTCATGGAATCAATTTCAGCCTGCGATTTCACCACTACATCTTGCACAGAAGCAATCTTCTCCTTCAACATTTCACACTGCCTTTCTATTTCTACTTTCTCACTCAAAAGTGCAGCCTTCTCAGCCTTCACTTCCATAGCAGCCTTGTTACTTTCATGTATTCTCTTATCCAATTCTTCAATCTTTCCCTTCAACGTCGCAGCATTGTGCTTTGCTTGATCGAGGTCACCAACCACTCCATCCCTTTCAACATAAACCTTCTCAAGCTTTGACTTATAGTTCCCAACTTCAGATTCTAAGCTCCTAATCTTCTCTACATCAGCCATTTTTAATTCCTCCAACTCCAAAACCGCAGCCTTCAGTTCATCTACACGGTTTTGCAACCCTCCTACTTCTCCCTCTGCTCTAGTTTTCGCCTCCTGTATCTCAATGTTCTCATTAGCTAAATCATTTGCTTCACGTTTTTGCTTAGCTAAATTTTCAAGCGCCTCGCCCAAACACTTCTCAATCTCACTTTTCTCATGAACCAACAATTCAATCCTCTTCTCACCCAACTTCATCTCTTCCACCAATCGATGAATCTCTCTCCCCATCTCATTTAGCTTCATCTCACTATCCATACATTTCTTATCCAACTCAGCCACGATCTTCTGCAGCTTTGCCTCCTTGTTTTGCAACGTCGCCACCATCTCATTTAGTCCACTCACAACATTCTCCAACTCTTGCTTTTTAACCATCTCTCCATTCTTCTCCATCTCGATCAATTCTTTTTCCCTAACAACAATACTGATTTCCTCCTTCATCTTCTCTATCAACTCCTTGGACACCATCAAAGACCTCTCAGTCAAATCTTTCTGTCCCATCAGACTCTCAACCATCATCGCCATATCTTCTCTCTCCCGCAACACAGTATTGTAGGCACTTCGTGAATCATCAATTTCACGTTCAATCTCCCTCATTTGGTCACCCAATTCAGTCAGATTTGCCCTCAACCCTGCATCCTCCTCAATTTGTTGTTTGAGCTTGTCTCTATAATCATCCCTTTCTGCGCTAACACGCCTCGAAGCTGCTCTTTCTTCTCCCAATGTACCTTGAATCTCACCCAATGTTCCATTCAGCCTCACAATCTCACTCTCCCTCTCCTCCACATCCCTCTTCGTCTTTCTCATCTCCATCTCCAAACACTTCATTTTCCGATCAAAATCCTCCCATTTCACACCGACCTGAGCAGCAACAAAAACGGACACAACACTCCTCTCAAGCTCCAACTCCGCAGCCCGCTCAACAAGCTGAGCTAACTCGGAAGACAAACCCTCGTTCACGGAGTTGGACCGAGTCAGCTCAGTCTCCAAAGACGCTTTAGAGAGGAGAAGGGAATCGACCTGTTGGCGGCGTTCAACCGCCTCCTTGAGCAGAATCTGATTGAGAGATTTGAGAGCCTCGAGCTTCTCAGAATCAACGGAAGACGGTGGGGAGTCCATGGAATGCGAGTTCACCAAGGAATCCTCGTGCTTGTGGGATATCTTGTCGTTGTGGGCATGGGATACTTTCTTCTTCGCCATTTCCTTGAAATAATTAGGGCAAATTTAGGTGGTAGAGAAAGGGATTGGAGATGAAGGGTTGAGGTTTTATTTTTGTTTTAAAAAAGATTTATGGAGGAGAAAATGTGAAGTGCAAAAGCAAAACCCCCAATCTGGATTAGTGTTGGAATGGATGTGCTGAAAAGCAGAAAGCTGAATGTGTGGTGA
>JAPKLX010000238.1:281621-348648 GCA_026898415.1 Leonotis leonurus | reverse complement strand
TCACACAAAATACGGTTTCTGTATTTCATAAACCACTAAATTCTACAATTAGGGAAGGAATGAGACTGCACAGAGAGAGAGAGAGAGAGAATTTGAAAATTGAAAGGGCAAAACAGAAAAGGAGTGAGTGGTAGGGTTTACTTCAATTCAAATTTTGGAGGGCTCGACATACGAGGACAGAGGAGGGGATTTATTCCATTTATTTATTATTTATTTTTATATACTAATTCTTTCCATTTAATTTACACCCACCGCCTTACATATTATGGGAAATCATTAAATTTACTCATTTTGTAATATTTCTTCTCGCTTACTTTATTGTTGTTTTTGAGGGTTTGAAGTTCAATACAACAAATTTAGTTATGTAATTTAAGGTTACCTTGAAAATGATAAAGTATATAAATAATAGACAAGATTTATCTATATAATTATTCTCTTTCTCAATGTCAAGATAAGAGCACTCGCAGCGGCATCCCGTGCGGGAAACTCGGACAGGGGCTGGGCAGGGGCGCGGGAAATCGGGGTGGGGAAACTCCCGCTGCGGGTTGCAGCTTCCCGAGTCGGGGTTGTGTCCCGAGCAACGGGCGCTGGGCACGGGAAATTCAGACGGTTTCACCGCTGCGGGGCACGGGTTCCCTCGAACCAACCCCTTTTTTTTCTTCCTAAATTCATCTATAAATATCACATTTCAATTCCACATTTTCACACATCTCATTCATTTTCAATCTTTCAACCATCTCTCTTCTCTAAATTTTCTTACAAATTAGCAAAAAAATTGTGGATGACGAATTCAATCCCTTCTTATTCCGAGGTGGGAGCCAAGGTGCAAGCTCCGACAACCAAAGCTCGAACAACAATTCGTCGTCCGGGGTTGGGAATTTTTCTTCCCAAAATTCCCCTTACGTTCCCTCTTAATTCTCACCCTCACAATTCAACCATCTTATTTTTTCCATTTCCTCTGTACTCTCCCTAATTCGCTTCACAACAATCTCCCACATTTTCAACAGCTTCATCCGGCCGACAACAATCCGACGGAGCCGGAGGACTCGAAGGAATCAATTTGAATGATTCCTTCGACGATTCTACGGACGAGACTCTTGCTCTCTCTCTCTAAGAAGGGTCCCGGTCGTACAAAAGTGGACGTTGCCTACACCGAGGTGGATGGCATTGTATTTTGCCGCACTTGGCTAGACACAAGCCAAGACCCCATCGTCGGCAACAACCAAAAGGTCGAGGCCTATTGGAAACGCATCACAGACTCCTTCAACCGGCAACGCAACCAGCCGAGGCCTCACACCCTCCGACAATTGAAGTGTCATTGGCAACGTATTCAAACTACGACCCGAAAGTTTTGTGCAATCTACAACCGGTGCTCCGATCGATGGGCAAGCGGCAACTCCGACTACGACATCTTCTAAAAGGCGTTGGCGGAGTATAAACAAACAAAAAAGTCGGAGTTCAAATACCGACATTGTTGGGAGATTTTGCGAAACACGCAAAAATTCCAACAAATTGTACCCGACATCCCCTCCAACAAGAGGGGCAAAAATAATATGGGGGAAGGATTCACGAGTGACTCAACCCAACCCGAGGAACGTCCGATGGGGACGAAGATCGGAAAAAGAAAAGGGAATGGTAAAGCCTCCGCCTCCGCCTCCGCCTCCGAACAACCAAATAACGAAGCGTTGGAAGCATTGAAAGCAAGCTCCAACGCAATTACAACCTTCACGTACGACACAACAAGAATTGTTTATTATAAGATCTTGTTGAAGGATACGTCGAGTATGACCCCCGAGCAACTCGAGATACACAATGTTAGGTATTTTTAGTTGTTGTTTATTTTGTTAAACCTAACATGTGTGTTTTTGTGTTTCTTCACAGGTTTGTTTGTTGACTTAGCTGTTAAGCTCAACATAACTGTTAATGTTGACTCAGCGTTGCCACGTGGACTTTGACTTGGTATGATTGAAGAGAAGCGAGAAGGCACGGAGACTGGAGAAGACCAAGTCATGACTGGAAGTTGAGATCTTTGCGCCTAGTGGAAATCTGTTTCCACGAATATCGGAGTCAACAAACGGTCTGCAGCGGTGTCCACATTTCCAGGCGCATATTGCGAAGCACGACAACAGTTGAGAGACTTAAGGAAATCATGGGCTGGCGGTTACAAGATTATGGAAATCAAGCCCATGAACTATCTCTATAAATACGTGTTATAGTTTTCAGTTAGATACACAAATATAGAGAGTTTTGCAGATTAAATTCGTAGTTTAGTGTGTATGATCTTCAGTCTTTTAAGCTCATACGTTTTAGTGTTTTTGTAAGAAGTGTTGATGTTATGTGGTGCTAAACATTGTAGCAACACAACACTTATTTTGATTATTCTTTTTGGCCGTAAGGCTGCCGTGTAGGTTGTTCGTTAACACAACATACGCAAAATTATCTCGTGTGTTCTTATTTAGCTTCCGCAACATTGATTTAGAGTAGTTGATACACTTTCACACAACACAATGTGTGCTCAAATTAGAAGTAGGTTTGATTTTTAGTTTAGTTTTTTTTATTGTAATTTTCATTTCTAATGTTGTATTTTCAATTCTAATATTGTTTTTTTAATTTCTAAGTTATGATTTAAATTATGTATTGTACTTTCTATTTCAATTTGAATGTTCTTTTAATTTTTCGTTTTTAATTTTAAATTTTCATTTTTGAATGTTTTTTTAATTAATAATTAAATTATATAAAACACACTAAAAGAAAAAACAAAAAATTAAATACATATTTATTAATTCAAATTAAATAAATTAAAATAATAGTCAAAAATTAAATATGTAATTTTTTTTATCTTATTTATTTAATTATTTCTTTTATTTTATATTACAAATTTAAATTAACAAATTAAATTAATATCATTTTTCTCAAATTCAATTATTCTATAATTATTAAAGTAGTGACTCTGGAAACCTAAAATAAGAAACTCCATTACTACCTACCAACACAATCTTTCGAACCCCACCAAAAAAAGTTCTAATTATTTACGAAACTGCCACAGAAACTCATCTTTAAGAAACCCCATTATGGATGCTCTAAGACCACATATACAGACACCTATCTTATGGTCACAAAATTAACAACTTATTATAAATTGAATGCAATCAGAAATCTTAATAACTTATAATTGTTACATCAAGCATTAATATTCATGTCTTGAAAACCAAGAATAACATACATAACAATAAATTCATTTGTAACACCGCCTATAGTCCAACAATTGTACACTTGTTCGTAGAGTAAACAACTTTAGCCAAAATATTACAAAGTGCTATTACCCGAAAAAACAAAACACTAACGTAAAATTGGAATAATTTTTAGCCATAATTATAAAAAATACTCCCTCCGGCCCATTTTACTTGACACATTTCATTATTATAATACACTCATATGAATATAAAACGTGTCAAGTAAAGTGGGCCGGAGGGAGTACAATTTTATAGGTAAAAATGTATGCAAAGTCTAAAATATTCTTAATAATTCAAGCAAATTATAATTTTCTTTTCATGGGTCCCGCATTTTTTATTCATCTCTATGTTCTTCTCCTTTTCATCAAGTGATCTAGACATGAGTGAATTATCTTCTAGTCTTCTCTACATTTTTTTTTATTTCTACATTATTGAGACATAATTGAAATTATGCATAAAATGAAAAAAGTAAGGTTAGTTTGAGGCATTAAATAAAAAAATTTCTTTTATCTTCTCATGATTCTTTTCCTCAATATATCTTCATATTTTTTTCAACGCAAAGTTCAATATAATAAATGTCATGTATGAAAGGTAATATTTCTCATATTTTATAAACATCGAACCAATACACATTCTCAAATATTTTTCTTAAAAAATCATTGCATGGGTTCCAGCTGGCGTTCGCCGAAGTCGCACATTTTTCTTGTTTTTCAGTTATTTTTTACGGGAATTCAAATCCTATTTCTCATTCTCGCTCCATACACTATTTAAGGGCTTCATTATAGAGCTCTAGACTTCTTCTTCTACATTATACACTTTTATTTTCAATAGTTAAATCTAGATTAGTTTTCTACGTCCCGAAGAAGAGATCGTGATCAAAGATTGACAACCCGAAGATTAAGAGTTCTACAAAGGGATTTTTCATGTTTTTTTTATTTCTCTTTAATTTTTAGTTTCATTATGTGTGGCTAAATGCTTTGAGATTCTAAGGATCTTGTAAGACCTATTTTGATTAATGAATTCGTATTAATTCCTAATTTCCTTCCTATGCTTGTGTTGTGATTTATGATTATAATTTTCATGCCTTGATAATTGATCACTATTATTGCATGCAAGATAAGATTTTGATGTCTTATCCGGAATTGAATTCATAGATGATCCTATAGATCACAATACATGTTTCTCCTTGAGACTTAGCAGAGATAGAAGAACTGTAGGAGGATATTTTTTGTGTGCTTTTTGTAACTGATTTAATTCTCTTAAGACCTAGCAGAGATAGGGATTAAATTTGCCCAATATCATAGACTGCCATATCCGGGAGTATGTGGTTATTTATGCGAACCTTCACATGCATTAGGATTAAAATATGGTAATTAGATTTAATTGTTGAACTCATTAATGGATTTAGTGTCGATACATTATCCCTGGAATCTTCTCTTTATTATTCGTTAATTCTACTATTGTTTCGTATTGATTCAATCTTATTCATATTCTTGTTTGCCTAGATAATAATTGGATTTCTACACGAATTATTCATTGTGTTTTCATTTATCAGTCCTCGTGGATACGATACTCTACTTGTTTTATTCTATACCTATTTTTGAGTTTAAAATAGTGCGATCAATTTTTGGAGTCGTTGTCGGGGACTGTGTAGATTATTACACTGTTAATTTTTATTGATATTTGATTATTAATTTTGGCTTTTATTTTCAATTTATTTTCTTTTTTCTATTTGATTTGTTTCTTTTCTCTCTTTGCAGCAGTGCATGATCATGAGATCCAAGCGAACTGATATTATTCCACTAAACTTGGAGATCGAACGAACACACAAGAGGGAGAGAAGAGAAAGGAGGAACATAGTTATGTTGGAGCCAAATCAAAACGCTAATCCGAACCGGAACGACGAGATAGCTGACAACATCAGTTATCAAATCAACTGGAGTTCTTACAGCATCAGTTAGAGGGTAATGCACGTTGTGCCAATGCACCACAACAGAGGCCAGTCAATCACATGTATCGTCCACCCACTAAAAAGTTCCAAGGCGGAGGATGAGGACTGAGCATTAATGCTAACAACTTTGAGCTCAAACTGGCCCTCATCAGTATGGTACAAGCAGATCTGTTTGGCGGGGGAGTTACAGAGGATCTGAATACTCATCTAGAGTTATTCCTTGACATATGCGACACCATTAAGCAGAATGAAGTGCCTCCGGATATGGTCCGAATGAGGATGTTTGACTTTTCTCAGCGGAATTAGGCGAGAGAATGGTTCAATGAGCCTACATCGGATGACTATCACTACGTGGGGAGCCTTGTGTGAAAGATTCTTAACGAAGTATTTCCCACCGGTGAAAGCTCAGAAAATCATCGTCGACATCTCCCACTTCTCAAAAGTGGGGGATGAGTCACTATTCGAGGCATGAGAGAGATTCAGAGGTCTCCTACGCAATTTCCCACAGCACGGATTTACACAGGAGTAGTAGATCACTCAATTTTACTGCGGATTATCTCAGAATACTAAGAGCATGGTAGATGCTGCTGTCGGTGGTAGTTTGTTGAACCGAAGTGTGCATGAGGCAGAGATGACCATTAATGAGATGGCTTCTAACAGCTATTGGTGGCCTATGGAGAGGTAGTCGATCAGGCGAGTCGTAACTGCAGATACAAATTCAAGATATATTGAGCTTATTGAACAAGTTGCACTACTTATGAGGGAATTTGAGGCTGATCGGAAGGAGAGATCAAGAATTCATGCAACTACTGAGTCACACATATGGAGGATGTTAATTATGTGGATCAGAATAACTATCAAGCTCATTGATCAGGAGGATTTCAGAGTAGCAATCAACCATATCATCCAAACAACAGAATTCATCCGAACTTTTTCTACGCCAATCCGAACAATTCTCTACAGCCTCCACCGGGATTTTCAGTGTAGAATGAGATTATTCAAGAGCCCAAAAAGCCATCTCTGGAAGAGATGATGCAGCAAATGATGGTCCAGCAGACCAATTTCATCAATCAGACAGGGGGCTGGATCACTATGTTGGGAACACGGTTACTACAATGGGGAAACAACTAAAAATGCTTGAGACACAGGTCGGGCAGATAGCAAATCGTGATGCAGTTCAACACAAGCCAGCACAGTTTTCGAGCAACACAGAAATCAATCTGAAAGAGCAATGTCATGCAATTCATGTGATTAAGAAGCCGACACAAGAAACTTGCGCAAATGTGAGCCCCCATATGGAGATGAGTAACGAGTCCAGTGCACCAATTGAGCGAGCTAAGCCGAATAAGCTTCCATTTATGATGCGTCCCGTCAAAAGTAAACTTAGCGATAAAATGGAGCGTTTCATGAGATTCAACCAGATGGATATAAATCTTCCATTACTCAAGGCGCGGGGCGATCTAGAAAAGTGTGCCCAATATTTGATGGAGGTTTTTCTCACAAAAAGAAGCTCCATAAGTTTGGCACCATCAAGCTACTCGAGGAGTGCAGTGCAGCTTTGCAGCGTAAAATTCCGGACAAGAAGGGAGACCTCATGAGCTTCAACGTCACATGTGATATAGAGGGTCAGAAGATCGAGAGATTGCTCTACGATTTGGGAGCAAGTATCAACGTGATGCCACTAGCCATGTCTAAAAGGTTAGGAATCAAGGACACACAGAGCTCGAACATGAAAGTACAATTTGCTAACGATAGCACATTTTCCCAACATAGGATTATAAAAAATGTGTTGGTTAATGTTGGGGACTTCCTCTTCCCGGCTGATTTCGTAATTCTTGATGGGAAGGATGATCTGGAAGTCCCTTAGATCTTAGGATGCACATTTCTAGCCACCAGACGAGCGCTGCTTAATGTTCAAGAATGAGATCTGACCTTGTAAGTAAGCGACGAGAAAGTGACGATCTTGATGTATAATACAACAAAAGAGCCGGGGGAGAAGGAGCGAAAAGAAAGTCTACAGACTCACACCGACCACATGAGGCATCTGATTCTCACGTCTCTTGATAATTCGAGGTATCATGTAGTTTGGACGTTAAACGTAGCACTTGTTGGGAGGTAACCCAATATTTACTTGCTTTCTTTATTTCGTTGTTCGTTTTTATTTTGTAATTAGATTCGTTTTTTTTTCTATTAAAGTATGCAGGCATACCGCATAAGTTGTTCGTTATGATGTCCCGCTTCAAAGGCAGTCAATCCACCATTGGCCACCACCACCTCTTCAGTGATTAGTCGGCGTAGCGTGAATCCTAGATCGTATAACTTGGTCTTCCGCCAAACTTATTTCGCACTACGTGTTATAATAAGTTTGGGGAGGGGGAGAGGGATACGATATACGATTCACCACATTACAGAGTCACCTAGTGTTTTTGTTATTTCTTTTTTTAATTTTTTTATGTTTTCTTTCATTTTTCGTGTTTTATTTCCTTTATGTTGATGAACTCGTTTCGATTTGAGCATGTACTATGATGGTTATTGACTTCTTGTATTCAAAATGAGATGTCAGTGATGATATGTGATTTGTATTTTATTTAAAAATATGTTGATTCGAGCATGTTGTAGACTTATCTCTATAGTGATATGATGAAAGTGGTTTTGATGCTAAAATCTGTGAGTATTGACCCGTGTAAGGAATTTGAGCCTTTGAAATGTCATTTCATGCATTGTTGAGTTCTTTGGGTGTGATTTTATATCTTGCATGTGATCATTACTTCTAAAACTTACTTTGGTATTTGTTTCGAAGCTGCAGGTGTGTGCAAAGAATTATGAGATGATCTTAGGCCATCTTTTGATAAGCCATGCCCTGCCCTATACACTATTCTGTTATTATTATTGTCCATTAAACCTTACTTTGAGCCTTTATAACTGTTTTATTCTTAGCCTTGGGAGATGTGGATTATGAAAGTTATTGGTGATAGATTTGTTGGGTAATTAGATTCTATATCATTCCATTAGTGAATCTATGTGATTGTGATCTTTGCGTGAAATAGGTGCTCGGTGCCCCCATAAGCTTATAAAAAAAAGAAAGAGAAAAGAAAAGTTTGTGTTCATAAATGGAAAAAAAAGCATAAGGGGTCGGGACCTAGATTTGTGAAAGAAATATCTAAGCAGGGTGTTTGAGGAAAAAAGATAATGATTGGATATAATTACATGATGTTTGATGGTTTTATTGATATGATTGGTGGAGGACCTGTGTAGAATGAGTTAGGAGAATTTTTTTCAGTCATTTAGCCAAATGTTCCTAACCCTAACCAATGTCCCCACATTATAAGCCGATAAAAGTCTTTTTTGATCGTGATTCTTGCACAATTAATAGCAGTCGAGAAATTAGACAATTTTAAAGCTTATGGTAAGTTTAATTGCGTTGTATTGATTTTGCTGAGTGTTCATTGATTTTATTAGCCGATTGTTGAGCGATAAAATTTTTCCGTGAGAACTTACAAATTTTTAGTTGTTGATATCAGTTTTTTTGTTGACCGTTGGAGATGAATCGAAAAGATGTCTTGAATCAACTACCGTTCATTTGATTTTATCTGAGGCATCGATGATATTTGTTTACTCTCGTTCGTGTTTATTTTTATTCTTCTCATCGTTCGAGGACGAACAATAGTTTAAGTTTTGGGTGGTTGATAAACACTCACATTGCATGCTTTTATTGATATGATTGATATCATCTTGTGTCACATTTTGAAGTATTTCGTATCCTATTTCATTTGTTTTAGTATTTTGTGTTTGTTTTATGTTTTGTTGTGTTTTATGTCTTTTTGTAGGTTTTTATGGAAAATGACTTAATTTGAAGCCTAGTGGTGTGAACAAAGAGCCAAAATGCGTGTCGGACCAAGAAGTGAATCAAAGATCAAAGCACGAGTGTAGGGACATGAGAAATCTAGTCTATCTCTAGTAGAAGCATAGAGACATATTTTTCCTATAAACAAGAAGTGAAATCATCAAGATTAGAGAGCATAGGATTAAATTTATCTCGATAGAAGTTCGTAGCTGCAAACGGATCCAAAATCGGAGTTGAAACGAGGGAGAATGAGCAAAAACAAAATTGTTGCGTTCAGGACAATACGACTTCGGTGACCCGAACAGTATGGTCGCCAAAAATGTGATTTTTAAGGCTCAAACTTCGGCGACCTCTAATAAGGTCGCCGAAGTTTCTGGAATACTTGCGCGACCACTTTGGAGATCACCGAAATGGTGATTTTTATGCATGACTTCGGCGATCCTAGTCGTTGATCGCCGAAGTCGCGCGTTTTTCAGTTATTTTCACGGGAATTCAAATCCTATTTCTCATTCTCGCCACATACACTATTTAAGGGCTTTATTATAGATCCCTAGACTTCTTCTTCTACATTATACACTTTTATTTTCAATAGTTAAATCTTGATTAGTTTTCTACGTCCCGGAGGAGAGATCGTGATTAAGCATTGACAACCCGAAGATCAAGAGTTCTACAAAGGGGTTTTTCATGTTCTTTTATTTCTCTTTAATTTTTAGTTTCATTATGTGTGGCTAAACGCCATGAGATTATAAGGATCTTGTAAAACCTATTTTGATTAATGAATTCGTATTAATTCCTAATTTCCTTCCTATGCTTGTTTGTGATTTATGATTTTAATTCTCATACTTTAATAATTGATCACTATTATTGCATGCAATATATGATCTTGATCTCTTATCCGAAAATGAATTCATAGACTATATCATTAATATAATTGATAATAGTAATAATACATTTAAATGAAACCTTATATCAATTAAGAATAAATAAAGAAATTATTCATATTTACTAATTACATATGCTAATTTATATATTTATTATTCATAAGTAACAAAATTAAATTAATTATTTATTAATTAGTTATACACTATATCACTATAATTGGTAATAGTATTAGTACATTTAAATGAAATCTTATATCATTAATTACTAACCAATAAATAAATCATTTATGTTTACTCATGAGATATGCTTATTTATTTATTATTATTCGTAGGAAACAAAATTAAATTCATTATTTATTAATTAGTGAAATTAATTTACGTATAATATATATAATACATAATATAAATATATATTGGAACCAACATTTTAATCTCAAAACCTATATGGCGGCATCACTAAAAGCCTCTATTTTTATTTAACTATAAAAAAAAATTAATCGTGATTCATATATATATCTTTAAATAATCAACCATTAAATATTTCATAATTTAATATAACTCTTCACTAATTGATATGGTATAATTATTTGAAAATAATTAGTCGTGATTTATTGCCGGAAGTTAATTGAAATGATCATTGATCGATTAATTAATTATTTAGCTAATATATTAAAATGATCATCAATTGATATGGTGTAACTATGGAAACAATAGTGTCGATCTATTGTCATAAGTTAATTGAAATATTAATTCGTAAGGAGTAATTATAGAAAAAAATAGTCATCATTTTATATTTCAATAGATACCATATATATTTAAATTTAAAATAATTGAGGTAACTACATAATTAATATTTTAAGGATTTGGAGTAGTTATAATTTAATAAAATAACTATTATTTGATTAATATATTTTCATAATTCCATAAATATATGATTCATTTGTACCATGTATACCTATATAATTAATATGTTAAGGTTGCGTTTGGTAGATGGGATGAATGCAGATAATAATAATAATATGTCTTCATTTACTGTTTGGTAGGAAATATTTTTATCCCTATGGTACGAGATAAAAGCTTGGTCTGGTACTAAAACACTATTGACACACTTATAATTATCCAACCAATACCTACTAATAATATCATGTGGGTTGAATAGTAACCCACATTGAAAATTGAAATTACCATTGTCGAGAAAAATCATAACACCATTCTCATCAGATTACCTTTGCTTTCGAAAGTCATCGCGAACCATTCATCTCCCCTTATGGAAAAATTTGGCGAAAAAACTCGAAGGTATGAATTCAAAAACATCATTCATATACTGATTATGCATTCCTGCTCAAATATTTTATGGCTTATACATTTTTTGTAATATGATTTTTCTGGGTGTAATTTTGTATAAAATTAGGTTTTTGTATCTGAATATTTTAGCAATCGATTTCCTGTGGGAAGAATAGGTTTTGTATATGAACGTAGTGATTTTTGATTTCACCCTTCTCGAATATGTTTGTTTTTCATTTTTATGTTTTGTTCTAGCATACCTGGGAACTTGTTTGATAGCATCAATAAGAGGCAAATTTATCTCGACCTTCTTGAAAACTTCCAAAATATCTTTCTCTTCTTCCTCCTTCTTGTTATGTGTCAACCTGGAAGGAAAATGAGGTTTAATCGGTGATTGAGAAACTGGAATCTTAGGTTCTTTACTTACCTTTGTGGATTCAATGATGGCGGGCGATTTTGGCTCCTCATTGGTGTTGCTCCCAACCGCTTCATCATCTTTCCGTATAGGCTCCGACTCAACTAACGTCTTCCCATTACTTAGAGTGATAGCACACACATTCTCCTTGGGGTTCAACTCCGTCTGAGAGGGCAATTTCCCTTGGCTATTTTGGATCAGAGTAACTTGAGTAGCCAATTGCGTGATTTGTGTTCCCATATTACCCAAAGCGACATGTGTTTCCTATTGGAATGCTTGCTGACTTTGCACTAGGTTCTTGACGATTTCACTGCTTTGAGCAAGGCTCTTCATGATGTCGCTCATGCTCGGTTCTGCGCGGGCAGTATGAGCATACTGACCAGCCTGTGGAGGTTTTTGGACATAAACTCCGGGTTCTTGCTGATTCCACCGAAAATTTGGATGATATCTCCATCTTGGGTTGTAAGAATTTGAAAAAGGGTCGTTCCTCCTATTCCTTTGCGCATTCATATACTGCTCGTCTCCCGATCCCATGCATGCTTGCTCTGTGCGATTATCCCGCAAAGATGGACAAAAATTAGTGTAATGAGTAACTTCAGAACAAATCTCACACTTCATCTTTTGAGTTTGAGCTATAGCAAGGCCTCTGACTAAAGAAGTCAAAGCATCAATTTTATCAGTTACTCCAGAATCTTCCGCCCTGTGCACCGGCATGTATCGATCGTCATCCTCATCCTCATATTGTTGGCCATTAGATACCATATCCATTATGAGTTGTGTGGCTTCCTCCAAGATTTTATTAGTCAAACTTCCACCACAAGCAGCATCTACAATCTTCTTGTCAAAAATAGACATACCACGATAAAAGTAATTAGTAAGCAATTGATATTTTGAAAATCATGATCAGGACATTTACGACAAAGTTGTTGAAAACGCTCCCAATAATCAGATAAACTCTCCGTTTTCTTTTGCTTAATGCTACTGATGGCCATCCTCAAATTCGCGGCTCTTGACTCAGGGAAAAATTTCCTCAAAATTTGTTCTTCCAAGTCAACCCAAGTTCGAATCGAACTCGGTGGAAGATCAAAAAGCCAATCTCTAGCTTTTCCCTGCAAACTATGAGAAAAAGTTAGTAACTTCAAGTTATTCTCAGAAAAACCATTAGGACGCAACGTGGCGCAAACTAAATCGAACTCAGCAAGATGCTTATGTGCGCTTTCTCTCGGAAAATCTCCAAACTTAGATAGCACTTGGATGAATCCAGGCCGTATTTCAGAATTTCCATTGATTGTTGGCAGCACAATGCATAAAGGACGGTTGCTCCTGTGGCAGCCTAACTCCTTTATCAGTTGAGGTCTTTGTTGCTCAGGAATCACCACACGTCTTTCTTCTTCATTCCTCTCGTTCCTCTGGTTACTTTCAGCCATTGAAACTTGAGTAGCTTCCTTCAACTCCTTAGTTTTTTTGGTTAATTTTCGGGCAGTCTTCTCTGGATCAAAAACCAATTCGCTTGTACGAGAAGAACGGGGCATAAACCAAAAAAGAAACAAAATAAAATAGAATAAGTAAAAAAAAATTGCAGAACGAAATTAATCAGAAAACACTGCTTAAACCGATCCCCGGCAACGGCGCCAAAATTTGGTGCGTCATTTTACACCAAAAATAATTTGGCTGACAGACAGCCGGTAAGCCCTTACTGCGCAAACATTAGTAAGCAAGATCGTCTCCCAATGGATCGGCGAGAATTCTCATATAATTTCAATCTGCAAGCTGAGTCACGAAATTCTTGGGTTTATCGGGAAATACGAAAATAATAAATAAACAATAAATAGAGAATATGTTTTTGGATTTTTCTTGAAATAAATAAATTGCAAATAAAAAACTAACAAATATGAGAAATATATGAGAAGTATTCCAACAATCAATTAATTCCACCTAGACTTGATATTCTGATCCTCGATGCAAATATAACGATAATTCATACAAATAAACCAGTTATGATCACCGAAGATGCTTTTGACGCGATCTCATCTCTCCATAGCTTCTCGATAATTAGGAAGACACTTCACTAACTATTTCTCTAATCGACTGACAACCATAAGAGACGCTCTATAGATTTAATGAGCCGACAACATTAAAAACTAGAGAGACCCGATTCAAAACCGATAAACTCTGACGCAGGATTATCAAATTAAGATTGTCATTCCCTTGACTGGATAGTCAATTTACCACTAATTAAATCTAAACCACGATTACGTATGGCCGATTGAATTGGCTATTAATCAATTCTACTCAACTAAATATTGTGCACTACTTAGATGAATAAAATGATTAAATCACGGAGAAAATAGAGAACAACAAATACTTGCATACGAATTAAAGGATTAAGAACAAGTTAGATCTCACGGAATAATCACTTCCGGGCTTCCTTAATCGATGTTGGAATAAGAAGTCTAGCTACAGAACATAATCAAATAAAATTAAAAATAATTAAGAGAGCAATCGCAGAAGATGGATTAAGAAGCAAACTTGATTATTAAAAGTGCCACAAGGTGGCAGTGGTTCTTCCGTGAGCAAGAAGGAAAAGAAAAAGTGGCTTCCCCCACTCCTCAAAGTTGTTGGCTGTGATAGCCAAAAAAAGTGTCCAAATTGTGTCTAATCACACAATTATATAGTTTTTAATTTAACCTAGACTAATTGCCAAAATAAGGGCAATAATTACCAAGTCTCAAAACATAACTAATAAGGGAATTCTCCAACAAGTTAGGCATCTTCTTGATCTTCCTTCCAATTAATATTGCAATTTTCTCCAAATATTCTCAAAATCGATCAACCGCTCCAAGCGTCGAGAAAATCTACAGTTTGATTAAGCACAAGTAAGTGAATAATTAATATCCAAAATCATATAAAAATATCACAAAATAGGTGTATAAAATACACCTAATCAGTAGGCCTGCGTTATATGCTTTTCAAGTAGTGATTTTTACATATTACATGAAAATGAATTTTCCAGTGGGAGACTTGATAGGTCAAGTGGTTCGCTGCCAAGACAAATCCAGGAAATGTTATTTTCAATCAGTAAAGGAGGGAGAAGCAAAAAGAAATATTAAACATTCTGATGAAGAATATAGAGGTTACAAGGAAAAGAAGAAGAAGAAGGAAAATGATGCAAAAGAAGTTCCTTCCCAACAAGTAATTTCTATGGAAGAGCTCATGGCCGTTGAAATCTCCCCACATCTGATGAGTTGTGCTACACACATGGGAACAAGCGTGAAAGATTCAGGGGCTGGCATATATGACTTGCACAGAAATGCAGATCAGTCCACATTCGAATCAATGGACTTCACCAGAGGCAACATGAAGATAAAAGCGAGACTAGAAGGAGCATGAGGAATACGACTCGTTTAGGCCATAAAATTTTATTACACTTAAAGAAATTTGAAGGGGTAAAGAATAGTTGTTTGACTAAATCCTATGTATTTGCAAGTTGTTTTTAATAGTACACAATGCTCTTAAGGGTTTGCTTGATTTGATTATATAATCCAGTACTTTATCGATATGTCTTTTCACTTCAAACTCACTTCCAATTAAAGTCATATATGCAAATATTATAGTGAACTCAGGATAGAAAGCTGCACAAACACGGCAGAGAAAATCTCTGCACTTTACAATAATTTACACACCAAAATATATATAGAGTTTTACAAACAAGCGAACGAGATAACTATTTACAGTTTGAAAAATGTAAAGGCCAACATCAGAAGAACTGCAGGAGCTCGAGGGACTTAGGTCTGGGATTCACAATCACTGGTGCCGGACCCAGAAGCTTTGCCTTTACCCTTGCCTCTAGCTCGCTGTTTAGTGTGTTTTTGTCATGTTTTGGTCGTATTTTAGTATATTGTTTTGTCATGTTTTGTGTGTTGGTTCTTTGTTTAGTGTTGTGTTATTGTTCGTTTTTACGCCGGGTTCTTTGTTTCGTGTTTTGGATGTAGGAGGTGGAAATGTTGAAGATGCTAAGACGAACGAAGCCGAGGAAAGCGGATGGGAGCTTACTAGGAGATATGGGCAAAAAAACGAGAGGATAAAGAACGCGGGTGCATGGCCATATGCGAAATTGTTGCGCAATGCGCAACAATTTTATTTTGGCTCGTTCTCCTTCGTTACAACTCCGAATTCGGATCTGTCTGCGGATACGGGTTCCTATCGAGACAAGCTTCAATTTAGTTTTTTTCAAAAATTTCGTATTTTGCACAGGCCAGCGGTCGCTGGGCCTGTGCTGCAGCAGCGGACAGAGGGCATGGGCCAGCGGCCGCTGGCGGGCAGTTTCAGACGACTTTTAAGTGGTTTTTGGGTGTAATTTCTTCATCCCCAACCAATGTAACCGGAACACAATTTTCTCAAACACATTTGTACTTGCTTTCAGTAGTTAGAATTGGTATCTCAAGTGGATTGGAATTCTATCCAACTATTCGTGTGAAGATTTGTAGTAAGTTTGTCAACTTTTATCTTTCTATGGATTCTTCTTTAATTATGGTTGACTAGATCTTCCCTAGGGTTTGATCTTCTCAATCTTTCACTTTATGTCTTGATTCGATCTTTGAATGGTTGTTTGATTGGTGCTTTACGAGTTTTGTATGTTTGATCACCATATAGAACTCTAAGATATAGAATGGATTGAAATGAATTATTATATGTCTCATTTGTAATCAAACAACCAAACCTTATAATCGGAAACATAAAAAGGAAATTGAGTTTTGAATTTGATAATCTCAAAGTGTGATTTGAATACGTGAGTGATAATCACCGATTAGTTTTAAGGATACGAAAGTGATTGGCTAATCAACTTTGGAGAATTCTATTAAAAACTCGAGATGATTGATCAAGCATTAAGTGTGGATTGTGGATGATCTCTACCCTAATCTTAATTCATTTGAGTACCTAGTTTATTACTTTTCATTAGTTAGATTATTATCACATCTTCAAATTGATTTAGAATGTTTTAGGATTTATGTTATTTGATATAAGTGCTTTTAATTATTGCCCTGCATAGTCTTCCTCTGAGATACGACATTCGGGTCGACTACTACGTATTACAACTTCTTAGGATACGTTTTTAGTCGAACACTCGCCTCTAAAGAATAACAGCAATAGATGAATAAAAGATAAGTAAAGCTTAAAGCATGAACTCAAGGTAATTGTGGTTATGCAAATTTAGGACATAAACATTACGCGACGCATAAGATTGCATAGGCGTGCAACTTCGTCGGGGGTCATCTGGAAAAAAGGGAAAATACGTCAAACCTGTTGGAATTTTTTCATAACCAAGGGAAGCGAGGGTGTTAACAAATTCCTTAGCCCCTCTTTTTAGCGCCTCTAGAAACCAGAGGTGGTCGTCTCCGAATTGGGAGTCTACTTCCAAGTCAAGAAAGTGATTAAGGATGCGAGAAAGTACTTTTTCCCCATCAACTTCACTCCAGCGATCGGCTAAACCTAATTGTTCACAGGTTTCCATAATAGCTTCAATGACCCAATTTGCTAAAGGTTCGGTCATACTATCTCGAAAATCAGGTGAATGAAGGTAAGCTTCTGGAAGGTGGGCAACCAGTCTCGTAGTAGGTTTAGGAAAAGTAGACAGCTCCCAGCCTACGAAAAATAGAACATAGAATCTGCTTTTTCATCCAAGTTGAATATGTGAAGCTACATATCCTTGAACATGCTAATATATAGGACATGGTGGCAGAAAATCTTCTAAATAGGAAATGAAAACAAAAGGATGTCTAGAGGTGAAAAAAATGACAAATAAGAAAAAGAGGAAAGTGTGGGAGCAAGTGCTCTTGTCTCGAACAAATGGAATTTGGGAAGAAATAAATTGTTCTCCCTTTCCACACCATGCTCCAGCACACCCTAATGACAAAAAAAAAATATAATAAGTTAATATCCGTCCACATTTACAACAGATATTTACAAGACGGCTTTCAGAACGCACGAGGGCCATTATGAATTCTTGGTTATGCCTTTCGGCCTAACTAATGCACCGTCCACATTTCAGGCGTGTATGAACCATTTATTCTCTCCACTGCTACGCAACTATGTCATCGTTTTTTTTGAAGACATTTTGGTATACAGTTCTGTTTCGACTTAAAATGTGTTAAACTGTAGTATGTGGCGTTGTTAAGTCCAGACCCACTGTCCTATAAAGGGAATCAGTATCGGGCACGAGGAATGTTTCCAGCCAATATACTTCCAGTTATTATATTTAAGTCGACCCGAATGTCGTATCTCAACGGAAGGCTATGCAGGGCTATCAATTATTAGTACTAACATGCAGATAATGTAATCCTAAACACTCTAATAATGGTAAGATAGATTAATTCTAAACTAAAATGAAAAGCAATAAACGGGGGTACACAAGTGATTGAAGTCTAGGGTAAAGATCATCTCTAATCTAGGTCGATGTTTATTCAATCAAATCAAATCTCTAATAGGTTTCCCCTAAGTTGATTAGCCAATAACTTTCGTATTCTTGAAACTAATATGTGTCTAGCACTTTCGTGTATAGAACACACCTAGAGTAATACTAATCAAGATATGATTACCTATTCTACGTTTCCGATTACTAGGTTAGGAAGTTTGATTATGAATGCGACATAGAATAATTCATTTCAATCCATTCTATATCTTCGAGTCGTACATGGTGATCAAGCATGCAAAACCCTTAAGCATGGATCAAACAACCATAAAATAAGATCAAATTAAGCATCAAACCATAGAATATAAATAATCAACCCTAGATAAGAATTTAACCAATCAAATTGAAAAACAAATCCATAGAAAGAGTTATCTTCATAAACTTACTAAGAATTCACCGTTTGGTAGCCAAATTCCTTCAATCCTTGGATACCCCAAGGATCTAAACTAAGAAAAACTATAAAACAAGTGTTTGGGAACTTCTCTCTCGAGTTACAAGTGTTTTGGGAATGAGAAGCTATCTGAAAATACGCCTAGGAACGCTTTAAAACGCACACATAACTGCTGGCCAGCGGTCGCTGGCTGTTGTCTTCTGACTTTCAGCGAGTGGTTGCCCAGCGATCGCTGGCTGCGTGGTTCTGTCGCGTCCAGTTCTGCAGCCCAGCGATCGCTGGCTGCACGGCCAGCACCTTGTTGTGTTCTTCTCTTCCCCGTCCCGTGCTCGTACGCCTCTTCTTTGCCCGGCTTTGCTCCAAGGGTCTTTTCGGCACTAATCCTCACTCAAATCATCATCTTCCACTCCTCCCTGCGTAAAACACGACGAAACAAGAAACAACATAAAGACGAACTAAAACAATACGAATAACATAATAAATAAAGACATAGACACTACACAACGAGCTAAAAACGTAACAAGAATACACTAAACAAGTTCCATGATGGAACTACATTTGGAACACTTGACTTCGGTTTTCACATTGTTGGCATGTCAAAAATTCCAAATGCTTGTTTTGTACGTCTAAGGTGGACTACTTGGGACATATAATTTCTGGTGGAAATTATTGGTTGACCCTACAAAAATTCAAGCTATGCAACAGTGGCTAACCGGATATTATAGGCATTTTGTCAAAAATTATGCCTTGATTGCTAGTCCCTTAACAAATTTATTGCGTAGGGAGGCAGATATAGCTTTTATTGAACTGAAGAGAGCTATGTCCTCGGTCTAGTGCTCCAATTGGCGGATTTCACTAAGATTTTTTTGGTTGAATCAGATGCATCTGGAACTAGTATTTGTGCAGTGTTAATGCAAGAAGGGCATCTGCTGGCCTTTTTCAGTAAAAAACTTCGCCCGAAGCGATTAATGGTGAGTACTTATCATAAAGAATTATATCCAGTGGTCGAAGCAATGCAAAAATGGCGCCAATATTTATTGGGCATGGATTTTATTGTTCGTTCCGATCAGAAGAGCTTACAAGAATTACTGCATCAGATAATCCAAACACCAGAGCAACAATTTTATATTCAGAAGTTGATGGGCTTTAAATTCCGCATCGAATACAAAGTGGGAGCTTCAAATCGTGTGGCAGATATCTTTTCTAGGCGTGAAGAATATTCGGCGGAAACACATTTTTTCCATTTATTTTGTCGACCCTCTCCACGATTCTTGGAGACTGCGCATGGAAAATTCTACGCTACCGGACCTGCTCGAACATCATACTGCGGCCGAGAAGAATGAATTGCCCTAAGCAGTAATTTGAAAATAGGCACATATAATACAATAACTCTTACATTTATATAAAAAAAACTACTTCAAAAGTGACATGCTATATATATATAGAAATATAATGTAAAAACAGAAAGTATATGGTGAAATCGTGAAAAGGGTGCGAAGAATTGAATGTCTAATTATTATGACTTCTTATTTTCAGAATAGACAATATGTTTTACAGATGATTAAAGAAACTCAGAGAGATGAAATATAATGGAGAGATGAGAGATTAAGCGAGATAGTGAATGTATAGATTAGTGGTTATTATTTGGATCTATATAATATATAACACCATTTCGCATATATATATATATATATATATATATATATATTGATAGAGTTATTTTAACTTTAATATATTTTGTTTATTATATAGTGTTTTGCATTTCTTTACTTAATTTAGTAGGGAAGTTTCAATCAAGAAAGTTGGAAGAAGTTCCTACAAAAGAGCAAGTGGAGAAGTTTGTGTCAACACAGGCGGCGTAAAAATCTCCAACCGAAATCCACTTCTCCCACTAACACTCCTGCACGGTTTTGTTCTATAAATTTGTAGAGATAATGAGGTGGATGACATAGTTCCTACAAATGCGGAACTGATGTTCATTCGACAACAACTCTCCACAAAGTCTTTCATGATCTTCTAGAGCCCATAATATATGAGAAAAATATCTGGAAGAGGTGGACCGGACATGAGCATAATTGTGAGAAATATCTTAAAGAGGTTTGAGTCCCTACGAATGTTGTACATTATGTTAAGACAACATTTAGTTTGTGCAAGTGTAGTTTTTTGTTTGTTTTGAAAATACATTGTAGTTTAGTAGAGTGTTGTTGAGAGCCGAGGAATCCGTTCGGTAAACAATACTTGTTTAGTGATTTTTGTCCGTACGGCTCGTGCGGATTATATATTATAATTCGCACAAAATTTTTACATCTTAAGTTGTTTTTCTTTGTATTTCCACTGTTGTTTTTATTCAAGAGTTGATGTTTTCATTTTTTGGAGTGTTAGAATAACATTCTCTTTACTGGGTTGAGTTCGTGTTCGGACAACATCAGACACAACATTCTAGAAGTAGTTGAGGTACACTAATAGTACCAAGTGGTATCAGAGCCTTCACTCGATGTACTAAGTGTGATCCTGTCAAGTACCTCAACAATAGTTTAAACAGGGGGAGAAACACCAGATGCAGGAGGAGGTTGAAGTGATAAGGAGAAGTTTAAACTAAGGGGGAGTGTGATACTCTCAAGTGTTAAGCCAACATAGAGGTTTTGTGAAAAAAGACAAAAAGGAGAAAATTGATAGAGTTATTATAACTTTAATATATATTTTTTATTATATAGTGTTTTTGCATTTCTTCACTTAATATAGTAGGGAAGTTTCAATCAAGAAAGTTCGAGGAAGTTCTTACAAAAGAGCAAATGGACAAGTTTGTTCCTAGAAAAGTGTAGGACTGTTGTTGTGTCAACACGGGCAGCATATAAATCTCCAACTGAAATCCACTTCTCCAACTAACACTCCTGGACGGTTCTGTTCCTATAAATGTGTAGAGATATTGAGGTGGATGAGGTAGTTCCTATAAATGCGGAAGTGGTGTTGATTCAACAACTGCTCTCCACATTTCACTCCAACTATCTCCACAAAGTCTTCCATGATCTTCTAGAGCCCATAACTGAAGCCCATTGAGACCTATATATATGAGAAAGATAACATGAAGAAGTGGACCGAACTTGAGCATAATTGTGACAAATATCTTAAACAGGTTTGAGTCTCTACGAGTGTTGTAGAGTATGTCAAGAAAACATTTCGAGTAGTTTAGTAGTTTTTTGTATACAACTTTTGAGTCTCACGTCAAAGTTGATATTTAAATTTGTGTAAGTGTATTTTTTCGTTTGTATTAGTTTAGTAGTATGTTGTTGAGAGCTTAGGGATCTGTTCTGTAAACAATACTTGTTTAGTGATTTTTCTTTCTTTATATTTTCGTTGTGGTTTAATTCAAGAGTTAATATTTTCTGTCTGTGGAGTGTTTGAATAACATTCTCTTTACTTGGGTGAGTTTGTATTCGGACAACATCAGACACAAGCAGTTGAGGTACACTAAAATTATATATATATATATATATATATATATATATATATATATATATGGGTGGGTTCAGGTAAAAAGAGGGTATAAATGGTAGAAAATATAAATTGATTTGGAACGTCTATTTGAATGGATCCAATGGCTATAATTGATTCCTTAATTTTTGAATTTCGGGTTGCATTGTGAAAATACAATGCAACAAGGGTAAATCAGTACTTTTCCTACTAGACGGTTTTGATGGATATTTAAATTGATATGGACCCCATAAATTATGAAACTGCAATTGAAAAAAGAGAAAATCAGCGTTTGTTTATTATTGCACCGTACAATCACATAATTTGCATTAGTATATAAGTAGTGTTGCACCGTATAGTTACACAATTTACATTTAACATGTATATATTATACTACCATTTAATTTTTGGTAGTTGGAGAAATCTATGGGATAATATAATCTTCCAAAAATATTTGAAAAATCCTCATAATTTCGAATTAGAAGAATTTTAATTGGAAAAGGCAACTGGAAACTCCACCATCCACATGATTCACAATCAAACGTCTGATATATTACATTATATTTATTGATGCATTGTAGTCTATAAAAAATTATAAATTGGTTGGTACTGTAATATTTCATTCTAATCTAAATGACAATGCAATTTACATATATATGTCAATGCAATTCACATGTATGTGTTGTGCAACATAATATTATTAAACGATAAATATATGAAATAACATTACAATTTACGACAATGCACTCCACATGTATATGTGGTGTAACGTAAGGAGTGCAGCAGTCAATTTTTCAATAATAACATGCCAACGATACAAAGTCACTGTTGCCGCTCCAGCCCTCTCCCGATTGTGCAGGCCTCGAAATTTGCTTCGTTCAAATCTTCCGCGACAATGTTTGCCATATTCCTGCCACCAAATCTCCATCGCCCTCTCCATCTTCCTCCTCATCATTGATGTCATGGCCATTATCGCCATCCTCACCGCACGAGCCTTCCTCTTCCGCCCCACCTCACAGGCTTTCACCATCACCCGCATCTAGGCCCAGCAGACGGAGATGATTACGATTGAAAAACTCGACCACCACTTCACCGAGAAGAAACAACAGCTGACTTCGGAGCAAGTTCAGTTTGTGGAGAATGATCAACTGTAACAAAGAGAAAGAGAATGAACAATCACGCTAAAAAGGGAGAAGATATATTTTTTTGCTCTCCTCAATATAACCACTATTACCTTAATTTGTGGAATTAGTAATTTTTTCTATCATATTTAATTACATAACTGTCTTTATCATAATATTTTTGGAATATTTTAATGTATTTAAAAACGAATAAATCCGGATAGATCATAACCGTTGATCTACTAAAATTAACGGTTGAGATCATTTCATATTTCCTATTCAAAAGTCACTTTCTATATGATCTATATCCTATATATATATAAGTAGAAAGTGTTCAAATGGTATAAAATAGGAAATGATCTTGTCCCTCCATTGCAATAGATCTAATGGTTGTGATTGATCCCTTAATTTTCGAAAAGTAGGTTTGAAAATGTGTTTCATCGTGAAATTACAATGCAAGAAGGGTATTTTGGTAAAAAATTAGGCAGTTCCTAAGATCATGAGATTATAAAATTGATATGATACCATTAATTACGAAACTATTATAGGAAAGAGAAAAACTTCCCCAACTGCCGTTTGTTTATTATTGCACCGTATATTCATGTAATTTGCATTAGATATATATGTAGTGTTGCACTATAAAGTTACGTAATTTTCATTAGACATATATATTGTACTACCATTTAATATTGGTAGTTGGAGAAGTTTATGGGATAACATCATCTTTAAAAATTATTTGAAAATTCACCAAATTTCGAATTACAAAATTTTTTATTGGGAAACGCAACCGAAAACAACTTCATCGCATGCATTGCAGTCTGTAAAAAAATGCATTACGTTATGTTTATTGATACATTGCAGCCTGTACAAAATACATTACGTTATATTTATTGATGCATTGCAGTCTGTACAAAAATGCATTACATTATATTTATTGATGCATTGCAGTCTGTACAAAATATAAATTGCATTTATGGAAACATGATTTTAAATTCCTTAATTATCTCAAATCATGCAACTGTAGATTGATACAGTTTCTCTCTCTTTGTACAATTTACCTAATTAGCCTTAAGATCTTAATTACGTAATATTTTATTACAATAAAAATCGAAAATTAATGATGTAATATGTACCGTTAGATTATATATTTCAATGGTTAGGATTGTTTCCTATTTCCTACTTTAAAACTACTTTCTATATGATCTACATCATATATATATATATAGATTGGTTCCTAGTTCCTATCTAAGGATTAGTTCTCATTTGATCTCTTTCCTATATATATATATATATATATCACTATCAATGCCTCATCTAAATAAAAAATGACTATTATATATATATATATATAAGCATAACCATTGAATCAAAAGAAACAATCTTCCTCAACCGAAACACAATTTCCTCCTCTGTGGAAAAAATTGTGGAAATAATCTTCTTCATCGCCAGAAAGAATTGGGGAAACAATCTTCCTCCAGTTGGAAAAATTGGCAAAAACAATCTTAACAATCTACGCTCTCCTTTCAACCCTCTCTTTCTCTGCGCCTGAGAACCTCAACATCCTTTGTTTGGAACACAAGGACATCATATAACTTGGAGGGCATCATCTAGATTCGAAGACGATAAATGATAATATATGGACCGGAATATTGTAAATTAAAATATAATTATAATTTATTAATTGTATATAACTAAAAATCAAGAATCTCATGATTGATTTTTATTTCTCATGGAGATGTTTTTTAAAAATTTGGATTTAATTAAAGTCGCGTTACGAATTACTCGAACCCAAAACCTATTGCATTGAGCATAACTCCACTATCACTAGACTAACACATGCTAGCTATAGGGATGTTTTTTTTTAAAGATCTATGCATGTTCTACATATATATACATATAGATGAAAAATATAAAATAGCCAAAGAAGATAATAAGACAAATACTAGTCATCAGTGTAATGCTATTTAAATTATAACAATTTATCTTTCTTACACAAAAATCCTTCTTTAGAATTATTATTTACAATCATTTAATTTTTTGTCCACCTTTTCCCTTCATACCTAGAGATGTCAATGAGTCGGACCGAGTTTCACTATACCCAGCCTGGCTCGTGATTTTATTGATAGGCCCAACTCCGGCTCGTGGCCCGATCGTACCTGGAATTCAAGCCCAAGCCCAGGCCCAAGTTGGTCAGGCGGGCTTGGGCAGGGACCCCAAATTTTAATTATTAATTTTAAAAAATTTTAATATATGTAATACATACATATATATATATATATATTAACATTCATTATATTTTTACTGTGTATGAATCATATGATTGGAAAATAATCATACCATTCATACGTGAACTCTCTAATTCATACTACATTAGTATCAAAAGTATGATTCATACATTGTATACGCAATTTGTACTTCATATATTTAAGTAAAATGATATTTATAACAATTCACACAAAAAATACTTAAAATTTAAATAGTATTATGTTGGTGACTATTATTAATATATGTATATATTTATATATATACATACATTAATTTTAATATTATTTTACTTATTCCAAAATTAAGGTGTATTTTATTTTGACTATGTTAATTTAAAAAAAAAAACATGATAAGAGTTTATTAATTATAATTATAGGTTGTTTCAAGTTAGAACCATTACCTTTTTATGCCTAAATAAAATTTATTTTGATAAAATTAATATACTATATTTTTATTACACCAAAGAATAATATACTCCCTCCATCAACAAAAAGTTTACTTTTATTGCATATTTGGGTGCCACTGTAATCTCTTTTCTTTTCTACACATGGTCCCAAATAACACTAATTATTTTAAACCTCATATATATTATATACTTTGCACCTTTTCTTCAATAAACTTTATAATTATTTTTAAAACTCATGTCGACTCCCTACAACGATACACTTTTCGTGGACTAATATACTAATAATAACTAAAACTATGGCACATGCAAAATTATGAATATCTAATCAATAGATATATCTATATGTTGATACATATAAAATTACTAAAATATTATTTTCAATTTAAATATAGTAATAGTGGTATTTTAGTCAATCCATATCTTTTATATATAAAGAAGACACTTTTTATAAAAGGGTAAATGCTAAAATACCCACTTTAATAAGTAAAGGATAAAACATACCCACATAAAAATAAAAAATAAAAATTACCCACTTTATATGATAACTTGAATAATATGAGCACATGAGGAAATTCCTCATGTTATCATATAAACTGGGTAATTTTTATTTTTTATTTTTATGTGGGTATGTTTTATCCTTTACTTATTAAAGTGGGTATTTTAGCATTTACCCTTTTATAAAAAGTGTCTTCTTTATATATAAAAGATATGGATTGACTAAAATACCACTATTACTATATTTAAATTGAAAATAATATTTTAGTTAGTATTTAAATGAAATAATAATCAATTAGATGACATTCATCAATGCAATTCTTCTACATTCAAAATAAGAGATTAAACATAATTAATACTTTTATCTATGTATGTATTCTACTCAAGTTACGACTCTATAAAAGCCTATGAATATAACATATAACATATATCATCTCCAAGACTAATATTTTCAAATGGCTAAACAATTCTCAATTTTCTCATTAATGCTTCTTCTTTTTATCTTGGCTTCTCCTAAGTTTATATCTTTCACGATATCTCTAATTACATTAGTTTCTATTTATACAATTCCGTGTGACATTTTCCTATAATGTTTCGTGGTGCACTACAACGAATATATTTTTTGTGCATGCACTTCCACTAATACAAATTTTATAATACACTACGGTTTTTTATCTTTCACGATTTTGCCAATTACATTAATTTTATTTATACAATTTCGTGTGACATTTTCATATTATGTTTTGTGTTGCTCTATAACAAATATATGTCTTGCGCATTTTCATATTAAAAAACATGCACATAATGACGGCCAAATTAACACTACCATTGAACTTTTTTTTTTGTTCCTTTTTCTCTAATAATACTTTTCTTTTTACTTTTATAAAAAAAAAATTCATTCAAATTATGATTTTTATTTGGTACACCAAGCAGTGGCTTAACCCAGCCTAAAGAATTTTATTCTTTTTTTACTTATAAAACCATAAAATTATTGATACTTCATGTAAATTCATTGTACGGTAATCGAAGCGAATCTTATAAAAGTTAGATTTTCAAAATTTTCATCAAACCATTCATACCATGTGTAAGTGATATGAATTTGGTTTTGTATCATATCATTCGTTTAAATTTGAGTTTCACATGGTTTGGTGTTTAAGAGTTTTGTTTACTAAGTCTCTTGTATACTTTTTCCCCTCAATTATAATATGTAATCTCTCGTATATTAAAAAATGTGTTAATATTCAAAATTAATTAAAAAATAATAAAAGACAAATAATAGTCACAAACTTAGTAATATATTTAATTTTAGCTATTTTGGTATGATTTAAGTATTATTAAATTTGTGGATATTATTTATGTTTCACTGTCTTTTTTTACTAGTATTTTTTATTTTCTCTTAAAAAATTTAAAGCATGAGATGCTAACATAAAATTGAAATTTGTTTACTAATATGTGTCAATAAAGTGTATTCTTATGTAATATCGTAAATTCGATTTTCACATAAATATATTTAAATTTAATCTATGAATTTTGACATGCTCGATTGCAGAAGAGATTATGCCGAGTGACACCAAGCAGGATCTCTTCAGCCGTAGCAATTGCTCTGGAATATGTGAGAAATAGGGATTCTTATATAGACTTTGTAAAGGCCTAAAATGTGTGCCAAAAAGATTGCAGTGTTAGTGGCGGTGGCAGCGGTGGTGGTAGCAGTGATGGAGGAGATTTACGCCAGGGCCCACTGGAAGAAGGCAGTGGTGATGACTGATGACCAATCTTCAACTCTTAATTTGATCCAATCTTGATTAGTTCTTGATATCAGACATAATTGTGCTTATGTCTTGAATGATATATTGAAATAATAAAGTAATATTTATTGGTAGTATTGGACCACAAAATTATTTTCGTTTGCATTTTTTCTATCCATGTTCGACGCACCATGAAATTGGAATCTTGATGTTATGGCTTGAGACCCTCGTGTCAACCGGGCCATCCCAACCCATTATCAGAGAGGGTCGGGACTCGGAAAGACTTGGGCCTAATTGCAAATTAATACCCTCTAAAAAATCATTCATTTGAGGGTAAGTTCCCCTTAGGAAAAAGGTTCATTACTGTTAAGGGAGGAGAATGGATTAACTATATCTCGCTAGTGTTATGTATATTGCTGGAGATATCTTGGCAGTAGAAGTTTGTTACCGCTGGTGCAACTTCCTCTACGAGGGCATCTCAACCATTGATCTGGATGGCTCAGATTCAGTGTGCTCGAGAGCATACATTTATTGTTTTTGTGATATAAAAGTACAACTGATATAGATGCAGTTCTGAGATAATATACACGATACACTTGGGAAGAGAGTAGCTTGAGAGATCACTTGTATTTGGGTTTCTTCTTTCATGTTCTGAGGGTAGATCTTAAGTGTGATTTGCTACTATGAATTCATCTAGTAATCTTCATTTTATATTCTTGTTTTATACTAGTAAAAATCATCTTGAAGGTGATCCTGTGGATGTAGGCTTATTCCGAGCCGAACCACGTAAAAGTCTTGTCTTGCTCTTTGTGTTCTTCTTGTTGTTGTTGTTCGATTAATAACTTGACTGAATCTTCAATTACTATAAAATATATATATATATATATATATATATATATATATTCTGTGGGAAGAGTTAATTCCTCTTATGAAAAATAGTTATTTTTCTAAAACCGATTCAATTGTGTAAGATCTTAAGATGAATAAAGTATGATAAGTTTGCATGAAATGAGAAATGATATATTTATTGTGGCGGGGCTAGAAAAAATTGTTATTAGGGGTTAAATTTCGATATATCAAATTGAAATATAATTTTATTTTTATTACTCAACTTGATAGTAAGAGCTTTTTGTTGGAAAAATTGATTGAAACTTGTAGGGTTCTTAATTAATTTGGTGGATATTCATTTAATTCTTTGAGAATTAAATAGTCGAAGTATGTTTCAAAATCGATTTTCTCGTTGAGTGAAAAATGCTTTCGTATAGAGATTTTGGGTTGATCTAAGCCTTTTAATTGAAGACTTTTAGGCCCATTTGTTGGAAGCCTTTTTCGGCTAAAATGTTGGATCAATTTATTCATTTGGCCCACAATTTTAGAAGTCCATTTTGATGGCTTCCTAAGCCCACTATATCTCTTGGTTGCAAAAGCCCAACATGCATGGCTTTTGATATTCATGCAACGGTTAACTATTGATTTTTGCCATCATGGCAATTCATGGCATGGAGATGGAAGGGCTGTGCACGTTTGAGTGAAATCATAGTAACCTTTTCACTTTCCCCCATATAAAAGGAGGAGTTGAGAGCCCATTTTCAACTCACAAAAAAGTCTTGAGCTCTCTTCTCTTTTTTTATTTATGTTCTCATTCTAGATTATAGTTATCTCATTAGTTTGATCGGTTCTCTCCCTCGTCAAGTTCGCCGGAACCTTTAGAGTTTGTGGTGCTACTATTCTGAAGGACGAAGTCGTTTTATCTTTGGGGAAGATACGCCGGACCGTGAGCACTAGCCGGGGCGTATCTTGTCTTGCGGAAAGAGGGCTTTCCTCGACTCGACTTTTTGTTATTTTATTTTTCAAAGCATTGTAATCTCTGGTTCTCGATTTATTAATAAAATTTTTATTTTATTATTACAATCGCAAGATGAGATACCGACTTTGCTTTAGAGATGTCGACTTCCTCGACATCTGTTGCTGCTGCCTCGACTGCCGCCGCCACTTTTGCTGTCGCCGCCACATTCGTCACCTTCGCTGCTGTCACCACCCGTATTGGTGGTTCCTCTGCTGTTAATACCTCTACCGGGACTAACGTGTCTGTGTTGGCTCCTCTTTTGAGGGCATTGCCTCAAGGGGAGAAACCCAAGAAATTTATGGGTGTAGACTTCAAGAGGTGGCATCAAAAGACCATTTAACAACATTGGGACTTAGCTGCCGTGGTGTCTGAAGTCAACCATGTTGACAATCCGCGTGCATGGTTTATCGAACCGGGCACTACCGTGCATGTGTGCTCTGATCGAACTATGTTTTCGACTTATAGAGCTGTTGAGGGGAAGAAGCTTCACATGGGCAATCAGGATTCGTCTCTTGTTTCTGGTGTTGGTGATTGCGTGCTCAAATTGACGTCTGGTCAAGAGCTTAGGTCGAAGGATGTGCTGCATGCCCCACACATCCGAAAGAATCTCGTGTCGGGTTCTATTCTTGTTAGTAAGGGCTTTAGACTCGTTTTTTAATCCGAAAAGTTTGTTTTGTCTAAGTTTGATACTTTTCTTGGAAAGGGTTTTCTTTCTAATGGTCTGAATGAGAATGCTTCGACTTCCTCTTATTTGGTTGAGTGCTCTGATTTCTGGCATTGTAGATTAGGACATGTTAATCTAAATGCGATAAAAAGATTAGTAAATTTAGATTTACTAAAAGTTGGTGAATTTAATTCACAAGGGAAATGTGAAATTTGTGTTGAAGCCAAAATGGCTAAACTCCTATTTCACTCGGTTGAGAGGAGCACCGAACCTCTAGGTTTAATTCACACGGATGTGTGTGATTTAAATTTTGTGCAAACTAGAGGTGGTAAAAAGTATTTTATTACTTTTATTGATGATTGCACATGATATTGTTATCTTTATCTTATAAGAAGTAAAGATGAAGCGATTGAAGCTTTCAAAAACTTCAAATCGGAAGCAGAAAGTCAACTTGATCGTAAGATTAAGGATGTGAGAAGTGATAGAGGAGGAGAGTATGTTGCTCCTTTTGAGGAGTTATGCAACACAAGTGACATAATTCATCAAACTACAGCCCCATATTCACATCAGTCTAACGGGGTTGCTGAACGCAAAAATCGTACTCTTAAAGAGATAATGAATGCCTTGTTGATAAGTTCGGGATTAACCCAAAACATGTGGGGGGAAGCTGTCTTAACGGCGAATTATATCCTGAATAAAATTCCACTTAAATGTAAGGATGTAACTTCCTATGAGTTGTGGAAAGGACGCAAACCGTCGTACAAATACCTGAAAGTGTGGGGGTGTTTGGCTAAATTTCAAGTGTCATTGCCGAAACAAGTTACAATTGGCCCTAAAACCGTTGATTGTATCTTTATCGGTTATGCACTTAACAGTAGTGCGTACCGGTTTCTTGTTCACCACTCGGAGGTTTCCGACGTGAAAGAAGGTACAACGATTGAGTCTATAAATGTTATATTCTTTGAGAATATATATCCTTGAAAGAATAAGGAATGTGAAACAATTGTCAATAGCTCTGTTAAAAGAACTGTTGAAGAGGCTATGAGTTCTCACCTGGTTGATGACGAACCGAGACGTAGCAAAAGAGGCAGGGTTGCCAAAGATTTTGGTCCTGACTTCATCACTTTTGAAGAACCAAAGTCAATTCTTGAAGCCCTCTCAGGCCCAGATGCTGCATTCTGGCAAGAGGCTGTCAATAGTGAAATTGATTCAATAATGGAAACCACACGTGGGTGTTGACCGATCTCCCGGAATATCATAAACCGTTAGGTTGTAAATGGATCCTTAAAAGGAAATTTAAACCTGACGGCACTATTGACAAGTTTAAAGCTAGACTTGTAGTCAAAGGTCTTTAAACAAAAAGAAGGGTATGATTTCTTTGATACCTATTCACCTGTGACAAGGATTACATCCATTCAGATGCTTCTCGCGATTGCTGCGTTGCACAATCTTTAGATTCACCAAATGGATGTTAAGACTGACTTTTTGAATGGTGAATTGAAGGATTAGATATACATGAAACAACCCGAGGGGTTTGTTGCACCGGGTCAAGAAAAGAAAGTGTGAAAATTGGTTCGTTCCTTGTATGGTTTGAAACAAGCGCCTTTACAGTGGCACATGAGATTTGACGAAGTTATGTTGTCAAATGGTTTCAAAATCAACGAGTGTGATAAATATGTTTACATTAAAGGCTCACCTAACATTTTCGTTATTGTGTGTCTTTATGTAGACGACAGGTTGATTATGGGAAGTAATAATCATATTATCGTTGATACGAAACGAATGCTAAAGAGAAATTTCAAAATGGTTGATTTGGAATTGGCGGATATGATTCTTAGGATAAGAATTTTAAGAACATCATAAGGAATTGCTTTAACACAATCTCACTATGTTGAGAAAGTGCTAAAGAAATTCAATGCATTTGATAGCCTGCCGGCTAAGACCCCTTTAGAGAGGGCGATCCTGTTTCTCAAGAAGAGTATGCTTGAGTTGTAGGTAATTTGATGTATATCACAAACTGCACTAGACCAGATCTAGCTTGTTCTGTGAATAAGTTGAGTAGGTTCATGAGTAATCCAAGCAAGGAACATTGGAAAGCTCTTACTAGAGTTTTGAGATACTTGAAGTATACTCTTAACTATGGTTTGCATTACTCGAGATATCCCCCTGTTCTTGAAGGATATTGTGATGCAAATTGGATATCTGACTCGAGAGATTCGTTCTCAATGAGTGGATATGTCTTTGTTGTGGGGGGGTGGTGCTGTTTCTTGGAAATTAACAAAACAGATGTGTATAGCTCGATCCACCATGGAATCAGAGTTTATAGATTTGGATAAAGCGGGAGAAGAAGCACAATGGATTCGTAATTTCCTAGAGGATGTTCCATGTTGGAAGAAACCTGTGCCGTCAGTGGTGATACATTGTGATAGCCAAACAGCTATCGGACAAGCACATAACGAGCTGTATAACGGTAAATCTAAGCACATACGATGTCGTCATAATACCGTTAGAAAATTGATCACGAGTGGTGTTATCTCAATTGATTATGTGAGATCAATATATAACATAGCGGATCCGTTAACTAAAGGATTGAATCGTGATCAAATGATAAAGTTGCTAGAGGGAATGGGATTAAAATCCACATCTTAAGGATGAGTATAATGGTAGCCCAACCATGATGACTGGAGATCCCAAGAACTTGGTTCAATGGGAAAACTAAGTTATATGAATCCGTGTTGTAACACTCGACCCTTCCCTAGAAAGCAAATGAGTGTTGGAGACTTGCTATGTGGTGAGGATAAGTCTTTTGACTTTTAATGAGTCTTGGTATACAAGTATGGCAAGATACTCTATAAGAGTCACCTATATAAGTGAGAAGTGGGGCCGCTTCATGTAATTAGTCACTTATGAATTCAAAGAGGGTGTCCATGGCCGAAACGGGCCCAAACGTGAGAACTGACGAGGTCGAGGTGGTATTGAGTTAATACTATTGACTCGGTATACACTAAGGAGAAATAGTTCAAGGCATCGCGTCAACTGGTTACCTTTCCAAATGCGGTATTGTCTCACGAGAATTAAGCTTGGGTCTGCATTCATGCATATACATTTCCACTCATGTGGGGGATTGTTGGAAAAATTGATTTGGAACTTATAGGGTTATTAATTAATTTGGTGGATATTCATTTAATTCTTTAAGAATTAAATAGTCGAAGCATGTTTCAAAATTAATTTTCTCGGTGAGTGAAAAATGCTCTCGTGTAGAGATTTTGGGTTGATCTAAGCCTTTTAATTGAAGGCTTTTAGGCCCATTTGTTGGAAGCCTTTTTGGGCTAAAATATTGGATCAATTTATTCATTTGACCCACAATTTTAGAGGTCCATTTTGATGGCTTTCTAAACCCATTATATATCATGGTTGCAAAAGCCCAACATGCATGACTTTTGATATTCATGCAACGGTTAACTATTGATTTTTGCCATCACGGCAATTCATGGCATGGAGATAGAAGGGCTGTGCACGTTTGAGTGCAATTATGGAGTCACCTTTTCACTTTCCCCCATAGAGCTATATAAGGAGGAGTTGAGAGCTCATTTTCAACTCACAAAAAAGTCTTGAGCTCTCTTCTCTCTTTTTCTCTAAGAAAGAAATTCCAGGTATACCTTGAGTAGTTATCAACTATTACCAGAACATATCTTTTACCACTCAGGCTTTTAACTTCCATTGACCCTACTAGATCCATGTGTACATGTTCAAAGCAGCGTGTTGTCCCGAACTATTGTTCACGATGTTGTACAACAGGGTGAGACACATGTATTTGTTTTCCCTTTTGGCAGTCCCCACACACAATCTTTTCTGCCTTGTTGAGTTTTGGTAATCCTCGTACTGCTTCCATTTGAGTCAACCTATCAAGATTTTGAAAGTTAGTATGCCCTAATAGTTTATGCCACAACACAGTATCATCTATTTGAGCTTTGTGACATTTTGAGTCATCAATCATGTAGCAATTATCATTAGACCTTTGTCCTTTAATAATGCACATGTTCTAATCATTGTATACTTTACATGGATCTTCCGTAACCTTACTTGTAAGTTGTCCTATTAGATAATATTCATCAATGAAATTATTCATCCATTCAAAATAAGCCATTAAACATAATAAATACTTTTATCTAAGTAGGCATTTTTCACATGTTTCAACTCTATAAAAGTCAATCCATATACGTAAATAATGTATATCATCTACAAAACCTATATATTTCCAAATGGCTAAACAATTCCCAAGTTTCTCAATAATGTTTCTTCTTTTCATATTGACTTCTAGTAAGTTTATATCTATCACCATTTCTTCTATTTCTATGATTTTGCATAACATTTTCATGATACACTTTGTGTTTAACCACAACAATTATAAATCTCACTCATTAAATAATGAGGCAACACAAATAATAGTCAAAAAGTTAAAAATAAATATTACCCTCAAACTTAGTGATATATATATAAATTATAGTTGTGTGGGTACAAATCGCACCATTCATACAGGGTTTGAATTCTCACATTCATAATATTCAAACATGATAAAAATGGTATGATTTGTACCTCAGTGGCTAAAATTTATTTATCACTATGATTATGAAATAGGATATCAAGTTTTTTATATATTTAAATTCAATCTATGAATTTCGACACACTCGATTGCAGAAAAGATGATGCTGAGTAAAGCAACCATATGCTTTGCACCGAGTAGGTTCTTTAGAGGTCTCTGCTTCAGGAGTAGCAATTGTTCTGCAATTTGTGAAAAAGATGGATTCTTCTATGGACATTGCAAAGGCCTCAAATGTGTTTGTCAAAAAGATTTCAATGTAGGCGGCAGTGGCGGTGGCAGTGGTGGTGGTAGTGATGCAGTAGATACAGGCTAGGGGCCACCAGAAGAAGGCGGTGGTGATGACCAACCTCCTACTCTTAATTTGATCAAGTCTTGATTGGTTCACGATATCAGTCTTAGTAGTGCTTATGTTTTCAATGATATATTAAGATAACAAAGTATTATTGTTTTAATTTGAATTATGTGTTTGCTTTTTTTTCTATCTGTGTTGAACGCACCATAAAATTGAGATCTTAATCTTGTGACTTCATTTTGAAGATGTGAAACGGTGTAGCTCGGCCCACGACCAGAGCGGGCCGTGTCTAAATTTTGTTTTTTGAAAGTTATTGTTTTTCAAATTAATTGTGACTCATGACTCAAGAGTACAACTGGTAAAATGGGTTTGGGTAGCCCACCCGCTTGAGGTAACCAAAGATTGGGTTGTTTGGACTTCAAAAGTTAAGGCTAGAAAAAACTAGTCCAAAAAAGTCTATGAAGATAAAACTCTAGCCGATTGGGTATAATACACACACACACACTATATATCTATTCAATGAATGTATGAGGCAACCAAGGGTAGTTGCGGACCTGCCTTCTTTCTTTGATATTCCAGATCTCTTCAAGTTCCTCTTTAGACATTAATTTGGGTGCAACATCTGATATTTTTCACTTCTACATTATTTCCTTCTTACTTCTACTTTTGGTTATATACTGATAATTCTCATGATTTTCTCCATATATTGTGATAAGCTTATCTCCTTTGTTGTTGTAAAAAATGAAAAATGAATGCTTAAAAACAGTGCAAAATAATGATGAAAGAAAAAGAATGAAAAAAAAATGAATGAAGAAAAAGAGAAAAACAACAAAAACTCAAAGAAGATATGTTGGTGTTGGAACTGCACTCACTGAATCAATTGATTATGAAATTGTCTATCCCATGCCAAATTGTGCATACGATAGTTTGTAAGATAGGTTGCACAGATTAACACATTCACACAAAGAACACAGCAGTTCGGTGCAACCACCTATGTGTGGCGGGCTTCGCCCAATAATATGATCAATCCACTATCAAGAACCTCGAGTTGCTAAGGAATATTAATCTCAAAGGACTACCCACGTCTTAAGAACCATGTTCACTCTCCAACGTTCTTCTAAAGTGTATTGAAGCTAATCTCTCCCTAGATTAGCCAACCCTAAAACCTGCAAGCCCCTTGGATTATCCCTTTGAGTTTATAGACCACTCAATTACAAGAACACATGCCCCAACTATCTAACTCACGTAAAAGTTGAAGCCAACACGTCTACATACACGTATGTATGTAGGATTACAATAATAAAAAAATATATTACTAAAGAGCCATCCTTATATAGGGTGTCATCAAACCCTAGCGTCGCCGCTTGCCTTGTATGTCTCTTTCTTTGCGTAGAAGATCTTACATGATATCTAAGATATATTTCCTTGATCTTAGATGAGAATAAATCTAGAAATATCTTCTGTAGATGGCACACACGTCTTCCCAAATGACCATAATGCTTAACAAGGAAATTGTCATAAATAAGAAATTATGGTACAACTGTCATATTCGGATCCAAGCCCGGCTCATGGCCCAATCTTACCTGGAATTCAAGCACAAGCCCAACCCATGTTGGTCAGGCGGGATTGGGTTAGGGACCCCAAATTTTAATTATGAATTTTTTTAATTTTGTACTTTTTAATATATTTAATATATATTTACTTTATTTTAAAACATATTTATATATTTTGATATTTATTATATTTTTACTGTGTATGAATCGTATGATTGGTAAATAATCATACTATTCATGCGTGAACTCTTTAATTTGTACTAAATTATTATGAAAAGTATGATTCATACATTGTACGCGCAATTCGTACTTCATTTATTTAAGTAAAATGATATTTATGATAATTCACACAAAAAATACTTAGAATTTAAATAGTGTTATGTTGGTGATTATTATTTGACTTTCACTATTTTCTTTGTCTATTTTTTATAATTAACTCATATATATATATATATATATACTCCATCCGTCCATGAAATTGGTTAACGGTTTGACCCGACACGGGTTTTAATAATGTGTTTTGACTTTAATGAGGATATGTAGTGAGTGGAGTTAGGGTCCCACTTTATATATAGTTTTAAATTGGTTGTGAGTAGTTAGTGGAGTTTGGGTCACACTTAAAGTATTATTTTAAATTGAGTTGTGTGTAGTGGATGTGGTGGGTCCACTTACTATAAAAGGAAAGTTTCAAATGTAAACTATTTTCGTGGACATCCAAAAATGGAAAAACGTAAACCATTTTGGTGGACAGAGGGAGTATATATTTATGAAAAAAAATATTCATAACCATTGAATCAAAATAAACAATCTTCCTCAACCGAAACACAATTTCCTCCTCTGTGGAAAAAATGTGGAAACAATCTTCTTCATAGCTAGAATGAATTGGGGAATGAATCTTCTTCCTCGCTGGAAAAATTGACAAAAAAAATCTTCACGATCTGCGCTCTCTCTTTTCAACCCTCTCTTTCTTTGCGCCTGAGAACCTCAACACCCTTCGTTTGGACACGGGGACATCATATAACTTTGATGGCATCATGATTGATTTTTATTTCTCATGGTGATGTTTTTTATTAAAAAATTGAATTACAATAAATTTATATTACATAGTCGCATTACGGATGACTCGAACCCAAGACCTATTGTGTTGGACATAACCCTACTACCACTAGACTAACACATACACGGTACGGGGATTTTTTTTTTTTTTTTTACAGACATCAACATAAAACTATTTAGAATATAACAATTTCTCTTTTTTACACAAATATCATTTTTTTTATATAATTAATATTTACAATCATTCAATTTTTTGCCCTACTTCTCCCTTCATACCTAGAGATGTCAATGAGTCGGACCGGATTTCCCTATACTTAGTCTGGTCTGTGATTTTATTGATAGGCCTAAGCCCGGCTCATAGCCCGATCGTACCTGGAATTCAAGTCCAAGCCCAGGCCCATGTTGGTCGGGCGGGCTTGGGCCGGGACCCCGAATTTTAATTTTTAATTTTTTTTTCACTGTGTATGAATCGTATGATTTATAAATAATTATATCATTTATACGTGAACTCTTTAATTCACACTATATTAGTATGATTCATTAGTATACAAGTATTAAAATAATTTGATTGTTAGTTTTATTTTGAGATTTAAATAAATTTTTTATTGGAAAATTTTATTTGTGAGATTTTAGTTAGTTTAAATTGATTTGAAATTAATTTGAGTATTTCACTCGGAAAATAAGATGATCATTTTGCTTTGTGAAATGTTCATCTTTTGAAGATTAAGTATAATTGATGCATTTGTTCATAATCTATTATGTTATTTAAATGCATAATCTATTATCTATTATCTATTATATAAGTATTATCTATTATGTACTCCCTCCGTTCCTACTTACTTGACACGTTTTCCTTTTCGGGATGTTCCGGTATAATTGACACGTTTCCTAAAATAGAAATAATAAGGGATTTTAATCTCAAATTTAGTTTAATTAAACACTACTTAGTTACACCCTAATTGGACTTAAATTAACTAACTTAAAAAAAAGGCCCAAACTCAACCAAACCCAATTTACACTCTCATTCCTAATTCCTAACTCTACACTCCTCCTCCCCACTACCCACCTTCTATTCGAGAACCCTAATCCTAAACTCCATCGCCGCAACTTCAATCTTAGATCTATCTCTACACTCCTCCTCCCCGCTACCCACCTTCATTCGGAGAACCCTAATTTATAACTTCATCGCCGCTTACATGCAACCCTAACTCTATTTCTCCTGCTACCCACCTTCATCGCAAACCCTAGATCTCTCTGCCTGCCTCTCTCTGCCCGCCTCTCTCTGCAACACCCTCTGTTTGTAACCTGTGGAAATAAAATCCATCTCCAAACCTCGTTCCCACCACGGTTGTGGTTCACCACCTGCGGGATTCCCACCTAAACGATGGAGCTCTCTTTGCCGCCCCCCAATCGCGATGAAGGAGGAACCGAGCGATGGGTTTTGCGGTGGCAAGAGAACCCCGTGCTCGCCGACCTCTAAAAGACCCCTCTTTCTCCACCGCAACCCCCCCCCATACCCACCACAAGCACAGATCCATACTGGATCAGTGGCGTTCTTCATCCCCTTACGCCTGAAGATCTCTCCGATGAGGATGACACATCTTATCTTTGGCAGGGGCCGTTTGGAGGCATGGAGAAGGAGAAGGAAGATAGGAGATTGGTGGCGACCTATGAAGCTCCAATTTCCATCTATTCCTTACCATTTAGCCCTGGAACAGAGAGCTGGGCAGAGGCAGTGGCGGAGGGAGAAAGGCAGATGCTCGATTCTCCATTTTTTGTACTCCTACTTCAGGGAGGTTGACCTTCCTGTGGTGAGATCTATCCTCTGTCTTGATTACTTATGATGCATATGATGAAATTGGTGATTGTTGATTGTTGGGAATATGTGGTTATGTTGATGACTGTTTTGTTAAGCTGTGATGAATCTGATGATTGTTGTGTTAAGTTGTGATGAATCTGATGCATGATTATGTGGTATATGTGTTAAGTTGTGAGGTGATGGAGCATGTGATGAATCTGATGGAAAAAATTTTGATTCTGATGCTATATGTGTTAAGCTGTGAGGTAAGTTGTAATGCTAAGTGTGATGGTAAGTGTTTATTCTGATGGAGCATGTGATGAATCTGATGGGAATATGTGATTCTTATGCTATATGTGGTAAGATGTGAGGTAAGAATGTGATGCTATATGTTGTATATGTGGTAAATTATGAGGTGATGGAGCATGTGATGAATCTGATGAGAATATGTGATTCTGATGCTATATGTGTTAAGTTGTGAGGTAAGCTTTGATGCTAAGTGTGATGGTAAGTGTTGATGCTGATTGAGCATGTAATCTGATGCTATTTGTGATGGAGCATGTAAACTGATGCAATCTGTGATGGAGCATGTAATCTGATGTTATATGTAATCTGATGCTATATGTGTGATGGAGCAATTTGAGGTAAGTTGTGATGCTATATGTGATGCTATCTGTAATTTGCTGCTATATGTTATCTGTGATGGAGCATATAATATGATGTTATTTGTAATCTAATGCTATATGTGTGATGGAGCAATCTGTGATTCTGATGCCTTTTGATGATTCTAATACAAAATGTGATGCAATATGTGTGATGGAGCAATCTGAGGTAAGCTGTGTTGGGGCATGATTATGTGTTTGCAATCTGATTTTGGTTGGCAATATCTGATTATGTGTTGGCAATCTGTGTTGATGCATGATTATGTGTTGCAATCTATGTAGTGTGTTGAATCTGATTTTAGTAAAGGTAAGTTATAGATTCATCATTTAAGTGGAAAAAAAATGCACAAAATAAAATTGCACTACAATCAAGAGTACACTTAAATGATGTGTTACTCTTGATATATTAGTGCATACAAAAAACCACATATCTTATAACTTAGGAACCTATACAAAGCTGTCTTCATAACCAAAAAATTGCAGTCCTCAAACCACCTTCAAAGCTACCCATCTATCCCTTCATACCCTTGTATCCCATCTATTCCCAAAGCTTTGATAATCTCCCATATTCCTTCAAAGCTGTCCATCTCAATTAAGTAGTGCAAACACTCTTTATCTAGCTCAAGTGGAACCTCTAAGCTAATTGGCAAAGCCTCAACCCTTCTCAATGCATCATTTCCCATATGTGGAATCTTGTAGCTTTTTTGGCCTTTAACTTTCATGATTTCCATCATACAGCCCTTCAAACTTAGAAATACTTTATCTAAAGTTAGTGGTGATAGAGTATTAAATGAGTTTTGGACTGCATTCATCATTTCTTCCACTGTTTTGCAAGCCATAAACCAACTTAGATCATTAACATTTATGTCCAGACTGTTAGGTGGTTGTTGCACTAGTCTGATATTGAAACCATTTTGTGTTGCAGCAGCCCTGATCTCTATGTCATCATCCTTTATATGTGGCTTTGCGTTATCTTGTTGAATCAATATGTGCTTTGATGCACCAACTGGCCACTTGTTCATTATTGCTGGTATTATCTGTCCATTTAATGCAGTCTATTAAATGCTAAACATAAAGGTAAGTTGTCAATGATGAAACTATATTCTGAGATGTAAAACACTCTACACTGATTTCATTAAATGCAGTCCATTAAATGGTAAACATAAAGGTAAGTTATCAATGATGAAGCTATATTCTGAGGTGTAAAACACTCTAAAATTATTTCATTCAATGTTGTGCATTAAATACAGTTTGCAATCGTTACCTGATTTATCAAACATGATTTAACAACAGTTTTTGTGACTGAGTCTATGGATTTAGTCTTTAATGCTCCTCTTGGCCTGTGCTTGTTTATTCTCTTTGCTGCCAGTTGCTTGGTGAATGGAAATATCCCAATTTTCCCATCGAATAACACTTCACCATTTTCTGCAATATGTGGTCTTGCAACTGCACACATGAACATTACTTTATGAATGAAATCTTTATGCTTGCATGTTCTATGTGGTTCTAGTTCTTGAGGTGCTAAGTAGAACCTCCTCTTATCTCTTGTAATGAAGAACCATTTCTCATCAATATGCACCACATTGTACATGTTTCTAAATCTTAATCGATTCAATATTGAATCAAGCTCTATAGACTCGAGACTAAATCGTAGTCGTAGTAGCTTATTCGAGGCTGTTAAGTCGGGCTTCAAAGTTGAAGTGTGAGCTCTAAGATGCCCTGATTTGACCCACCTCCAAACACTTGTTGAACCACACTTTAAACCCAAAGCAATATATCTCAAGCTATCTCTTTTACTTAGCTCAAGAGAAGCCAAAACATCAAGGTCAAGTAGTTTAGGGCCTGTTTTTTTTCTAAGTTTCTTACCACTTTCAACATGTATAGCTAATCCTTCACTTCTTTGTTGTTTTGCAGCACTCCAAAGACGACTAACGGTGGATCTCGACACTTTGAAATGCTCATCGGCCTGCTTCATTCTCCCTCTCCGAGACTTCCCGTTGCTGCTGCCTTCAAGAACGAACTGCACTATAAGGTTTCTCTCTTTAGTAGAGAGATCCTTTTTCACCATTTTTTTTAAGTGTTTAGTTGTAGAAATATGGGAATACAAACCGAGTGTTGTAACTCTACTTTTAAAGATTGTTTTTGGTGGGAAATTTATTGTTATAAAGGATTTTGGGTTGGATTTGGTGGATTATGAATCTGCCGCCCATTTTTTCATTCTAAAATTTGGAAATTTAACTTGTAAAGGATATATTGTGGAATGAATATATGGACAAATTTTTTTATTTTAAGTTGAGATTGAGATTTGTTTAATTTGTCTATTGTTTAACATGTTTTAATTCCTTTAATAATTAATCTGCATTTTTCTAACTATTAAAAAAATGACTTTTAAATTCAGTTAATTAAATTTAAAAATTTAAGTAATTAATTAATTAAACTAAATTAAAAAACGAATTTTTATTATGCCTTTTTAATTATTGAATTTAATAAACATTAAACAAATAATAAATAACTCTAATCACAACACTTAAAGTGTCTTACTTTCTTTTCTTAATTTTCGTGTCAAAAAGAAACGTGTCAAGTAAGTAGGAATGGAGGGAGTATTATTTAAAACCTAGATAATATATAATTTTATAGTGATATATTATGTTGTAAGCTGTAAGTTCATTTTACTTTTTGGTTGAACAAATAGTTCTCTATGTTTGGTAGTGTATTTTAGCTTATTTGACTACTATCAATAGTGTATTGTAGAAAAGTGAAATGAATTTTAATTACAATTTATGTGGAATTTCATGTAAATTGAATAAAAGTACGATTTTAGTGGGGTAACATGAAGCTTAAATAAATGAAACAATTAATAATGTTATGCTTACTGTTAATTTTGTGTGCAACGTTTTATACATCTTAAAAAGTACGATGATTTAGTAGTTTGCTTTTAATAATATTTAATTGTTGTAGATAAAATTTATGTTGTTGTACTTAGGCGAATTCGATTAGTAGTAATTTAAATAAACTATAATATGTACATATGATTGTAAATAAGTTGTGAAATTATATATATATATATATATATATGTTTATTTAAATTGATATTTACCTGAATTATTAATCCCAAAATTTTTTGTGATTACTCCCCGTGCATCACACGGATACCGTACTAGTTATAATAAATTGGTATGTCCCGAAAGTCACACTAGAAGTATAGAAACATAGTTGCAGTAGTAGTTTTAGTAAATTATGTAGACTGAAATATAGATAGGAAAGAGGAGGAAGATATTTAAGAATTTAAACACTCGAGTACATTATCTCCACTCCCAATCAGAATACTTGTATCAGCTGGTACTTAGTTTTCACTCACAGTTTTAATCAAATGGGTCAAGATTGTCAGGACAGAGGAAGTATTAAAATTCAGGATTATGATTTTTAGCAAACTTATTATTGTGCCACTGTATACAACGATGGAGCTAAAGCTCTGGCAACTCCAACGAGTCGTACGGGTAAAATTAATTGTTTACCTTTCTTGCTCCACATAACTTAGTTTTTTGATTAGATTTGTAATCAAATTAAACTAAACTGAATACTATTTGTCTGAGTTTGGTTGATTTAAAAATTATACGCCTTGAGTTTGGTTCGAATTCAATTCGAGCTTTCAAAAACCAAGTTTGAATTCATTCGGCCCTTTTAAAATTTATAACTCTCCCCCTACTTGTATATTTCGTATTTTTCATTTCTTTTAGCATTTCATAATGTATTTAATCGTTTAAACTTATTTGAGTGATGTTAGCTGTTTATGTTAATTGTTACAGCAAAATTAAAAGGCAGCATGCAAGTAAAATATAAGTGACGACAATAATAACACAAATGACAAAGACAAAGCACAACATATGCGAGCTAATGAAAGGATTTGCATTTGGCCCTTCATGTCATGTCTAGTACACTTTTGCTACCCACCTTTGGCTTTGCTATTAACTCCCGTTTAGTCAAGTTTATCAAGAAATACACATCATCTTAATCGAGCTTTTTACTGAAAGTGTGTGAGGGAAGGAAATTTGGATATATTTTAATGAATTTGAATCAAGGAAATCAAACTGTATATAAATATTCATTAGAGCATCCGCAGCGGCGCATGGGCGCGCGCCTGCGGGCAGCTCAGGAAGGGCGTGAGGCGCGCGCCCGGACGTGATCCCCGCGCTGCGGGTGCCCCGGGCGCGCGCCGGGTGTGGCATATGTGAGATCGGGCGCAGGGGCGCGCGCCCCGCGCGGGTTCACCGCTGCAGGTCCTTGGGCGCGCGCCCCACCCACTTTTTAATTTATTTTTTTTTTAAATTCATCTATAAATCTCACATTTTCACACATCTCATTTATCCTCCAATCTTTCAAACATATCTACTCACTAAAAATTTCCTCCTATTACAAAAAAATATCATGGATGGCGAATTCAATCCGTTCTTATTCCGAAGTGGGAGCCAAGGTGCAAGCTCCGACAACCAAAGTTCGGACAACAATTCATCCGGCAATTATTCAAGCCAAAATTCACCCTACATTCCCTCGCTCTACATTCATTCCCCTCAATCTCAAATTAATTTCTCACTTTCACAATTCAACCATCTTCTTTTTTCTACTCATTCTTACCTCGGCCAAGCTTATCCCGGCCAAACTTATCTCGGGTTTCAACTTCCTCCTTTCGCACCCCAATTCGGTTCACAACCGTCTCCTACATTCTCAACCACCTCAACCGGCCGACAACAATCTGATGAAGCCGAAGAAATCAACTTGAATGATTCCTTGGAGGAGGGTACGGACGAGCCTCCGTCTCTCTCCCAAAGCAAGAGTTCGGGTCATCCCAAAGGTGATCAAGTCTACACCGAGGCCGACGACATCATACTTTGTCGCACTTGGCTCGACACAAGCCAAGACCCTATCGTCGGCAACAACCAAAAGGCCGAGGCCTATTGGAAGCGCATCACCGACTCCTTCAACCGCCAAAACTTGTCGAGGCCTCGCAACCTTTGACAATTGAAGTGTCATTGGCAACGTATCCAAAATTTGATACGGGAGTTTTGTGCGATTTACAACCGGTGCTCCGATCGATGGGCAAGCGGCAACTCCTACTACGACGTCTATCAAAAGGCGTTGGCGGAGTACAAACAAATGAAGAATGCCGACTTCAAATATCGGCATTGTTGGGAGATTTTGTGGAACACGCAAAAGTTCCAACGAGTTGTTCCGGACACCTCCTCCAACAAACGGGGGAAAAATAATATGGGAGAAGGCTTCACGAGCGACTCCATCCAAGGTGGTGAAGCCCAAACCGAACCCGAGGAACGTCCGATGGGGACGAAGGTGGCGAAGAGAAAAGCCAAAGGTAAAGCCTCCGTCTCCGACTCGGCCCCCGTCCTCGAACAAACGGCCGAAGCGTTGGATGCTTTGAAATTAAGCTCCAACGCAATATCAACCTTCACGTACGAAACAACAAGACTTGCTTATTGGAAGATCTTGATGAAGGATACGTCGATGATGAATCCCGAGCAACTCGAGATGCACAACAAGATGTGTGCACAAATTAAGAATAGGTTTGATTTTAATTTATAAGTTTGTTTAAATTAAGTGTGTTTTTCGCTTTTATTGTTGTATTTTAATTATGTGTGTTTTCGATTCTCGTATTTCAATTTCTAGTCATTTCAATTTCTCGTATTTCAATTGTATTTCAATTTTAAGTTATGAAATTTTAATTTCTAAAATTTGTTATTTTAATTTTAATGTTATTTATTTAATTAAATATTTATATTTTTTGTTTTTACAAATTAAATAATTATTTTATATTATAAAATTAAATTAACAAAATAAATTAATATCATTTTCACAAATTCAATCATTCTATAATGATTAGTAGAGTTTCCCAAACCCCAAAGTGTGAAACCCCCACTGCTACCTACCAACAATCTTCCAAACCCCAAACTTCAAAAGTTCCATTTAATTACAGAAATGCCACCAAAACTCATTTTTGTCAACAACAAGTTGTCCGCCACTGCGGATGCTCTTAGCAATGGTAACGAGCTTTGAAGCCAGAGGAGAGAAAAATGGCATTCTTGATTTTAATGCAATTTGACTTGCTGGGCCTGCCTTGGACTTCGTGAAAGCTAAAATATATACAAGTTATAGTCTTGGACACTTTGGTATCTAACTTTGTTAAGCTTCTTTATTTTAGATTTCTCTATTTCAGAATTCGTTCCGCCGGACTCGATGAACAATCTATGTTCATGTTCAATCAGTTTAAGTTTCGGGAAACATAAGCCAAAAATGTACTCCCTCCGTCCCGGGTGAATTGTCCTGTATTCTTTTTATGGATGTCCCATATCAATTGTCTTGTTTCCCCTTTTGGATAAAAATTGTGAGTGTAAAAAAGTAGGTGGAAAGTAGTGAGAAGTAGTTGTGAGAGGAATAAAGTGAATATTGGTATGCGAGCCAAAAGCAAAGTGGACAATTGAGGTGGGACGGAGGGAGTAATTCAATTTGCCAAAAAGGGAATCCTCCATGACACTCTGTAAAGCACAAGACAACACAACTTTAAAAAACCAAACAATAACAAATTAAAATTAACAAAACTACATTACCATAGGCTCACCACCTCTAGCCCTTTGCCGTTGTAGCTCAATGCTTCTTTCTCGGCTAATGTCTTCGAGTTCACATAGTCCTATATATATATTATATATCCCAATGTATCAAAATTAAATTCTTAATAAAGTTTGATTCTTGATGTTACACCTCATGATATATAACCAAATAGTCTCCACCGTAAAAGTCTTAAACCTAAATGTTTTGCATAAAAAACAAATCTTTCATTAATTATAATTTTAAAAACAAATATTCATTAATTATCATAATTCTCAAGATTTTAGGGATGTTTGATACTTACCAAAAACATGTTATCGGAGATATCGAGAGGAGTCCAACAGCTCTTGTCGACGACATCTTTATAGCCGGAGCCGTCGCCTTTTAAGGGCGACGACGCAGCTATAGTGGCGGTGTAGATAAGCTTCTTCACCGACTTCGATTTTATGCAGCTTTCGATAATGATCCTCACCCCATCCACGGCCGCCTCACTAGTACTTTTATACTAATTATATCCAAAACATCATCTCACGTCAAATCTCAACAACAACAAATCATCAACTCATTCAAGTAAATAAAAAAAGTACTATTAGAGATCAATTCATTCAAAAAGAAACCATAGGGTTGTTGTCATAGTGTTGCAAAGGTGTAGCTAAGTGAAACACAAAGATGCAATCTTTAATTGCTTTTGCAAAATCTTGAGGATTATATATGTCTGCTTCAAATAGCTTCAATCTTGTCTTTGCATGAGCTAATCCTTTTAGTAGCCCCACTTTTGAATCATCACCTTCAAATTTCATCAACCAAAAAAGGTAAAAAAAAAAAAAAAAAAATTAGTTACGATCACTTCCCTATTTGGTGAATAAATAAGATTCAAAAATAAATTAAATAACATAACTATATTTCAAATGTTAACCTTATCCCCACGTGTTAACTATGATCCATTACTGATCGTTGATTTGTTTTGATCTATGGTTATAATTTATTCAATTTTGTTAATGTAAATTACTAATTTGACCTTACTTATAATAAATAATCATTATATTAATTTTAATTAGTATAATAATTATATTGAATCCTGATCGTTTAAATACAATTGATCTACGGTTCTAATTGGATCCTAGTTAACACCTAAGGGTTGGATCCTATTAGATCCGGCCCCTATATATATATATATATTTCGAAGAGTAGCATGAAATGTGTAGCCTCTTTGTAAGAGAATTTTGATGAGGAAAGAAGCTAAATAGCCTCCACCACCAGTCACCAAAACCTTCACACCCTTCTCCTCTTCATTCTCCATTCTTCTTTTTCTTTTTCTTTTTGGATAATAGAGATATATGGTTGTAAGAGATCAATTTATTTATGAGATTGTAAGAATTATTTTATTTTCTTTTCTTTGTACTTATCTAATGAGGTAAGAAAAATCTATGAAAAATGTGATTTAATTCCGCGGTGTTTGAAAAAGAGTTAAAATGTGAGTAGGTTTGTCGATGGGTGGGTTTTACGCGTATCGGAATCAGAATCGGTCAAAATCCGCTTATTTTAATTTATGGTTATGGTTTTGGTTCCGGTTCCAGTTCTAGACCCGTACAAATTCGCTCATGGTCGGTCCAGACCCAACCCGATCGTAAGGTACGGTTCCGATTTTAGTCCGGTCCGGCCCGATCATTTTTTTTCCAATTTTTTTTTTCATTTTTTTTTCTTCAATTTTTTTATCTTAAAAAAAATATTTTATAATATCTCGTGTTACATCCTTGATCGTAAACGAACACTCTATACATGCTAATTCAATAATAAATGTACCCAAACAATACACATATAATTCGTAAAATAATTATGGTATTTAAGTGATTTTTTAATAATGATTAAATAAAATAAGAGTGAAGTTTCATTATTAAATATTTTATATTTAATTAATTTTTTTAGAATCTGAATTCGTTTTAACGAATTGGTGACTAAAATAATTATATAAATAAAATATAGCGAGACTCATGGGTAACCCATACCCAATAATACCCATGAGTATTTTCTTGGATCAGAACCATTAATATTTTAATTAACGATCCGGGTCCGGGTCCGGATCCGATATTCAATGGTCTGGTTCCAGTTCTAGAACCATGTCTAATTTAACAGTTTCAGCTCGGATTTTACCCACCCATTGACAAGCCTAAATGTGAGTATCGGATTGAGATAAAGAAATTAACGAATAATTTTAGTCTTTTTAAAAAAATCAGTGAAGGTTTAAAGTGGAGATCTGAATCCAAAAGATATAACTAATAATGTTCATAGTTGAAGGGATTGTGGCAATTTAGACGAATTATGCATCAATTCGCGTGATATTATTACCTACAATGAATTGAGTTTCCACACCAATATTGTCTAATTTTGTATGTTTATATTAGAAATTAATAATACAGAAACAATTGAGATATTCAAAATTGCTAAAGTTATGGTTGTGTGGTCAAATTTCTCCTAATTAAGAAATTTTAGAATTTGGTTTCAAAGCAACAATCACTTCAAATACCAAATAGAAAAAAGAATTACAGGGCCAATAATGAAGAAGTTTAAAGAAACAATTGGGCCGGGTCGAATTTTGGTGACCCAACTTTTAGGGGCTTTTAGGCCCATTAAATTATACTACCAACTTGGGCCGATAATTTAATTCTTATGTTGTGTCTCAGACCCAACCCATTATTATCTCTATCTGTATTGTGTTATTTAATTACTTTTATTTTAACGCTAATATTATAATATAAATTTATGGTTGGTAAAATAACATATTATACATAAAATATTGTGGAATCGTATTAGTACAATAGCTACTTGATTTTAATTAAGACTTATCAAATATATTAATTAAAAATATATTTTAAACATATATATATCACTATATTAGATGTTTCAAAATTTTATTCACTAAATAAATAGTTTTTCTTGGAATGTAATTTTATTATATGTTATGTAATATAGAGTACTATTTTTATCAATCATTAAATCCACATCATAAATATGGCAATATTTAATGATTTTGTAGAAATTTCATAAAAGTAAACTTAATTAATACTAACAATTATTATGAGAAGATATTTCCTTGCCAAAAGACTCAAAATGCACTTGAATTTACTTCAATTTACATAATCAACATACATACAAAAAAAGTCTAATATACTTGACTATACACATAATTTCATTTTTTTTAGTATCACAACATATAGTAACTAAATTTTTTATTAAAAATATAATGATACTCCCATCTCTTTCCTTTTCATTGTCCCACTCTAAATAGTCGAAACTTATATTTTCCATTATAATAATACTATAAATATTTTTTCCATCACAAATAAACAATGGTTTTATTTGAAAAGTCTAACTTATCTGCTTTCATTAAAGCAAAAAAGAAAAAAAGAGCACCTTATCTAATTTGGCTCACAAAATTGTTGACACTAACCTACTCATTTTTATTATAGACTAGTGTGTGACCCGTCGAGATTCGACGGGATAATTACTCTACGTTGTACTTTTATTTAAACAAATTAATTTAAATAAACGTTATATGAAAAATCATATTATTGATGGAACATATATAATTATATTTTAAAATAATTTGAAAATTTTCTTTGTAAGATATAAATATAAATAAAAAATAGTAATATTAAATTTTGAATCAATATATTTCAATAATATTATTGAAAATGTACGATATTGAAAATATACTATTGATGAATAATCATCGTGTTGGTAGAACAACTATAAATATATACATTAATAATAATTTAATATTTTTTTATATATTTGTACATAGGGATGATAATAGTGTGGGTTGGAGTTAGATACCTACTACATAGATTTACCTCCTTACTTGTTACATCAACTGTTTAAATAGAATCAGAGATGTTATATAAAGACCACCTAGTAAGAGAAACATCTTATCAAGTATATAATTTTACTTTTTATCCTTTTTACTAAAAACTAATAAATATTTTACATCTGTGTTATATAAAAAAGATTTTTTATTTATTCTTTTATTATTGAAATTTGATCTAAATATAATCGATAAAATTATTCCACATATTGAGCTTAATATAAAGAGTATGATCTTAAATGAGAATAGTCGAGTATTAGGTCTATACCTACCTGTGGCTCGGCCCGTCCCGAACTTGTCACATGTAAGGTTTACATACACGTTTTCAATATAATCTTTGAATAAATCAAAAATTAATTATGCGTACTAAAAAATAATGAATACATTATTTCGACACTTCCTATCCAAAAATTATTACCGCTTTATACGGCCTCTTATAAGGGGCAAGGACCCGTATATATGTCATTTTTATTTACATATCATTTCATATTAATATTAAATAAAATATAATGACATTGGAGATGCAAAAATAACTAATAAAAAAATATTTTGAATGCACCTCTATCTCTTTCATTTTAGGTCATATATAATAGTAGTATATTTTTATGCTTCATTTCTACTTATCATATATTCTCATGAGATTTAATCAAATTTTTTAAATATAGACTCAAAATCTCTCACTTCACTCCCTATTCAATAAGATAATAAAATTAATAACACTAATATTCAGTTGCTGATCAACAGCAGACAAGAATTGTGTCGCCGGTCTTTTTTGACGACTAAAACTTCAAAGACGTCTTTTGGTTGGTTGATGATTTGTCGCTATTTTTTTTATAACGACATATTTTTTATACTCATAACATTTTATTTTTAATTACATATTATAAAACAAATTATTATATCGTATGCCCAAAAGTTAGATAATAATTTTGAATCAACATCGTCATGAATATTATTGATGGTAGCGATATCTCTTTTAGATGTAGATGAGAGCAAAACTCGTGTTCACGACCGCCTACATCATTGAAAAGGAATCGAATTGACCAATTAGAAATTGAGCCACAATTAGCAAGAACATGACAATGATTTTGCATGAGGAAATTCTGAACATGTTAGGATAAACCGGGTAGCTTAAATAACGGTGAAAACAAACTCAAAATTTTGAAAAATAAAATTGAACCAAAATAAAATATTAAATTTTATTCGATTATTTCAATTTCATTCGTTTTATGCCTAAGTTAACCGAAAAAAATTGATATATATTTCTTTCATAAATAAATGGTAATAATAGGAGGGAAACAAACATTACTATTGGTGAATCTTTAATGTTATTTTTCCGATAAAAAAAAATGAATTTAGATTAAGAACATTATAACCAACTTTGAAAAAAAAATTGAAATTACAACAAAACCTTAATGTTATTCTATATAGTTAGTTTATTTTAATAATCTGGTAATTATAGCAATGTTTCGTATAAGAATAAAATTAGAACAAAAAATAATATAACCAACTTCAATAAGAAAATAAAATTATAAAGATATTATGACCAAATTTGATATATATATATAGAAAATAGAATTACGTTAAAAAAATCAATATTAATTTTTATATGAAACTATATTTTTCAATTTTGATGTAATTTTTATATATGCATTTACGTCATGGTATATTAACTTAATTATGTTAGTTAACATTAAAAAATTAAAAAATATATTTTATTAGATTATATTATCTTCGTATTATGTTAAATATATTTTTACTCAATTTTTATGATGGTAAAGCAAACAAAAAGAATGAAACAAATATTAATTACATAATGAATCAGGACATACACAAAAAATGGTGAAAAAAAAATATGAATTGCATAATAAAATTGAGACATAAAGAATGTTAAATAATATAATTGTGCAATATAATTTCAATATCGTATATTTTTCAATCTTTCTCCACCTTCACTAAGGATCGACTTCTCTTTAAATTGAAGTTTACATCTCCGCATTAAGATTAATATCATTCTATAAGATGGTGTTTACTTTACATAATTAGATGGATTGATAAAATTAATTCAAACTAATCTAATGTTTACTTTAGTGGATAAATGATGGATTACTTGATTTTAAATTAATTTAATAATCTTATCATTCAAATACTCAATCTTATGTTTTATTAATACAACTAATCACTCAAAGTAAACGACAATAAGACTATGTTTGATACCAAACATAGTCTAATATGATTAGTTTATCTTGTTGAAAAAATGAGTTACAAATGAAGAATTTGATTTAATATAATCACTCAAAGTAAACGACACCTAAGAATATGTTTGAATATCAAACATAGCCTAATATGAACAAACATAACCAAAAAGGAATCCTCCGTGACACTCTGTAAATGACACTGTTTTATTCACGTAAACGGTGCAATATGGACCTCTTTTATTCACAGTTGGGAATTCTTTTATCAATAATTTTTTTATTCACCTGTCTCAATCTCCATTCAGCATCGCTCTTAAGGTGTCCAAAAAGTTCTTTAGAACAAATTTTTATTTTTAAAAATCTTCCCTCTTTAAAAAAATGCTAAAACTTCAAAATTATTTGTATATTTGACACGTTACTTTTGAACACGAATATAAAGAAGTGATTTTTTTGGGTACGTAGAAAGGGTCCCGAAAAAAATAAAAGACCCAAATTTTTATTCATAAGTCATACTCAAATTCAGGAATCGGAAAAATTCGAATAGTCAAGTACTTTTTGATATTTTGCAAAATGAGTTGAATGATCTTCGTTTTGATATAAATATAGATAGTGCATGGGCAAGGATATGATAATGGATCAAATATGAAAGGAAAAAAATCAAGGGTGCAAAAAAAAACTATTATATATAAATCCTAGAACTTTTTATATTCGTTGTGGTAAAGCTAGAGACTTTTTTGGAATCAAGAATATTTATTTTTTGTTTTAGAACATTTGAGACAATCTTTTTTAGAACATTTGACAATTCTCTATATCTAGTTTTGCACAAATTCCACAACTATTTGCGTATTTGATTTTATATTTTGTAAAACATTATCGTAATATATTATTATTTTTAAATTATATTTTAATAAAATTTATAGGACTAATTTTATAATTAGCACGGAGCCTCAATTTTGATTGAGCCGCGCCTGAGTGGAAGAGTCACCTATGTCAATCTCCATCCGGCAGCCTCGGCCTAGGCCAGAGGGAGTGGATGGAGAACTAGAGCAACGGCCTCGGCCTCGGCCTCGGCCTCGGCTTACAGTGGAAGATTCGGAAGGAGAGCGCGCACGTCGTGTCCGGTCCACCTCGCCTGTCACAATCTCGATCCCACGACCTCGGACGGGGATGGAGAAGTAGAGCAGCGGCCTCTACCTCGTCGTGGGACAGGGGGAAGGAAAGCGGTAGAGTCTGCTATGGAAGCAGAATGAGAAGGAGAGCGAGACCCATGCCCACCGCGGCATGACGAAGACATCTCCGGATGAAGGGGTCCAAGATGGTGAGGATGGTGGTGATGCCTGCACTGCATTATCGTTATGTTGATTTTGTGATAATGAGGATAGGGACACTGGAGTTGTTGTGGTAATGTCTGCATTGCAATATCGTTATGTTGATGTCATGATGATCAGAATAGGATTGCAATATCGTTATGTTGATGTGATGAGAATATGGAGTGCCTTAGTTGTTGTGGTGATATCTGCATTGCATTATCATTATGCTCATTTTGTTGGATCCAACGTAATACTTATCACCATCTCCTTTATTTAGGAGGAAAATGCGGTATTCTGATGCTACTTCGACAAGGGCTCTATTTGAAAATTTGGCTATTTGCAGTCTCTCAACGTGTGTTTTATTCGAATATTTTGCATACCAAACCGGTAAAGGGAGGATCTCATCACTCTCTACCTCTATATTTGGCAATCTAAGTAAAATGAAAGTAAAATAAACCATGACTTACCGGTCTTATTAAGCTGACCGGTTGATTTTTACCGGTAAGTATGTTTTCTTTCAACGTATGTAAGAAAATATAAAATATTTTTACATAAGGAGGATTTATTACCTTATATAAATTTATAAACTTGGTTGATTTATTAAAAATCAACTGGTAAAGTAAGCTGACCGGTTGATTTTGATTTATAAATTTACATTTATAAACTTACAATTTATAAGCTTAATTGTAAATTAACCAGTACTTACAAATTGTAAATTACTGGGGTAAATTTACAAGTGCTGGTTGATTGTAATTACAATTAAGCTTATAAATTTACAAGCTTAATTTATAATCAACCAGTACTTACAATCAACCAGTAAAAAATTGAGTTACAATTGTTATAGTTCAACCAGATAAAATGACAAGAAACCAATTTATACTTGTAAATTTACTGGAGTTGTTTATAAATTAACCGGTTTATTCAAGTAAATTAATAATTTTCTTGTTTATAAATTAACCGGTTGAATCAACCTATATAGCTGAGTTGTAAATTTATGATTCCAAATAATTTACTTGTTTATACAAGTAAATTAATAATTTTACTCCAGTAATTTATAAGCTTAATTGTAAATTTTACCGCTTAATTTTGGTAAATCAACCAGCACTTTACCAGTTGATTTACCCCCAGTTAATTTATAAATTGACTTGTAAAGTAAGCTTAATTTACCCCCAGTAATAAATCAACCGGTAATCTTACAATTTATAAATTTGTATTTTTATATTTATTACCGGTTGATTTATAAACCGGTTGATTTTTACCGGTAATCTTAGAAAAATCAACCGGTTGATTTGATTTATTTAAAATAATAGCACTATAATAAGTAATATAATACAATTTATAAACCGGTTGATTTTTACTTACATGGGATTTGATTTGATTTTAACATGACTTAGATTTAATCTTGTCAGCTTAACATGGGTAAAATAAAATCAACCAAATGTAAAATAAAATCAACCAAAAAATTACGAGGGGTAATAAATCAAATCAACTGGTAAGTAAAATGACTTTATTTTACCCATGTTAAGTATAAATCAACTGGTTAAGTATAAATCAACCGGTTGATTTGATTTATTACCCCTCGTAATTTTTTGGTTGATTTTATTTTACATTTGGTTGATTTTATTTTACATAATCTAGAAGATTAATAAATAGATAAAGACAGATAAATGCAGTACCCATTAACATAATAGAATTTAACTAAAGCATCAATGATGTTGATGTAAAGGATGATGTATCATATATCCACATTTGGAACACAAATCACTCAAGAGAAAAGGCTACACAACAATATAACATTGGAATAGAGACTCAAACATTGACATTGCAGAAATTACCTAGGGAAGACGATGACGGGAGGAATCCGCTGCTTCTTCCTTTCTGTCCGCCGAGAGTGTGGGAGTGAGAGAGAGAATCTAGAAAAAAAAAGAATATGAGAGTAAGATGAATGCGAGATAGATAGATTGGATGGCGACGAGAGAAATCGAGCGGGGAGGACTCGAACAACGGAGGGAGATACCGAGGGAGAGTTGTGGGCCAAAGAAAAATGAGAGAAAAGTGACGGGAGGAAGTGAGGGGGAAGAGAGATGATGAATAGGGTTTTGGGAGAGAAAAAACCCGCCTATTACAATTAAGTACAGATAAAATTTCGAAATCTGGAAATTAATATGTAAAATGTTACGTTTTCGAAGTTAATGTAGTAGCTTAGATGTTTTGGGAGATTTTTTTCTTTTGATAGACCAAGGTTCAATCCTTCATAACAATATTTTTTATATATTGTATTTTGTTTAAAAAAGAAAAAATGCATATAAATAACGATTATTTATTAACAATATTTATTAACCGCTATAAAACGTCTATATAACACTTAATATAGATAACAATTGTTGCAAAACTATTAACTATAACCATATATATAGATTACGATTTATTAAAAACCGCTATCATTAACTTAAGTTACACTAATATAGATAACATGAACTACTAGAAAAACGCACATACATAACGCTTTTAAGCCGTTATGTATGTAAAATCAAAACTGTGATAAATTTGGGTGTAATCTATAATACTCACTTTACATAACGCTTTTAAACCGTTATGTATGTGCGAAAAAACGCACATACATAACATTTTTTAACTGTTATAAAACCTTAAAAGGCGTTATCTATATTTCATATAGATAACAATTATATCTGTTATGAATTGTTCAAGAATAACGTAATCTATACTACTTATAAATAACGTTTTCAATTTGTTAAGAAAAATTGGTGATACATTATCTTTGTCTTATACATAACAGTTTCCCACCGTTATAAAAAATATTTTACTGTTATTATTTTAATAGCAAAGTTAACACTTTTATTGAAAAAACGTTATCTATTCCACAATCATTCTTTGGCTTGATTTTTTAAATTTTATAAAACCTATTTTGATTTACAAAAATAAAATAATAACGTCAATTATTGAACATGAGAAACACTACCAAAACAAGTAAATATTAACATTGAAAGCGTCAAATCCACCTTGTATTACAACAAGATTGATCTAAACATATAATTCAACAAATCCAAACAACAAATTTCAAATATTCAAGCATGTATAACCATTCATAAACTAACTAGAAAACAAAGTAACATCATCATGTGTGTTGCAACATATGATAAATCTATAACCTAGTCAATCCAACATATGATCGATAACACAAGAAGCTCATTCCTCACGAACCTCGTCGAGTTCACTAATGGAGTATTCTCTTTTTTTAAATTGTAAAAATCACAAAAGCAAAAATACTTAAATTTTGTAAGTGTTAATAATATCATATGTGTATATATATGATATGATATGTATTGTTACATGTGATCCCAAAGATAATGAGCCTTCTTTTGTCAACCCGTCGACTATCTCCTTCATAAATCGTAACACGTAGAAACCACATTGCTCAAAATCCGGTTGAATAGGACCCTATTTGAAAAATATATACAATTTAGTATGTAGTACAATGAAATGGGTGAATCAATATTACTATTTACTAGACATCCAAAACAAGTAAAGGCCAAAGCAGCATATCTAATTTCACACTGCACACACTATACACAACTGGACATGATAGTGAACAAATTAACATTTTTTCCACATCAATCATCAAAATTCATAGGCAATGTAAAAGAAAATCTTTCATATCTACTCATGACTTCAGTTAAGATGATTCAATCTGCATAATTCCATCAGTTGAGTACATTCACATATTCTCAATATAAATAGAGTGAAACATAACAAACCTTTACAATCTCCCAATTGAGGTTTTCTTAAAATTCTTCGATTTATTTGCATAGAAAATGGTCAACGAGCTTCAAAGAAAAGTTATGGATAACAATATTAAAACATATAAATTTAGAGGTGTAAATTGAGAGGTCTTTCAATAAATAAATAACTTAATTACTATAAAACTTACGTGCCAACCATGGATTTCCATGTAACATCACGATTCCGATGATAAAGAGGATCCATCACATATACACAACCTTTGTGAGGCTCAATGACTGTTAAAATCCAATGTGCTTTATCCCATATGCATTCAAAACAAATATTTAATTACTAAACTAAATAACAAAGAAAATATTTAAATATAATTTTTAACAAATTCACTTACCCCACGTTACAAGGTACGATGACAAGTTGATTTGATGTTGCAATTAGTAACCTATCTGCTAAGACACGCACCCGATCATCACGCTTTTCTCCATGTGATACAGAAAATGGATTCACAAATATGAATCTATTAGTCATTTCATTGTCTTTCATCTTTTTATACAAGTACCTGCAAATTTTTACAACCGGGATATAGAGGAGCATCTTCAAGCAATGTCTGGAAATGATTGGGATTATCTTCGTAGGTATCATACGCATCCTGAACCATATCTATTGGCTCTTCAATACTACAATGTGCATCACTCTTTTCAACTCCATCGCCCCCACACGTTGATTTTGTTGATTTTATTCGTTCCCCGTGCCATATCCACTTCTGGTATGTAAGATCCATACCATAGCACATAATATGTGCCTTTAGGATATTAACGTTGTTCTTAGTAGTGTTGCCACATTTTGCACAATGACAAGGTATTAAATTAGCATCGACTGAATTTTGTTGGGCAAAATTCAAGAAGGAGTCAACACCATCTTCATACTCTTGTGATAATTTATTCGCTGACATCCATTTTTTCTCCGCATATGTTGCATGTTAACTAATAATTAAAAATAAATTATTGGAAAGACATGCGTAAAAATGAATGTCATCTATTTAATGATTAGTCACATAATCTTGTTATCAATTTCACAATTTTAATCGACATGCAAATACATTTATCTAATAATAAATTAATATATAATTATGCACTTTATAACTCATAACAATAACTCACTCCAAGTCTAAGTATTGAAAACGTGTGGATTATACTTAAGAATAATTAATGAAATAATTAACATAACAATATAAAATTTAATCAAATAAGCATAATTAATGAAAAATCTGACATATTTAAACTGAAATAAAATAAGCAATTACAAGAAGATTGAGATATAATGCATGGCACTTCTATCCATGTTCTCAATTGGATCACACTTGACATGCATTAACATATATATTCTTCTTATGTTTCTTATCTATATTATATATATATATATATATATATATATATATATATTATATTAATATGAGTACTTTACCAATGTGTGGATATTTGTAACCCCAATTTAGACATACAAAAGTGAATTTGTTATTAGTGAGTTAACAAATCAAGTACGCAAGTCGAATTAGCACAATGATATACGAAAATCAAGGTTGAGCTCCCTTTAGCATTTCTATAAATGCACATATATTATTATAATAATATTATGAAATTGGACAAATTAAAGGCACTGAAGGAAACAAGGGATTATGTTGGGTCTACACTTGTTTAAAATTCTCCAACATTAATTTCGTCCTCCGCGGAATCTCTAGAATTTTTATTTGGAGGATTTCTTCACTCCCTTTACATAGTTCCAGCCTTGGTGTATTTCTCTATGTTTTTCTACACTGAATACAGTAAGTGTAGATGGAGATTGCAGGTTTTAACTTCTTCTAGTTACATTTTCTCTCTTCTTGTTTTATTAGAATAATGCCTAACAATATTATAATTTGACCAAATATTATATCCTTGTATAAAAGGTACTCTACTGCTCAAGATAAACAAATACTAGCATGTCATTGCTTTCTTGATTGAACAAAACAAAAGGTCAGACCATTGTTTATCCAATTCTATTAGATTCTCTCTGATAAATTCGGATCAAATTTTCAAAATAGTACAAGAATGTGTAAGTAAAGAGATAATCTAATTAGGATGAGATCTGCATAAAGTGCAGCTTTAAACAGTAAAAGAAAAACTACTACTATCATTATATATTTCCAACTTTATTATTAAGGATCCTATGATTGATCTTCTCCCTCATGATGATGTACTAATGTGATTCACCAATATTAATATTTTCCAAGAAATACAAAATTATGAGTCAGAATATATAGCATGTACATATTCTTGCCGATGCATACATAAAATGCAATTGGAACACTTCAAAAGAAAACTATCTAATTCAGATTTTCCACAGTATCAAATTATAAGATTAATAAGCAGAGGTAAGGGGACCTGGAGAAGACGCAGGGTGTCGCTGGGACTCGTAGTAGGACTGGACGGAAACGTTCAAGCTCGGCGTAGTTCGATTCCTACTTTGGGAACACCTTCTTCATTACATACGCAGAGGCAATCGTCGATGAGGTGGACGAATTGAAAACTTGTTGCATCAATTTGAGAAATAAAAGGCCGGATCTATACTACTATTGAATAATCTTCACCACTAGTACTACTATTTAACAACACAAGTGTACAAAAGGGGGCAGGGCCATAAACGTCAAGAATTATAATAATTTTTGGTGACCACCATTAACATGACTCGGAAAACACAAAATAAGCTTCCCTTTCAGTGAAGACAAAGATTAAAGCAACCATCAACTTCAATAATAAATAAATGAATTTTTTTTTACCTCTTGTAATCAACAGGAGAAAGTCGAAAGAGCAATGTATATTTGTTTTAAATTGTGTTGTGTGTAGTTAATGGAATTTGGGTCTCACTTAATGTATTATATTAAATTGAATTGTGTGTAGAGAGTGTGGTGGGTCACTTACTATAAATGGAAAGTTTAAACTAGAAAGAAGTTTTGGAGTCTCAAGTTCGGCTCGAGATCAGTTCGAAGTCTGAAAATTAAATTCAAGTTGGTTTGATAAATAAAAATCGAACTTGAATTCAGTTCCTTTATTATTCGTTTTAATAGTGAATTTGAACATGAGCTCGAACTTGGATCAGATTCGTTAAATATTCGAGTTCAAGCTCGTTAAAATGTTCGTTTATTATTTGGGTTAATATATATTTTATATTAATTTGAACAGTTCGCAAACTAGTTCGTGGGTCGTTTTTAAAGTTCGGGAACAAGCTTGTTAACAAAGTTCACGAACTATGCAAAATTATGCTTTTTCAAATTATATTCGAACATATTCGCAAACCTTCAAACCGAATGTCATTATGCTCGAATTTGGTTCGTTCAATGAACAAATAATTTTGAACGAGCTATTATCTAATCGACCTACGGATAATTAACAAAATGTTTGACTCACTTACGCTCCTAGTGTTAAGATACCAAACACATTCACTCATCGATCTCGACTCACACACTGGATGCAGCTATGCATCAAGAGACAATATGAAATATGTTAAAACAAAAGCTGGGTTTTCATTAATTCAAAAGTTGTCCTCATCCACGTACAAGGAGAGCTATTAATGAAGCTCCAGTACACTCAGACTCTGCTAACAACCTTGCAACAAACTATCCACGTGGCACCTCATCATTGGCCACATTATTTATCTACACCCAGCACAAACAACAAAAAACACATGCATGCATAGCTACTGTATGCTACCATGCATTACAATAGGGCTGGCGATTCTCGACATGACACGATAACCCGACACGAACCGACACGAAATTAATAGGTTTGGGTTTAGCCTTATCGTGTTCGGGTCATTATCGGGTCGACCTGATAAGGACCCGAAAATTTCAGGTCGGGTTCGGGTTGGGTTCGGGTCGGGCTCGGGTTGACCTGTTTTAAAAAATATAATATTTTATATATATTTTTAATACTATTTAATATTTAGTTTTAGACTTTAGGATTACCCTAAAAATATAATATTTTATATATATTGTCTAATTGCTGAACATTTTGTGACTATATTACTTTCGTGATTTTATAGTTTTATTTGTTTTAATTTAAGTTTAGGTGAGTTCGGGTTGACCTGAAAATTTCAGGTCAGATACGGGTTCGTGTCGTGTTCGGGTTGGGTTCGTGTTTAGGCCTTTTAGGTCGGGTTCGTGTTCGGGTTTAAGAAATTCTTATCGGGTCGTGTTCGGGTTTGGCCTTATCAGGTCGGGTCGTTATCAGGTCGACCCGATAACGACCCAACCCGACCTGATTGCCAGCCCTACATTACAACTCACCCATGCACACAACCCTCACGTGCTAACCTTAACCACACTTAACTCACTAATTGATTCATAACAATTCCCCCTCCTTAATTAAGACTTGTCCTCAAGTCAAAACAAAGTTGGGAAACGAGCTTCCATCGTCTGAAAGTCTTCCCAAGTAGCTTCGGCCTCAGGAAGATGCACCCACTGGACAAGGACCTCAGCTCGCGGACGATTGTGATCCTTGACTATGCGACGAGCCAACACTTTAACAGGATGAAGCATCACCTTTCCATCATCATCAAACTCTGGTAGAACAGCCACTGTACGAGCAGAAGAAGACACACTTCGTTTAAGCAAACTGACATGAAACACAGGATGAATCTTTGTCGTAGGAGGTAGTTGTAATTCATATGCAGCCAATCCAACTCTTTTAAGAACAAGGAAAGGCCCAACATATCGTGGACTAAGTTTCCACGCACGGTGCAACCTTACTGAATTTTGTTTGTAGGGATTAAGCTTCAAATATATCCAATCACCAATGTCAAACACACGGTCACTTCCACGACGATTGGCAGAGGCAATCATCCGGTCCTGTGCCTTCTGAAGCAAGCGACGCAAGTGCAGCTGTATGTCCTTCTCCAACAAAGATACCTCTACTCCTAACACTTGAGGAGTCATATAGTTTCATATCCAAAGGTGTTGGCTTGTAACCGTAGAGTGCTTCGAAAGGTGTCAACTGCAAAGAAGTGTAGAAGGAGGTGTTGTACCATAATTCTGTCAATGACAACCAGTGATTCCACTTCTTTGGAGCATGACTACACATGAAATGGAGATAAGTCTCCAAACATTGATTCACTCGCTCACTTTGACCGTCGATTTACGGGTGATACGCTATACTCAAATGGTGTTGCACGCCTAGTATTTGAACAAATCTTTCCAAAATAGGTTTGTAAAGATTTTATCCCTATCAGATACAATGCTCGAAGTTAGCCCATGCAACTTATAAATTGTGTCAAGAAATACATGCGCACAATCAGAAGCCGAGTAGGGATGCTTCAAGGCAACAAAATGAGAGTATTTTGTAAACCTATCGACGATCACCCATATAGTGTCCTTTCCATTAGATGGGGGCAGCTTTTCTATAAAATTCATGGTGATATGCTGCCATGCTTGCATTGGAATGGGCAGAGGCTGAATCAATCCCGCTGGCCTCGAAGTCTCGTGCTTGCAACATTGGCATTCATGGCAGACGCGCACCCATTGTTGAACATCATGGCGAAGCTCAGGCCATATCCAGATGAATGCATGAACTCAATTATCTTCGACCTCAATCCATTGGAGCTCCCTACATATAGCTTCCCTTTGTATCTCAAAAGGCCATCACGATAGGAGAAAAATGAGACGTTGTATGGAGTAGTACAGCAATCAGCAATTTCCTCCTCCGCCATTGCATCATTGCCATAGCTAGCCATTATCTCAGTCATCCACGTAGGAGTGCAAGTAGCAAGAGTTAGGGTTAACAAATTACCTTCAGTCAACCCCTTTCTTGTACTCAATTTTATAATCAAATCCCAAGAGTTTGGTGAGGTATTTGTGTTGGACCGGAGTGGATATTTTTTGCTCCAGAAGGTATCGGAGACTTTGTTGATCAGTTCTGATGATGAACTGGTTGTGTAGAAGGTATGATCTCCATTTTTCAATCGCCATGCTGATAGCTAAGAACTCCTTTTCGTACGTGGATAACCCTCGGTGTTTAGGGGCTAAGGACCTGCTCAGAAATGCTATAGGGTGTCCATTTTGAACAAGAACTGCCACTATACCATTGTATGATGCGTCTGTTTCTAAGATAAAATGAAGTGAGAAGTCTAGCAACTTGAGCACCGGAGATGAAATCATAGCATTTTTAAGTGCTATTAATGCCTTAGTAACTTGCTCAGTCCATAGGAAAGCTCCTTTCTTCGTTAGATCAGTTAAGGGCCTCGCTATGGAACCATAATCTTTCACAAACTTGCGGTAATATGCAGTCAATCCAAGAAATCATTGCAAAGCCCTTAAAGTTGTAGGACATGGCCAATCTACCATAGTTTTTATCTTGTTTGGATATGCAGCCACCCCTCCATTACATATAATATGCCCCAAATACTCCACTTGAGTCTGCCCAAACGAGCACTTAGAGGCTTTAGCAAATAGCTTGTGAGACAACAAAATCTGGAAAACACACTCGAGGTGTTCCTTATGCAGCTCCATGGTCTTGCTATAGACCAAAATATTATCAAAGAAAACTAATACAAATTTCCCCAGGTAGGACTTGAATATGGAGTTCATAAGAGCTTGAAATGTCGCCGGAGCATTGGTTAGCCCGAAGGGCATCACCTTGAACTCGTACAGACCAGAAGATGTGACAAATGCAGTCTTATGCACATCGTCCGAATGCATCCGTATCTGGTGATATCCGGCCCGTAAATCAATCTTAGAGAAGATGGTGGCACCTCCTAGTTCATCCAGCAGATCATCTATCAATGGGATGGGAAAGTTATCCTTGATAGCGATAGAGTTTAGCCGTCTTTAATCCACACAAAAGCGCCAACTCCCATCCTTTTTCTTGACTAGTAGTACTGGAGAAGAGAAAGAGCTTGTGTTGTATGACCCCTGCATCCAACATTTCTTGCACCAATCTTTCTATCTCAATCCTCTGCATGGAGGGGTACCTGTAAGCTTCTTGTTTAAAGGTTGCCGCCTCTGGTTTGAGTGTAATTTTGTGATCTTGTGCTCTTGTAGGAGGTAGCTGCGTGGGATTATGAAAGAGTGGCAGGAACCTTTGGTTTGCAAGCTTCAACCACCTTCTCAGCTGAAACCATACAAAGACACACCATGTAGGAGCCTTTGCCTTTTCTTAGTGTATTAGTGAGTTGCTTTCCAGTGATCATTGTGATGGCCGCTTGTGACTTATTCCCTTGTAGCACTACCCTTTTTCCATCCTTCAAGAAGCTTATATTCTGCTCCAAGAAGTCAAATGTTACAGGCCCTAGTTGCTTGAGTAAGTCGACCCCAACCACCATATCACAACCCCCTAATTGGAGCAACCGTATAGTTGCACTAAACCTACATCCTCCCATTTCTCATTCTAGCTTTGGACATCTTGTAGTACACTCAAGCTTTCCCCCATTAGCTACAGTCACTAGGAGGGAGTTTGTGTACTCAACTTCACAGCTTATCCTTTGAGACGCCATCACATCTAAGAAGCTATGGGTGCTTCCAGTATCTATCAACACTGTAATCACATGCTTCCCAATCCTCCCTTGCAGTTTGATGGTGTCTGCAACTACTTGTCCTGCCATCGCGTTGATAGATAGTTGTGCTTCTCCACTCTCCGGCACTACTTCTTGCAGCACCAACTCACTCTCCTCTTCCACCTCCTCACATATAATGGTAAAAACTCTCTTGCACTTATGACCCGCCTGGAATGTTTCATCACAATTGAAACACAACTTCTTCTTCCTCCGTTCTTCGATCTCAGCCGGTGATAACTTCCTAAAGGTAGTTGACTACCCTGCACCACACCCTTCCCCACCGGCTCTCCTCCACTTCTCTTACTTATCACTTCACTTCTACCCCCAGTCTCCACCCCTTTGCTCCACTGTTTAGGCCCCCTTCCCAAATTTAAAAGTTGGAGTTCTTGTTGTTTAGCAAGTTTGATAGCTTGTCCCAGCCTAGTAGGTCCAAACATACGCACAACACTACCTATTTCATCCTTCAGCCCACCCACATAGCTCTCCACAAAGTACTCCTCACTCAAACCCCGGTTCCTAACTGCCACAAACGACATGAGTTCTACAAATCAGTGTATAAGTTTGCACAACCCCACCCTGCCGCAATTGATTAAATTGAGAAATCAAGCTTTTACCATCCTCATCACCGAACCGTTCCACCACTCGCTCGGAGAATTCCTTCCATGACACAATATCTCCATCCTCCACATACTCCACATACCACAAATCAGCCATCCCTTCCATGTATAAAGCGGCAATGAATATTTTATCACTATCTTCCATAGGATTCGCGATAAAATATCTGTTGCACTTTCGAATCCATTGCAAAGGATTGCACCCATCGAATTTAGGGAAATCAAGCTTAGGGGATTTGTTTGAAGACCTAGACGCATCGGAGTTGGATGGGTTACCTTTCTCCTGTGTGCGCGAGGTCTTCTCTCCATCATCCGCCTGCTCTCGCTCCTCCCGTCGTTCCCCTCCTCCGCTTAACTCCCTCCAAAAGTTGTCGAGCTGTTCCTTCAACATGGTCATGAAGGAGTAGCTCAACTTCTCTCCTAACTCCTCCACTTGCACTTGCAACTGGTCCATCTGCAGCTCAAGGTTTGCTACGCGATTCTCCATCGCCGATTTGCGTGGCATACGGTCGCGCGAGAAAATTGGCTCTGATTACTAATTGTTAAGATACCAAATGCATTCACTCATCGATCTCGACTCACACACTGGATGCATCTATGAATCGAGAGACAATATGAAATATGTTAAAACAAAAGCTGGGTTTTCATTAAT
>JAPKLX010000238.1:206692-281221 GCA_026898415.1 Leonotis leonurus | reverse complement strand
CTTGTTATATCATGAAAATCATGTCGTCACAGTTTGTATAAATGATAAAACCCGGACGTTTGAATGTAAAAAGGTCGTGTTTGCAAAAATAACGACAGGGTTTTTAGAAAAATTCATGTTTTCACGACAGAATTTTAGTTCATCAAACTCATTACACATTATTCTTTAAAACTACGGGTTTAAATTTAGCAGTACCTCTTTTGTTCACCCAAATCAGCACACGACGTGGTTTTCTCCTTCTCTTCTTCTCCTCTCCTTTCCTTCTCTATTCTTTTCTCTCCCTCTCTCTCTCCTCTTTTCAATTGTGAAAACACAAATGACAAAAGAAATGTCGATGTATATAAAAATGTGTGTGTGAAAATGTGAATTATTTAAGTACTGAAAATGTGTGTGCCGTGATAATGTGAATTATTTCATCTCCCTCTCTCTCCTCTTTTTGCACTTGTATGATTGATTTGGGACATGATGTTATCAAATCTCTTGTCCAGCATTTTTTCTCTTTATAAAAAAAAATTATAAATTAATGAAATATAGAGAATACATTATTTTTCATCAAAATACAACAATATAGCATAAGTAATAAATAAGTTATAAATCATACCTTAATCAACATGTGTGTTACTCTTTAAATCACGTGTATTACTTTTTAAATCACAAAATTTATATAAACAAATATATATATATATAAAACACGTGTATGAAATATATAATAATAAGTAATAATGACGATAGTGCATATATATAATAATGACGATAGTGTATTAGTCTTTATATCTTCTACTAATTAAATCAAAAATCACAAAGTTATATAAACAAATATATATATATATATAAAGCACGTGTAATAACTTAAAATATGCTATATCTATTTCTTTATTTATGTTTTCTATCCATTTATCATTTAAAAAACAATTCACAATGATTGAATCAAATAATTAATTAATCATTACATTGATTTTTCCACTTTTAATATAAAACAAAAATTGATTAAAGGTAGTTTAGGAAATTCAATATAAAAATGAGCATTTTTCATTTTAAGTTATGGAAATGAGCATATTTCATATATCTCCCTAATTTATATGTTGTGCTAGAGGTACCCACGGTTTGGTTCTCAATTCAAACCGAACAAGCAGTTCCAGAAATTGGAAACAAAACTGAACCAGTTAAAATGTTGAACGATTTTTCTGCTCGGTTCTACAATTCTATGATTACCAGTTTGGTTCTAGAATCTAACAGTTTCACAGTTGAACAATTTCTTTTTTATTGGTAATTTTAAGTTATAGAGAACTTTTTGCTTATGGGGTATTCAATTTTCCTTATAGAGTTACTTTTTTGGAGTTAGTTATAATTTTTAAAATTGTTGAATTATTTGCAATTCGAAATTTTGAATTGTGTTGATTTATTATTATAAGTTACTATCAACTAAAATAATGAAATCAACTAAATTACCCAGTTGAATATAATAAATTACTCTCAACTAAAAAAATCTTTGAATTAAAAACACAATTCTCGCTAACAACTGCATGCGTTGGAGAATTTTTAGCTAACAAACAAAACAACATTGGTACCGTTTCATTGTTACGTAAAGCACTGCTGAATAACTTCACAAAGTTTAGTTATGAATGCAAGAAAGAAACAAGAAGAAGAAAAAAAAACAGTAAATGTCGAATCTTTAATTTCTTTAACTGCTCAAGAATGTAGCTTTTGTTTCCCTCTCATTACTATAGCGAACCAGAAAGAGGAGTCTCAGCCATTCATTTACAAAGACTAAATGAAAGTAAGAAGAAAGTTCAGTCCATCCCTACCAACTGCATCTATAAAATAAAAATAACATACTAATTGCACGCACTGTAGAAACTTAAAGCTGAGATCCCAATGATGTCAAGGTTTGGCCTAGTCCTCATCCGCTGCAGAGGGTTTCGACGATCCAGTCTTCTTTGGCAGAAGAAGGTTGTGAATGTTGGGCATGACACCGCCATTAGCGATCGTGACGTCACCGAGAAGCTTGCTGAGCTCCTCATCATTCCTCACTGCGAGCTGGATGTGGCGGGGAACAATCCTAGTCTTCTTGTTATCCCTCGCAGCATTTCCTGCCAATTCGAGCACCTGAAAAACCAACACAAGTTTCCGCTTAATTGTAATTATTAAGATTAACGAGACTGAAATTAGCCAGTAATGAGTGAAATACTGGGAATTCATCGATTTCAACTAAAATTCGAAAAGAGGGAAAACCACAAAACAAATCAAATCTCGAAAACCTAGAATCCAAAGCAATTTGATGAAATTGAAATTTAAGCAAATCATATCAGAAGCGAGGTGTTCGAGAACAAAATTGAAGCCAGAACCGAAGTTTTATATTGAGAACGGGAAATCAATTAAAATCAATCGAATATCAAAAAGAGGGGAAACAAGAAAGACAGCTTCAACTCGTAACCCTAACACAAAAGCAATTCAAAAGCAAAAAAATTGAAATTTAAGAAAGTCACCTCAGCCGCGAGATACTCGAGGACGGCAGCGAGGTAGACTGGAGCACCGGCTCCGACCCTCTCTGCGTATTTTCCAGCCTTGAGGAACCTCGCGATACGGCCAACAGGAAACTGAAGACCCGCCTTGCTGCTCCGAGATGTGGCCTTCTTCGCCGCTCCGGATCCCAGTGTTTTTCCCCGACCCGCCATTTCAGACTCCTTAGAGCTTCAGATAGAATTGCGAAAGAGAAATAATTGAGCTCGCGCGAGAGAATGAGGAGGGGAGAAGAGAAGGGGTAATTTTTGCTGTGATGAGGAAAATAAGGTTCGTGAGTATGTTATATAGAAGTGGCGATACGCGCGTGAACCAATCACGTGGGTGTGCGCGGATCACCAATCTGGACCGTTGATAATATTTGGAATGGAAGGGCAGGATTAAAAGATTATCTGTGAAAATGATTTTAATTTTTTTAACCGCCTTTGAAATTAGCGTGTGTTTTTGCGGGAGTATTTGCTTTTCGATTTTGTTTCATTTCATTATTATCTTCCTTTTTTGCCATTTTCACAGTTGGTTTGCTTATTTTCAAATATTGGGATAAGGCCGCATTTGTTTTTCGGTTACTCACCGCTTTGTTTGTTAGCGTTGACAAAAATCAAATTTAATAATAATAAAAAATATATTTTAATATATTAAATAAGATGGGATAATCTATGATAATATAATAAGTGTAGTTTAATTTCATTTGGGGTTTTAAATTTCAATAAATGTGAATTTATAAAAATATAGTGATTTTTGAGGGTGAGTGATGAACATCGAGTAATCTAAACTAATTATTCTATTGTCGCGGTTTGATCACAATCCAAATATCAGATTGCTAAGACAATTAACGACAAACTATTTTATCTTTTCCTATTTCTCCGCGCTCCAATAGCGCGGCACATGCGGTGCGTTGAAATTTGTAAATTTGTCGTTTTGTAAATAACTGAAGTGCATTTTTTTAATCTAATGAATTATATTTTTTTCATCCAAGAAGTTTGACCCCCTCTAATTTTCTTTTTTCATTTTCTTCTGGGGACTTGATATTAAATTGTAATGTGTCGCACAACCGAGAATTTTTTTTGAGAGGGGTCATTTCGGTTTTGGATCTAGGACCAATAGGTTCAAGAGATGAGAGAAAGACCTGCAACGGCAGAGACTACTGACCCTCTTCTTGATTTTGGATTAGCTCCTAGGATTTCAGGTTGTTTTACTCTCTTTCAAACAGTAGACTCTGTTATTTTTATATTAAAATATTTCTTTTTATACAACTATATCATTCAGTTAGTTGATGTTATCGACTTCCTTGTCGTCTTGCTCAGCTTATCTGATCAATGATTATTGTCGAAAAAGTGTGTTTGATCACGTTTTGTGAGTGAGCTTGCTTGTTGTTAAGTTTATTATATCATTTATGAAGATAAGAAACGACAAGTTATTTTTCTCGTTCCTCATTGCATCTCTCATTTACGATCTCAGTGTGTAATATTTTATTGATTATTTTGTCATTGATCAAAGTGTATCAATAGTTTTGTTTAGATTTTCTTTTTGTACAACTATATATTGTTTAGTCATTTATTGAAGTCGACTCAGTTGTCGTCTTGCTCATCTATTCTCAACAAATTTTCAATCACCCAAAATACATACTTGAGCGCGTCTTGTACACGAGCTTATCATATAACGACAAAATAGTTTAGTTTTCCTTATTTCTTCACACATATATAGTGCTAGTAAGAGTGGTGTTTCGAAGATCTAATTTGTCGTTTTGCATTTATTGAAGTGCATTCATACTTCACAATGTTTTACACAGTTTTGTCGCATATATAGTCATTTAATATAGTCAAACTTTTTTTTCCTTGATCATCTCAACTCGTTAGTGCCCAATTGCGTACTTAAGCGCATCTTGGATATCAGCTTGTTTGCATCCTAAAATATGTCTTTTGTGAGATATATAATGACAAATTATATAATTTTTTTTTTTTCTCATTTCATCACGCAATTATTATGTTAGTGTATTTAATATTTTATTGATCATTTTATCGTTGATTAAGTGTATCAGTTATTTTGTTTAAATATTCTTTTTGTACGACTATATCATCTTTAAGTCATTTGTTGTAGTCGACTCAGTTGTCCCCTTCTCATATATTCTCATCAAATTTTCAATCACCTAAAAGACATACTTGAGCGCGTCTTGTACACGAGCTTGTCATGTAACGACAAAATAGTTTACTTTTCTTTATTTCTTCACACATACATAGTGCTGGTAAGAGTGGTGTTTTGAAGATCTGATTTGTCATTGTGCATTGATTGAAGTGCATTAATATTTCGCATTCATTTTTCTTCCCGCAGTTTTGTCGCATTTAACCATTTAATATAGTCAAACTTATCTTTTCCTTGATCATCTCAATAGTGCTCAATTGTGTGCTTAAGCGCGTTTTGGGTACGAGCTTGTTTGCATCCTAAAATATGTCTTTTGTGAAGATATATAACGACAAATTATATAATTTTATCTTTCCTCATTTCATCACGCATTGATTATGCTAGTGTATTTAATATTTTATTGAACAATGATTTTGTTTAAATCTTCTTTTAGCACAACTATATCATCTTTAGTCATTTATTGTAGTCGACTCAGTTGTCGTTTTGCTCATCTCTTCTCATCAAATTTTCAATCACCCAAAAGACATACTTGAGCACGTCTTATGCACGAGTTTGTTATGTAACGACAAAATAGTTTATCTTTCCCTTTTCTTTTGCACATAGATAGTGATAGTAGAAAAGTTTTGATTTGTCATTTTGCATTAATTGAAGTACATTAATATTTTTCCTTCATTTTTTTGTTGTAATTTTGTCATATTCAGTCATGTGATATATTCAATTTATGTTTTGTCTTGTTCATCTCAACTCGTTAGTGCTCAATCACCCAAAAGACGTGCTTATGTGATTTGACTTGATCTTATATTGGAAGGTTTAGGTCCATTCTCTTTTAAAACTCTGACCTAGCCCACTACACATCTATAAATATAGATGGGGGTGGGGGGTTGGCCGATCATACTTACACAAATCCCAAGGCAGGATCAGCCAACACGATATTATTATAATGTAATTTTCGAGTTCATGGTATACCAAACCCAATGAATTAGATCTCTTCCATTTCTCATAAAATCCAATGGATTATCATCCAAACGATAGTCGGACTATAGGTGAGGGTAATAAGCCAAAAGACTTAGAGGTTGTGCAAACTCAACAGTAGTCGGCAGTCAACACACAAAGAGGTATAATTTGATCCCTTACGAGCATAACTAGGGCTCGATTTTTTGATTTATCTTTTCTGTGATTAGTGGTTTCTAATATGCGTTTAGAATTGCATAATTTTATTCATTTATTAAACATGTGGATTATGCAGAATCGTGAGCCCCTCATTCGAGTTTCATCACTCTCTATATGTAAACAACACTAAGAATGTATATGATCTAATTGAGTATTGGATAATCTCTGGAAATCTGAATGATTTCTCGCAGCGTTTTAGCTCTCTATTTTGGATTTTTGCTCGCAGGACCACACAGATTTTTGGAGAAAGACATGAAGTATTTATAGTTTTCAATTTTGAAAATTAGTCATTGCAACATTAAATTATTACATTGAATGAAGATATGACTGTTGGATGTTTACTGGAATTTAAGTCGTATTTTTCCTACATGTCATCTTACGTGATATCTAGACAGGTTAGCTATGATCCATTTAGGCAGATCGTTAGCTTCCACCAAATGTGTGAGACCAACTCACTCGACCTATCTGATCAGGTCAATATGTCGATCTAAATGAGAGCATGTCAACTCCAAAATTATTTAAATTGTCTCCATCTAATATGCTTTGAGTATGTTGTTGATATGTGAACAACCAGGTCTAGGGGTGAGCAAAAACCAATCCAACCCGAAAAATCGAACTGAACCATTGATGATTGGTTGGTTTTGATCTGTTTTAAAATATTTGGATTGATTTCGGTTTAATTTTTAGGCTTAATATATCAAATAATCACATGCACATATGGTGCTGAATAGTATAATCAAAACAAACAATAAATTTTTCTAACAACATAAAAAAGGTTCCTAACAATTGTTAAATTAATTATATTGCAAACAAGTTCATTTTCTACATTATATATTATGTGGTGGATCGATGATCATAGAAGGTAACACAGTCGGTTCTTTGGAAGAATAAAGTTTATATCCCAAACAAACTTGGACAGTCTAGTCATAAAAGGTTCCAGTATCATCCCGATGTGAGAAATAACCTTTGTCGGCAGAATGATATCGATGTATTTATGTTGTAATACATATATTGCATATTTGTATTGCGGTTCCACAGTGAGATAAGTTTTTTTTACTGATACTCGAAAACAAGGTTTCAGAAATTATTTATTTCTTAATCTATGTTAGTAACATTATTTAAACATAGCTGATTATGCAATGCTTTGATGCATTTTCACTTGCGATTTTTTCGCAACCTCGTATAGAAATGCGTTTGGTGGTGGTGATTGGTTTAACGAGAAGTGCTAGAATATTATTGTTTAGAATCGTGTTTCGACGAGTCTGAGTTGATTATATATGCGTACAACATTCAGAGAGATTTATTATATAAGAAACCCAACTGATTGGAAATTATTACATATATAATAATAAAGTTTGAATCGGATCACTTACGGATAAATAAGTTAATTAATATAAGTTGTCGCAGACTTTAAATAATTAATAAATATTGAATCTTAAATGCGGGAAATAATTTATTAAAAATGATGTTCATTTGTAATTTGAATCTGCTTTGAATAGTTCAATATTTATCATATATTGAAGTTAATAAATATTATTATGAAATCCAATTAATATAATAGTTTCTAAATTAATTAATTGACAGTCTTAATTTATTGAGCCATTAATTAGAAAATTGTTGGAAATATTAATGTACTGGATTTTATGTTGAAGGTTCATGTTCATTCTACTTAGAAACTCTAATCTAGCACATCAAACATTTATAAATAGAGCGGGAGATGGGGTGGCCGAAATCTACATCTTTGCACACACTGATTTTCGGCCACCAAGAGTATACTAAGGGTCCATTTGGTACATAAGATAGGATATGAGGGGATAGATAAAAATAATATGGTGTGTTGGGATATGGTGGGTTTATTGTAATGAGGTATCTCATTTGGTAGACTAGTTAAGGATTAAGATAAAAATAAACTCTCATTTGGTTGGTAGGTTTGTAGTAGCGAATATGGTGTCCAATGACCCATTTAACCTTATACATTACATAAAATTTCCAAAATGCCCTCAGCTTTGTTTTTTTAATTATATACAAAAATTTCAATGTTGCTTTACTTTTTAATTATATACTACTATATATAAAATTATGATTTTTAAATTTTATTGAGTTATTGAGAAAAATAATAGTACTCAGTTATATAATCATGCCCTAATTATTATAGTAAGAGATAATATATGATTTAATTTCTTATTCTTTTCTTTTTTTTTTTCTTATTATTTTATTTTTGATATTGATTTGCTTTTTTAATTATATAATATGTTTTTCTTATTATTTATTTTCGACACTACTTTGTTTTTTAATTATATAATATATAAAAATATGCTTTTTTATATTTTCTTGAGTTATTGAGAAATAAATCTTAAGAAAAATTAAAATTTATTGTACTCAGTTTCACCTGTTTTTATTCTCTTTATATATAATTAATGAGTATTGACTTTTTACTTCGTATTTTTATTTTTTTTCCTAATATATGAAATTATAAATAAATAAAAACTATATACAAATATAGTTATATCGATATTTTATTTATTTCCAAATATTTACATGATCATAGAACACCGTTACACCATATTCATCAGTTCATAGCAATGACATATATCAAGAATCAATAATAAACCAAAACCAACAAGGCCTTTACACAAGAACAAGGCAGAACCATCAAATCCTTTACATATAAGGAATTTAAGATTAATCATTTCATAACAATGACAGATAGCACAAGTCAACAATCAATAATTAAGAGCAAGGCCTAATCACATAGAAGCAACCAAGGCTCCTCCTCCACAGCACAAAACAACATGCCTAATCATGTTGCTTTAAGCATGCAACAATAGAGCAACAGCAGTAAGAGAGCTCATCAGCAACAGCACTGGCGACGTAGCAGCACGATCAAGCTCCACACACAGCGCAACAACAGAGCATTGGCATCATCCAAAAGATAGCAGCAGCATCAACAAATCACCTTCAGCACAGCAGCATCACAGACAACATTGGCAAGAAGGATTTTAAGCCATTCAAGCTCTTAAAGCACATAAAACATAAAATATTGGTCTTCCATATGGCTGATTTTTGCAATTCAAAATCTACCAACATACTTTTACAACCATAGGAGATGTAGAGATAAATCAAGACAAGAACCCATCTATATTCACCAATCACAGTTACTAATAAATATGAAAAGAATTTCGCATTAAATAAGAAGTGAGATAAAACGAAATCATTAACAAATTTCTCTATCTTGCAAGCATTAACAAATTTATGTCCAATTGTACAAGGTGTTATAAAGCCATAATACTACTTTGATAATTTTTGTAAGAGGAAAAGGATATGTGCAATAGACCTTATTATTGAAGTTCCACCTCCCATTCCTGGTAAACAGATCATCTCCATTGGCTTTTGTAGAGAAGTGTTGAACAGAAGAAACCATACATTACTCAACACCGACATCCTCTCCTGTGGCTTTTGTCGCGATTTCTCGACTAAGGATGATCGTTGGAAAGTTGACAGAGCTTTTGTGTAACGTTGCAAAGAGACCAGAGAACAAAGCTAAGACAGATACAGAACCAATCAACAAAACACTATTGTAAATAAGCAAATGAAACAAACAACTACACAAATGGAATTATGTTATTAAATAGCTACAAATTTAGAAGATGTCATAAACTGCAAACTGAAGAAATAGCAAAATGTACTATAGGTAAAGAAGTAGTACAATAAATGCAGACTCGGAGGTTTAATACAAGAGCAACCTCAATATCTTCAAAACACAAACCTTAGCATCTAAGCGCAGACAAAGGTAATTCAGATAAAATTGAATTAAAAAACAAATCTTTAACTCACGTTCTACATGGTAACACACATAAAAAGTAAATGGATGTAAAAAACTACAAATAACGGGAAGCAGAATGCAGCCATATATAAAATAACAATATATCTATCAAAATTAAGGGGTACATGGACCATTAGGGTTTGTCAAGAGAAAGCCAAGAAAAAATACGTGAATTACGACAAACGGGCAAACTTTTTTTGCTTTTTGCAAACAAACATAACTAGGAACAAGGACAAGTTTCAAGAAAAAAAAAATCAGAGCTTTAAATTTGTCGAATCTAGTCATTTTACAGCCATGCATGTAAAATATAGACAGCCCAGAAACTAAATTAAACAAAAAGAATTGAATCTTTGTAGCTAATTACCCTTTTATACCTTTAAAATTCCCCTGTTAGGGAGAACAAGTGGTTGATTTCATCTTGAAACTCTATAAAAGCACACCAGAAATAACGAGTCAGCACACTAATTATATAAAATAAAATAAAAATTAAAAGCCAAAAATACAATAAACAAATTCAACAAAAATGTAGATATAATGCACTCTCAAACACCCATTTCCAGAAAAAACTACAGAGGTAGAAAAGAAAAGGAACAATATGCACTTTCCAAAAAAAACAGAGAGGTTCACAAACAAAACCAACACTCCTCAAGAATTAATCCTATATGGAAGTGAAACGAGGTAAAAAAGATACAAGTTGAGATAGAAAACCCTAGAAATGAGCTTGTTCAACGCTTCAGTGAAGAGAGAGAAAGAGTTACCGAAAAAAATGAAAGGATGGAAGAGTTACCAACTTCAGGGATTTGGATGCTCCGAGCTAGGAGCAGCTATCGACTTCTTCGATTTGGCTTCGTGTTGTTGGATTGGAAATCGCCAGCTTTCCCTCAAGTCGCCTTCGTCGTTTTCTCACCTTCACCAAACAGAAAGTTTTTAGAAAATGAGAAGGGTAAAATTGTAATCTTGTATTTTCCCTTTTATCACTGTTGGGCTAGGACTAAACTAATACCACCTCTCCCTTGGGTTTGCAAACTTGATATAACTTGGCAAAATGACCGGGCCGAGTTTAGAGTGACGGGCCACTCAAACTTCCACACTTGCTACCAAATGGAGGATAAGAGTGGATTAAATTTGCCTAACAGGCCATATCAAGGGTACCAAATGGACCCTAATACTATAGTTTTCAAAAATAGGTTATTTCAAATCCAATATTTTCGATTATCTTCACACAATAGTTGGGCTATAAATTGGGTTATAGGCCAAAAGTGTTTGAGGTCGAATTCATATGAGCTTTCTAGAGCGCATTGTTTTTCGTTGCTGACGATTTAAATCGTCTCTACGCAACGATTTTGGTGGTCAGCATTGGAAGATGCATAATCTCGAACCCTTAGGAGCATTTCTATGGATCGATTTTTCAGTTTTATCTCTTCTATGTATTGTATGATTATTTGGTATTTAATTAAGTATAAATTACATGTTTTTATTCATTTATTATACTTGTAGATTTTGCAATTTCATGAGTTTCTCAATCGGATTCCATCAACAATAAATTTTCATAAATTATAAAAAGAGTATAATATGATTTTGACACATGATCAAATAGTTTGAAATGAGACATTAATGAAATTATATTTTTAATCGTCTTTAAAATAATTACAAATATTGTTATAACTTCAGTCCCACTAAAAATGATCATATATATATATATATATATATATATATATATATATCTTATTGGGTTATCCCATTGAAAATGATCACTTTCTCAAAATTAATTTTAATTTTCTTTAAGATACAAACTCCACTTTTTTAAAACACATTTTTTTAAATTTTTGTGTTTAATCATTTATAACTACTTAATTTTATTGAAAAAAGTGGAGTATCTATATCATATTAAAATTTTATTTTATCATGATGAAGTACCCACACAGTAATTGTCAAATAGTATGAATATATTATTAGCAATAAGTATGGTAATGGGCTGGATTGAACTGAATTTGGCTTGGTCCATATTCAAATCCATAAATTTTAAGTTGGGTTCAGATACGACTTTAATCCACTAGATCTTAAAAATTGAGATTCGTGTCCAGATCCACGATATTCGTCCGGTCCACGAGTCTAACTCGGATACATGCATTTTATTTTTTAATTAAATTCAAAATATACTAAAAGTGATAATAAAATCATGATCATAATAAAAATCAACACTATAATCCATACAAAACACTTCAATAATAAAAATAAGTCCTAAATTTGTAAATAGTTTTATTATCATTGATGAGCCGAGAGGAGTTGTGGAGAAATCGATTGCAATTAAAAAAAATTGAAATATTCAAGAAAATCTTAAATGTTGCACTTAATTTCAACAGCATCAACATCCTAACTAACATAATGGATTAATAAGTAAACAAGATTTAGAATTAGATTGAGTTATATTTACATTAATTTATATAAATATATAATAAATAATTAAATAAACGGGTCTACGTACCAAATATGAGTCTCGAAATGTAAACTCTGGATTTTTTTTTAAAAAAACTTCAAATCCAATATGCATCCGTCAAATGCAAAATTAGAAAGATTCAAATTCTAAAAAAGGAATATGAATCCACGAATCTCAACCAAGTTCATGGTCACATTCAGCCCTACATACAAACTCAAATTTGTAAGAAAAACATTATAATCATACTTGGACTAAAATGGAATGATTTAAGATAGATTTCCTTATAAAAGTGGGCCATCATGATAATTGAGAACCAAGTTCATAATGTGGGCTTACACAAAGTACATCTAACACTAATGTGGCCCATCTAAACGGCCCACCTCTTAGGCTCAGTTCTCTTAGAAGGGTGCTATTAAATCTAATTTATAAAATAATCAAGCACGATCAAGTGTTTGGTTTGCTTGATTGAGCCCAAAATAAATTATTTGGCTCGCATGTGATCATGCAATTCTAGATTATTAATCAACTCAACTTTAACTTTATTGGCCGATTATTAATCACATAATTTATCAAAAACTATAATCAGTTAAACCAAACACATGATTATATAATCAAAAGAATCTCATCATCATTTATGCTATCAATCTAATTCATCACATCCACTATACTAAACATCCTCTCGTGTATTAGAATGGATGTGATGTGAGCAAACCAAATTATTTGGAGTTCAGTTTAATAAAAGTTTGATTGATATTTGTTTGTCCAATAAATGAATTTAATTTGAATTTCGACTGTAGCTCAATTTTTTTCTATCGAAACTCGAGTCTAATGGCATTTAGTTTGAAAATTTAGTAGACATGCTCGAATCTAATCTTAATTAATGAACTGAACTTCGAATAGTTTGTGAACTTACTTTATAAACCTCATGAACTTAAGAAATGAGTCAAACTTCAAATAGTTTGCGAACTTTATATACAAATCATTTTATGAACTTATATATCCAATTAATATAAAATATATATTAACTCAAATTTTATAGCTCATGTTCGAACTCGTAGTTTGAATACACTATTAAATTGAATAATAAACAAAATGAACTTGAACTCATTTTTTTTATAGAATTGAACTTGAGCCTGGTTCACAAGTCTCAAATCGAGCTTGGACAACACTATGGTTTATAGAGTTGAACTTGAGTCATTAATAATATTCAATTTAATCTACACTATTTAGACGCTCTTCCACAAAAACCTGAATTACACTTAATACACACTTACCACACAAAACCCGTGTCAAGTTAAAGTGTAGACATCTTTAATGGATGAATAGAGTATGATTGTAAATGAGGTGACCACATCCAAATATTAGGGTGTTTCTGCTCGATTGAAACTTTAAACATATTGTTTGAATTACGTTTGACATCAAATTATTAAGTTCAATCTCGACTTGTTTAATATTTATATCATTAGTTTTAAAGCTCAAGTTTGTTAAAAGCTTGTTAACAACTCGAAATTGTGCTCTTGTTACTTGATAACATGTTATTCAAACTCGGACTCAATATCAAGCTCCTAAAAAAATTATTTTAGAAAAAATGTTATTTTAGTTTGAAGATTGTATTATGACTAGATTAAAATCTCAATTAAAGGCTCGTGAATAGACTCAGATAACATATTTGTGAATGTTTAACTTGAACATATATAGGAACTATCAAGCGGAGCATCGCATGACTAGAGCTTCTTTCGATAAAAGTAGTCATGCTCGATCTCAACTTATTTATTATAAAATCAAACTTCAAACGATTTTTATAGAACTGAACCACAAAATTCATGAGTAGTTTTATTCGTTTTCTGTTTTAGGATAAATGGAGAACTAATTAAATTATTTATAGTCTTCTTAAGCTATAACTAGTACGTATAGTAAATAATAATGAACAAATAATAAAAAAGAATAAAAGTATAATGAAAATCAAAAGTATCATAGAATCTCACCTACTCTCTTATTGTTCTACCGCGTTGTAATTAATAGTATGTCATAATGCTCTTTCATTTATGTTATCATGCACTTTTCATTTTAAATTTAATGCGGCAAAAAACACAAATACTACTTCATTTTTTTTGTGAACAATCCATGAAATTATTATTTATTTTTTATAATTAGAATAATTTATTTAATACAGAATTCTATTAAAAATAATAAATTAAGTAACTCAAACTCCACTTAATAAATAATTTATTGAAAATTAAATAAATTAGTATGATCCAAACTCACTATATACATAATTGACATCAAATCAAATCAATCTTTTAATATTTGTGATGAGTCAAATTAAATAAGAGTATTTTATTTGTCCACGAATAAATATACACATTTTTATTTTTAATAAATATACTTATATTATTAATTCACGACTAACTTTTTTATCACTTATAATATATATTTAATTATAAATAATGTGGGATCTTTATTCCTCTAGTAACATATGTCATTCATTTATTAACAAATCATCAACTTTTTTCTATTTATGTACATATATTTAATTAATAATTAATATGAGATTCTTATTATATCACAATACATTCAAATCATTTTTAAAACTAGCACTGAATTCACACGAACTTGTTTTGTGAATGGATAAAATATAATTTTATGAATGGATAAAGAAAAAAAAAAGTTTAATAAAGAAGGATTGTCCCACTTAAATTGAAACATTCCCTTTTTAGTTCACATTTTTACACACATAAATTTAAAAAATATATAATTATATTACTACTTTACATAATTTTTCAATATTCCTAAAATTATGTACCCAAAAGTAACGGCTGCTAGTGTTACTATTTGTTAATTGGCTAATGAAAATCCCAACACAATGGAGGGGGTGGGGCCCAGTAAATTTATAGTGTCTCCATTAATTTCATAATTCATTTCTTTTATTACAATTGCAAAGTTACATGGGAGTTGGTGTTCAAACTCTATAATTAGTTCCTTCTTTTCACACTTCACGATTTGTTTTTGAAGTTTGGGTACTCCATTCTTCTTTTCCACCAATACTCGTTACGCTCTATGCACTAATTCTAAATCATTGTTGAGGTGCTCAAAATTAGGGTGTGCATCTGCCGGTCGAATAGACCGATCGATCAACTTTTTTAATCAAAAATTAAATCGAACAATAAAAATATAAATCGAACCGACTTCTTAAATAATATAAATCAAATCGAAAATTAATTGATTAAACAGTTTTGAATCGAAACAATTATTACTATTATTTTTTATTTTTTAGTTATAAATAATTTATAGGATCTATCTTAAAAATATATATTTTTAAGTTTTTATTTTATAAATCTAAAATATATTATATAATTATATATATTTTTACCAAAATATAAATATAATTATTTAATAGTTATATCACTTATATATATATATTTAATATTTATATATATTACTATATTTTGGTCGGTTAGGTTGCCGACTGGATAAAAAAATAAAAACTGCAAACCGAATTGAAATCTATCGATTCTAAAATTTAAAAATCGAACCACAAATCCAATCGCACTGAAAGCGATAAAAACCTAGCGATTTGGTCAGTTTTCTTAATTTAGTTCAATTATTGCACACCTCTACCCAAAATAATTGTACAATAAATTTCAAATACTTCACTCACTACAAAAAATGTATTATATAGCAACAGAATAGTGACGGAAAAATTTTCCGTTTCTAAATTTTAATGGATCGACAACGGAATTGTTACAGAATTTTTGTAAAATTTTAGTAACAGAATTAATGACGGAATTATCCATTATTAAAAATTTAGTAACGGAATTTTTCATTACAGTTCCGTTACTAAAATAGAAGAAACCATTCTATAAACGGAAATTCCGTTACAATTCCGTTGTTATATATAGTAACGGAATATATTCCGTTGTTAAATTTTTTAGCAACCATCGATATTACTACGGATAAATCCGTTACAAATCCGTTACTAAAACGTTTAGTAACGGAATTTCTTGTTTTAGTAACGGAAATATTCTGTTGCTAAAATAATTTTTTTTTGTAGTGACTAGTTCAACAAAAAAAGAAAATAATACAGAGATCAAAAAATTTTGTTTGTTAAAAATTGATCTGCTTTATTTAAAATAGTAATTTGTTTTACCAATTTTAGTAAATAGCCAGTTATAAATAGTACAATCAAATAAGAAAATGTGATCATATTTATTGATGTCGAGGGAATACAAGTTGTACCAAAATTATCGAATTTGTATATTTCCTTTTCTTTTGTACGTGAAGGTGTTGGTTTAATATTAGGATTAGGAGATTAACGTTCGAGACTAAATATTTGTATTCAAGTGCTTTGTACAACCATCAAGTAATTATAGGAAACTGTATATTACGCAATACGTGGCTATCAAACCAGACTTATTTTATAAGGAATCATGAACTTCTTTTATTTCTTCTTGAAACTGTGTTACGTAATATATATTTTTTCGTTCCATTATTATACACTTTATGACTTGATATCTTATTTTAGATTCTATTAAAACGTGTCACGTAATATGTAAATTCGATAGTACTATTTTCGTTCTATTATTATAGACTTTATGACTTGTTATCTTCTTTTAGATCTTATTAAAACGTGTCACGTAATATATAGATTCGATAGTACTGTTTTCGTTCTATTATTATAGACTTTATGACTTGTTATCTTCTTTTAGATTTTATTGAAACGTGTCACGTAATATATAGATTCGATAGTACTGCTTTCGTTCTATTATAGACTTTATGACTTGTGTTTTTTCTGAATTGTCGAGTTATTAATTGTTTTCCAAAATATCAAAAAACTAACACTTTAATAATTATGAATCATATCATATTTTTATGTCTTAATTTTTTTTATAAGTTTTTGTGTTTATAATAAATATTTAAAATATGCCAATTTAGATAGAATTTTCCACCTATTAACACCTAAAATTATGAGAAGGAATTCCCATTTTTATAGGACTCTCTCTATTGTATTGTCCCTATCCAGTAGGAAAAATTCTGGGGATGATGTTTCATGTATCAATGATTATTCTAAATTATTGAAACTTGCAACATTCATATAATATTTCTCTTTGGTGTAGGCAAGTTTGAAAGTGACTACTTTAATAGTCGAAACATGCTAAGCTAGCATCTTAAACAAAATATTAATTTAATTAAATCATTTAAATTGAGTGGAGACATTGACTTGTCAAAAATTGAAAAATAAAATTTGTAACAATTTGATGTTAACTTATCAAAAATAAAAAATAAATTATGTAATAATTTGCATGTGTTTTTAAACTAATTGTTTAGTGATATGATTAGTTACGGGACAAATATCCAATTTAAATCACACCAGCAGATGAGGATTAAAATCAATTTTAATTTGGAAGAGCAACCCGAACATAAGAGCATCCAATGGGTTGTTCAAATAGTGGTTGCAGTGACATTTTTATAAATAAATAAAACTTTGGTGAGGTTTGGAAGATTGTGTTGATAGATAGTAGTGGGAGTTTCTCGCTTTGGATTTCCAGAGTCTCTATTTTAATAATTATAGAATGATTGAATTTGAGAAAAATAATATGAATTTAATTTGTTAATTTAAATTTGTAATATAAAATAAATAAATAAAAACGAAAATAAAAATAAAAATTACAATAATTAAAAGACAACATTCAATTTGAAATAGAAACTACAATACCTAAAATACAACATTAGAAATAAAAAGTACAATACATAAAATACAACATTAGAAATAAAAATTACAATAATTAAAATACAACATTAGAAATAAAAACTACAATAATTAAAAAACAACTAAACTAAAAATCAAACCTACTTCTAATTTGAGCACACATTTTTTTTTTTTGCTAACTTGTAATAAAAATGCTTGAAGAAGATGGTTGAAAGATTGCAGAATGGATGAAAATGTGGGACTAAAATAGAGTATCTATAGATGAATTAAAGAATAAAAAAAAAAAGGAAAAAAAAAAGTTGGGGGCGCGAAAAACCGGATACTGCAGCGGTGAAACCCGGGTGGGTTTCCCGCGCCCAGCGCCCGTCTCACGGGACAACAACTGGCGCGGGCAACCCTCCCCTCACAGCGCCAGTTTCCCTGCCCCAGGTGCCCCACCCCCTGCCCCCCTCCCTGCCCGAGGCGCGCGCAACCCATGCGCTGCGCATGCTCTAAAATAGCTGGTAAAACCTACTCATTCCGTACATAAAATTTATTGTGATTATAGTGAAAACTACCCACTTTCAATTTTTGTATGAACAAAATACCCAAAACATTCAAACACATGTAGAAAATACCCATTTGATTTAAAAAATGTATAATTCTTACACCTTCTTACACAATTCTTACACACTTTTTGAGTAATAATTGAGTACTTGATTACTATATAATTTTTGGACTATTATGTTTGTTTGATATATATAACATATGATGCCTTTGAATAAATATTGTTTGATATATATAACATATAATTCTTTTGTATGAATATTATTCAAAACACTCCAAAACACTCTTACACCATTCTCCTTGAATTATCTCGTATCTGGCTTCAAACAGAGTGATATCGAACATACAATTTAGGTAATTGCATTATAATGTTGCTATAGTTTAAATAAAACATGAACCGCTAGACTAAGAGGTATGGACCGCTGGGACCTCTCGCATGCGTACCAACGGTCCATCATACTTTGTCTAGCGATTTATAGTGGATCGTGTAGTAGATGATATTTCTGAATGTTTTAGTATATAGGTTTAGGTAATTTAAAGATTCTTACTATGTTTACATGAAAATGTTATTTTGATATTTGTAATAGATCATATGAGTTGCATGTTATTTAATCTAACTATATATTATGATTTTTACGTACTATAATGATAACTCGAAGCATTCACGGTTGGACCGCCAGATGAATATGCTTGAACCTCCCGGGACCTCCCCAAAATCCACCTAGCGGTTCAAGGGGTTTCGTCTAGCGGTTCATGCATAATAATATTTAGATCATGTATGTGATTACTTATCAATAACTTATACTTGGAAAAATATTTGTTTTATTGATTTTAGATAATATCCGAATGCAATTGTGTATAATTTCTATTTTTGATTTGTAGATGATGGATTGTCAAATTGTGAACGTTAAGTTCGAAGGTCATTGGGTTGATTGTAACTACGTGAATGGACAAGATCAGATTGCACCACTACCTAGAAATGACATTTCGATCTTTAATCTTAGATTTTGCATTAACAACATGTTGATGTCACCGGGGAGAGAGTATGAAATTTGTTACTTGTCGTCATTGCGGAGTGGACAAATGATGAAATATAGTTTGACAAGTGATGCAGAATTAGTTTCTCTATGCATGAACGTCGCAAGTCCTACGATATATGTTAGTTATATCAACCAATCTTCATTTGATATGGGTGGACCTTCACAAAGCTCAAACTTGAATGATGAACTAGAAAATATCAGAAGGTTTGCAGCTTCGACAGATTGGTTTGATGATTATTACCCTGTAGACATGAACTTTGGTTCGACTAGCAGAGTAAATGTGATTCCGGACTTGAATGATGCGTATGGATATGGTCAGGGTGAAGATCAGTATCAGGGTCGGGGACAAGAACATGAAGAGGAATAGGGATAGAGACAGGGACAGGGACAAAGATATGATGATTGTTATGTCGATGAGGAGGATGATGAGGATGATGACGATGATGATTATGTTCCATCATCAGAGAGCTCTGAATGCGAGGATCAAGGTGATTTGACCTTTAATAGATCTGTTTTTGCCGAATTCGCTGCATGAATCCACGAGAAAGGAGGTATGCGACATTTATTAGAACTTATGTATCCTAGTGCGGGTGATAATGATGAAATCCGAAAACCAGAAGGATACCTAAGCAATTGGTTAATTCCAATGGTTCCTCCTAATGCTACAGCTTCAGATGTGTTTTGTGAAGAAAATCCGATACTGGAAGAGTTGGCTGAAGGATCTCTTTTTGATGATAAGGAGCAACTTAGCATCACAGTTGGTTTGTGGAATCTTGAACAGAAAGCAGAATATCAGGTGACTAGATCAGACACAACCAGATTGTATTGGCGATGCAAGTTAAGCAGCGATTGTTCATTCAAGCTTCGTGCTTTATCTCATGGTGGGCCGTGGCTTGTATCGAAGTTTTGTGGCGAGCACACGTGTGGGGATGGTATCACAAACATTGGACCGAAAAAGGTACACACAAAAGTGATCGGTCCATATTTTGCAAAGAAAATGCGAAACACAAATGAAATCATAAAGCCCAAAGTTATTCAGCACGAGTTAATGAATATGTTTGGTATGCAAGTGACTTATGATGTGGCGCTTAGAGGTAGAAATCATGCTGTTGAGATGATATATGGTAAATATCATGATTCATTTCAACTACCTGGTTATTTGCATATGTTAGAGATGACAAACTCGGGCACGATCACAGATATCGACATTGGTGCAGACAACAGGTTTCGTCATGTATTTATGGCTCTCGGTGCATGCAGATCAGCATTTGGCTTGTGCATGAGGCCGGTGAGGCCGGTAATAGTAGTCGACGGTACTCACTTGAAGGGAAAGAATAATGACATTATGTTTGTTGCTGTTACAAAGGATGCAAATGAGCAAGTGTATCCGTTGGCGTGTGGAATCGGCCCAATTAAGAATCATGAGTCTTGGGTATGGTTTATGACACGACTACGAAGAGCATATGAGAGCATGTCTCAAACATTGATTGTATCGGATCAACATTCGTCGATTGAGCATGCAGTGAGAGTTGTATTTCCAGAAGCAACTCATGCCCTTTGTTACTACCATCTTAGTAACAATTTAAAAAGATTTGGTAAAACTACACTGGGGTTGTTTCAGAAGGCTGATACATATATAAGCAGGCGGAATTTCAGAAAAGAATGAACATGATTCAAGTTGGCAAGGTGCAGGCCTATGATCACTTAATGAGCATTGGACCTGCTAAGTGGGCTCGGTCGATGTGTCATGTTCGAAGGTATAGCTTCTTAACGTCAAATACAGCTGAGAGCTTTAATCATACACTTTTATGGGCTCGTCGTCTTCCTATTTGTGCATGCATCGAGTCAATAAGAATGATTTGTGAGGATTGGTTTAGAAAACGACTTGTAGCTGCTAACAGGGAGAGACATCCACTTCCTGAAGAGGTAAGACGTAAGTTACTGATCCAAATCGAGAGATCTCATACGTACAGAGTCATTCCACTAGGTGATGATCGATACTGAATTGAAACAAATAATCGATCACTGTTGGTAGATCTTGGAGCGCGGACATGTGAATGCATAGAATTTCAATACGACGAGATCCCGTGTTCTCATGCTATTGCAGGAATTACGTACGTACTTTTATATTATGCTAAAGTTGAGAATTAATTTAGATTATTTTTTGAGATTTTATTAGAATATTATTATCTGTGCAGGAAATCTGGAAGAACTACGATTGATTTTGTAGCACAATACTACAAATCATCATCAGTTGTAGATGCGTATAAAGATGTTATATCTCAAATTTTTCCGAAACAAAATTGGAATTTGCTTGAAAATATCTCAAGCATTGAGGTTTTGCCAAACAAAGCAATAAGAATGTCGGGTAGACCGAGGATGAGTAGACGTAGGGGGTGGGCAGAATCATCGGGCACTACAAGTCGAAGAGCAAGACGGTGAGGTCTTCCCAATTGTCCAAATTAATTCAATGCTTAATTTATAGTATGATTATATTATCTTTGCATTATGGATGTTGTCATGTGGATTGTATTATCTTTTGCATTATGTATGTAGTTTATGGATTTTATTATCTTTTGCATTATGAAGGTAGTTATGCGAGCACTTTAATTTGAAAAAATATTCAATATATTCTAACAAGAATATATATATACATATTTTATATTTGAAGAAATATTCAAGATATTCTAATAAGATATTGCTATGTATTTACTTTATGTTTATTAACTTTTATTTGTATTTCTTAATTGAATGAATGTAATAGCTGACTTGGTTTGATACTCTCCTATAGAATCTCTAAACATAACGGCTTACGAAATCAAAATATTCAAATTGAAAATTACTCCTAACTCGATGTAGTATTTTAATATGTTTAGAAACGAAAAATTCGGATACTCGTACGGTCCATATATCAAAAAAACGAAACCAAACCAAATATAACATCTAATAAACTTCATAAACAATACCAAATGTAATCAATACTCTCAAACTACATCGAAAATAATAATCAACTACAATGAGAAAATCCTCTGAGTAACTCATCTACGATAGACCTTCACATTTTTGTTTCCCCATACTATTGAAGGACTCCCACTAATTAGACGTTCTGCATGCATGCACATAAATGGACCACAACTATGGTTGTCACGCTGATTGAATAGATATCCGAATGTGGTGGACCGTGGAATTACCCACTTGAATGGGGATGAAATTTCAAGGAGTCCTAACTGTTGATGCCTCCAATAGAATGCATGTGACATAACATATGGCAACATAAACCACATAGGTCCCAATGACAAGAATCTTGCTTTTTTGGCATCTTCACTCAAATTATGCCACAGTGAATCATACAAAATGTACTTCCGTGTCATCATATCAGCAACAATAAGCACAAAATGTTGATTGAGGATGATGGGAAAAACAACCTACATTAAATAACATATGTTACATTTTGCGCAACCATTTTGCGAAAAACGTAATAAATTGAAAACACAACGAAATGAAAAGATTCAAATTGAACATTGCTCCTAACTCGATGTAGTATTTTATAATGTTAAAAAAAGCAAAATTCAAATACTCTTACGGTCCAGAAATAAAAAAATGAAACCGGGCAGAAGCTTCAAATTCAAAATGGCACAATTTGCAATATTTAATATTTCTGCGCAACCATTTTGTGAAAAACGTAGTAAATTGAAAACACAACGAAATGAAAAGATTCAAATTAGACATTGCTCCTAACTCGATGTAGTATTTTATAATGTTAAGAAACGCAAAATTCGAATACTCGTACGGTCCAGAAATTAAAAAAATGAAACCGGGCAGAAGCTTCAAATTTCAAAACGAAACGGTCCTAACATGCTCATCAAATAACATATTTAAACATGCTCATTAAATAACATATTACCAAGAAACACAACATCACTTACCGTAGTGGCATTCCACCAGGGCAAGCTGGTCGACCCTAATCCACGAGCATGGATTGTGTCACATAAGGAGTGATGATGCTTGTAGTTGATCTTGCAATACTCCGCTTTCGCCTCCCATCCTTCCAATTTAAGCTCATTGGTTTTCTCAATCATCTCGTTATAATCCGATAATAATCGTTGCTTCAAAAAATATTTACAAAATAGTTAGAACTTACAAAATAATTTAAATCTTAGATAGATTTTAAAAAAAAGATAAAACTTACAAAAAAATCGCACCTGCAGAAAACAGTGCGTCGTCCGGTGTGCGAAGGGAGTACGCTCATTCCGCATCAGTCTTGCCTGCAGGGTCATCATATACAGATCTATAGTCTGCACAATAACAATTGAGGGTTTAGCTAAACATAAATTCAAACATTATTCGAATTTTATTTCCTAATGATAAAAATTACCTCACAGTATCCGAAGAATCAAATTGAATTCAGCAACTGTTATTCGAAATTCACTCTCACTGACTTTAACATAGTCACTGTATGACTTCTTCATGAATGCTTTCCACTTTTTCTCCATTTCTTCATCAATAGTATATGGCTTATCCTGCGGGACATATACAACTCGTGACTGGGGACGAAAGTCACCGTGAAACTCTTCTTCCGAATAGTCATCCAGGCCCGGAATGGATGCCACATTGCCTGGCGGAGAGTCAAATGGCCAAGGAAATGATGTCTGCACAAAAAAAATGCAAATTTAATAACTTTAAATAAAAGAATTAGTTAATCATAAATAATATTGAAAATAATAAACTTACTGATCCAGTATCCGCCGAGGAATGACGTGTAGTCACAAAAGGCGCCAACCCGTGGGGTATGTCAGACATGGCATAAGCTGGTCGGGGGCTCGTGGCCTGAAAATCTGAAGGCCGATGTGACTGCATCGAAGGCCTAGCTGCCTGCATCGAAGGCCTAGCTGACTGCAGCATAGGGGGGCTGTCACTGTGTATGAATGATAGGTTCAGCACGTCGAGAAGGACAACAACGAAAGGCTGTCAAAAGATCTCACATCCATTTCTTGAGCGTTTTCTTTAGATCATCGTGCCTCTGAACGATCCGTGCCTCCAACTCATCGTGTCTCTCTATCATCCGTTGCTAAAAAATACTTATCTCGCCACGCATCTGATTAAGTGCACGCTCAGTCCTGCCGCCACTGCTGCTAGAGGATGACTCATGAATCGGTGCCCTAGCACGCTTTGCCTTATCTCTACGACGTCGCGGAGGACATTCTGATGGCTCCGGCTCCGGCTCCGGCTCCGGCTCCGGCTCCGGCTGATCATCGTGATCTGATGGCTCCGGGTGATCAACAAGTGGTGGCGCTACATTCCTCGTAGCTCGCCGACTGCTCACTGGCTCTACTACCTCTGCTATGTGCCTTGATGCATGCTATTCAGGTGTCAGGCCGAACTTACCAATGGGATTTGATAAGGGCATGTACCTCACGGCTAGAGGATGGTCACACCATATTGACTGGTGATATGCACGGCTCTGTTCCACTTCGTCTGACACAAGATTAGAAATATTGTAAGCCTACAAAAATAAGACAAACAAATTAATTAAAATCAAGTCACAATCATAAAATTTAATTTAAGAAGGATTAATGAAATATCATAAAACTTACATCGGTGTCAAAACACTCGTATAAATCCTGCACTGATGTGAGATCGAGATTTTTCCGAAAGTTCCATGTCACACATCGAGGATATGCTAAATCAATCTCCCTCTGCCTACCGGCCATCGCCTCGAATTCGGGAATGATCTCCAGTCCCCACACCATCAATTGCCAAGCCGGACCATAGAAGTGGTATTTCACACTATCTGGAATTTTCCTAATATAGTTTCTAAGAATTTTATAGCAGCACGCACCCCAAGGAAAACTATAGAACGAGTCTAGGTCCTCTACTAAAGCCCACATCCAAGGGAATACAATCTTTTATGAATCATGATCAAATACAAATACGTATGCCACGAGGACGTGGGCAACATGAAAGTGAATCTCTCCATCCGGATCATCTATATTGTTTCGAGCATTGCTAAAGCGCGCCAACAAATCAGCACCAGTCATATGAACCCCGTTGCAGGCAAACCTAAATGTAGACAACCTACTAGGATCTGGTGGGGAAGTTGTTGGTCCCGAAAGAGCTAGATTGGTGTATGGGGGGGGGGGGGGGGATACACCAATTTAACCTTTTTCAGTTTTCTTGTTTTAAAGTTAAGTATAAGGTTTAAGCACACTTAATAGACAAGATAGCTTAGAGTAGTAAAACAAATCTTCTTGTTAGGAAGATTTAATCTTACTCAAGTAACACCTTATGTGTGAAAACAATAATCAAGAATAACAAATACATATTTAAACTTGATTAAAGTTGTGTGCGGAATATGGTGGTTAATGCTCTTTTTAATATGAAAACGCTTTCTTTACTTCAAGATATTAACAACCCAGTTTTGAATGCAAGAGAATGAAGAAGATGATAAAGAAGTAAATAAGAAATAAAGAACACAAGCAGTTAACGTGGTTCGGGATAAACTTTCTCTACGTTCACGGCTCGATCAAATCTAGACCGAAAATCCAGTAGCTTTCTCCTTTCTTTTTACTCGTTGAGTACGAGCCACAAGAATTATCAAACCTAGATAATTTCTTGTGATTACGAATCTTCTTCCTGAGATTGAAAACTACAAACTAGGATTACAACTGGATCAAATCTAGATCCTAACTTTGGATTTTATAAAAACAGTTTTCCAGAAAGTAAACCTTCAACAATAGTAAACACTACAGAGAATTCTTGATGAATGGAAGTGTTTTGAAAGTTGAGAGCTTGAAGATTTTAGCAGAGTAATGGCTGTATGATAGCTTGAATTCTCGTCCTTCTTTCTGGAGGTGAAGGTGGTATGTATAGGTCCTATGCAGGAACTATCCGTTGGAGATGAAGACGTCCTTCTTCTTCGCATTAATGGCTGCATTAAATGCATGGCAGTGTTGTTGAGACACGTGTTTAGTCTCATTTTGTTCGTCTAAACTTAGGTTTTTCGTAGCTTTATTCGTATTATTTTCCCTCGTTCCATGATGTCTTAGCTCGATTTATGTTTCGTTTTATGTTTCAGGATCATTAGCCTAAACGAGCATCGAAGTTGGAAAAGGAACGAGGAATAATCGAAAAAAGAGAAGAAAATGAAGACAAGTGCCGGTGCACTAGTCAGCGGTCGCGTGACACTCCACGGCCGCTGACTAGGCCATACGCGCCAGCGAAGAGCCAGCGCCCGAGCCAGAAACTGCGGACGCACGCCAGAGCAAGTCAGCGGTCGCTGACCTTGCTCAGCGGCAGCTGACTTAGCGGATAACTTAGGACCGTTCCAACGGCCTGCGGATGGCACGGAACAACTTGGTCAGCGGCCGCTAACCCTTACGCGGTCGCTGACTTGACCTTCGCCTATATATGCTCAGCGTGATTTTCATTCGAGGGACATGACTTTTGACCGGACTCTCATCTCCCGTTTTCACATGACACTTTAGACTATTATTCCAGCACTTTTCCGTATATTTTCCTTTCATAGATCAGCTCGTCTCGACCTCTATATGAGAGTCGAGACCTAGATAGTTCTTTACATTGTTTTTCGTCTTCAAGATTAGCCGATTACAACATTCGTAGTTCGTTTTCAGATTTCTTTCGTTGTGAATTCAAAGACCGTTTTCAGTTCTTAATTCAAGTTCGTTCGGTTTCCCTTTACTTATTCTTGTTTCGTTTATTACTTTAAATTCATTTTATTGTTTATGCTTTCAATTTCTTATTCCCTTTGCAATTTCCAGATTTCATTCCGTAATTCTTTTGCATTCAATTTCAAAGTTAGTACTTTTCTAAGATTAGATTTATTTCGCATTCTTAGATTAGATTTAAATTGCGTTTCTTATTTACATTCTTCGCTTAGATATAATACTTCAAATCAATTCTTTTCTATTGCTTTCCGTTTTATGAACAAAGATTCAAATTGCCCTGTTAAGTCTTCCTTGAGAATACGATTATGGTCAACTTATTAATCTATAACGAACTCGTTCTCTTGCGAGCAATTTAATAAAATAAATTGGAAGTATATTGGTTGGAAATATTCCTCATACCCGTTACTGAGTCCCTTTATCGGACAATGGGTCTAGTCTAAACAACGCCACGTACTGAAAGTTTAAAATAAGTTGAAACAACACGCACTGCCAATTGAGAGTCTTGTTCCACCTTTCACGCGATTTCCCAGTGTATTGCCATACTAGGAATGATTCACCGTACTGGAAATTGATATTCTCGTACTTCATTCCTTAAAGTATGCTGTTGATGTGACAATACACTAAGAGGTTGACTTGTGACAAATTTAGGTATGTCGGCAGTCCACCATAGTTATTGTGAGGAGCAGCTTGATCTTGATGCAATGGCAGATCGTTGTCTATCGAGATGTTCATGCTTCTTTGGTTATGACCATGTTGAATACTTCATATTCGTAGAGAAATGATGAGCAGATCGTTTTTGATAAAATGATCTGTTGTTGTATGTTGATAGCGGGTTGGTGATGTCTTTTGAACGAGCTGCTCATCCTCTTTAAAACGATATGTTGTTGTATGAGCAGCGAGCTGTAGTCTGTAGACGAGTTGCTCATCCTCTTGTAATGAGTTTACAAGTATAGAAGTATTATGTTTCCTTTTCATAGTTATTTCTAGTCTAGAAAAGCAGATCGTTATAAGTAAATTGAAACTTCAAACTACTTTTACATTTGTGATCTGTGAAAGCATATTCTAGAAATCAAAAACCAAAACAAGTAGATAGGACAGCGAGCTGCAAATATGTGAAGCAGATCGTTATTAATACAAAAAAAAAACGATCTGCTTGATGCATTTGAAACTATTTGTCTATATAATGAAGAAAATACTTGTTATCTTAGTAATCATTGTGTCCAGGTAGTCTTTTACTAGAATAATACAGATCGTAAATAAAAAAAAATGATATGCTTCTTTTATACTTAAAGACATTCCTTAATAGATGACAATGACCACTTGGTTTTCTTAGAAAATAATGACTAAGTGTAGTTTCGAGAAACATCATCAAAACATAAATAAATTCGTGGGGTTCCCAACAATTTCCCCCTTTTTGATGATGTCGAAACCACACTTAATTTTTTTTTTTAGTGTTGAAAACCTTGAATTTTAATATAGCAGGCAGTTAGAATGCATAGTAGTAATTTAAACGATAAAACATAAAAACATTTCCTGGACAAAGAGATATTGTCATCAGGTTGTTTATCAACACAAAACTTTAAAATTTCTTGATACAGCAACTTACAAATACAGTTTGATTATAACAGCTTGCTGCTAAATCTAAGTTCAAAATAATTGTGAATTCTTAAAGGTTAATTGTTAATATTAATAATTAATTGATAGTTGTTAATTGTGAACAAATGTAATTAGTTAACAATTCTAATCTTTAATTATATTTGTTAATTGTTAATATTAATTAATTGTGAATTGTTAATATTAATTAATTAATAATTAAAATTCATTGTTAATTGTTTATTATTTCTTAATTATTAATTGTTAACGGTTAATTGGAAATAATTGTTAATTAGAGTCAGAGTGAAGATCAACAATAAAAATGATGTAACAAAAATACATACTCCTCATGCAAAGATGAACTGCTGGAAGAACCACCTTGGACTGCCTGGCTATGTGCCGAGAGGTCCAAGCGGTTCATCATGCCTGCTCCAGCGGTTCAAGCATAAAAAAAATTCAAATATTACGTACAATTCAAATATAACACATGATATTCTCAAAAACGTATAAATCAATCTAAGAAATAAACTATAATATGCAATTCTAATTAATTAACAAATATCATTTAGAGGTATATAATCATATCTTAAATAATCAAAACAATGTCAAAAAATTCATGGAACCCACGCATTATTGAACCGCTGGATGAACCATGATGGACCGTCCGACCATGTGCCGAGAGGTCCCCAGCGGTTCATGGTGCCTAGTCTAGTGGTTTGAGCATATTTAGGTTTAGGAGATTACGATATACCTGTATATAAGTGGGAATGTCTTCATCCGTGTCTCCCATGGCCTCCAACGACCTCCAACGCAAATCCAAGCTTTCCCACTGCCCCAACGGTCCAACCCACCTTCCAGCAATCTTCTCCGACGATATACTCCACCAAATTCAGGCCAACGAGCGGGCGGTCCAACAATTTTAGGAGAATGGCAGGAGGTTTAAAATTTTGAGAAAGAAGGAAGAGATGGGAGGAACGGTTTGTGCAAATGGGGAGGAACGGTTCATCCCCTATTTTCCCTAAAATAATAATGTATGTTTTTTATGAATTCATTCAATTTTGCTAACAACCAATAACTTTTTGACCCACTTTTTGACTTTCTGACCACTTTTTCAGGTGTTGCACGTTTTTTGAGAGAAAATGAGTATTTTTGACATGTACACAAAAATATTAGGTATTTTATTCATGTAATTTTTCAAAAGGGGTATTTTTATTTTTCTCCCAAATTTATTTACCTTTTGCTATATTTAAAATTTATTATTTTAAGTATATTTTTATTAACCAATGTACTTTTATTATTTATCTGATAATAAAGTTGTGTTTTTTAAATATGATTTTTTAAAACAATTTATGTTTTAAATCTCAATTATACTCGTATTTGTTATGTTAAATAGAATAATTTAAAATAATCAAAAAGTAAGATAAATAGTGGTAATTTTATGAGATTTTTCAATGGCAAAGGTAAAAAAGATCAAGTTTAGGACCTGTGTAGTAATTAGTCAAGCAAGAGAAATAAAGTAATTTTGAGCTTAATTACCTATCAAAAACTAATATAAATGTTCTACTTCATAACTACCCCCAGTTTGTTAGGTTTGTTACATTTTTCTTTCTTTTAGTAATCCCATCCAGTTTTTTATGTATTTTTTTTTAATTTTTTTATTATTTATACAAATTTAAATAATATATATTTCTATCATAATTTATACTATTTTTAAATTCTTCTTAAATCACGTGGGCAAAAGCAAATATAATAATCTGAGTGAAGGGAGGGAGTATATATTTTCTTTCTGTGACATGTGTTAAAATTAATAATTTAAAATTTTAATATATATATTTTTCTTATATATCATAATTGAATTTTAATCATTTTACACGTAATTAAACAATTGAGATATGATTCGCCAAAAAATGCCTATGTGTGTGTTTAATTATGAGTGAGAATGAATGATATTCTAAATTAATTTCAACAATGTTAATTGTGAACCTATTCAAATTTAAATAAAAAATTGAGGTGAGCATTAATTACAATTTGACAGTGTATTTCAGTAGCATCCCTCTTCTTCCTGCTCCATTCTGCGCCTCTCTCTCACACACACATCACCTCTTCTTTCTGTACTCAGTTACTGCGTCATTAACAGTGTCACTCCAACCTCACTCCTTTTTCTTCACCTGTCACCTTCATTTTCATCTTCTTCTCTCCTCAAAGATTCCCAATTTTTTTATTCACACATTCCCTTTCCCTCCCTCATTTTTCACTGTTGCTCAATATTTCAGGGGTAAAAGGGTTTCTCTACGGCGCACTCCATTGTTTTGTAGCAGCTTCCCTTTCACGTTCATTCACTCTCAAAAGCCGAATGTCGATTAACTATACGAAGATTTGAATTCTGAGGTAGAAATGGGGGAGAAGAAGAAGAAGGAGAGCACGCCGTCGACGGTCTGGTTCTCGCTGAAGAAGTCTCTCCACTGCAAATCGGAGCCCTCGGAGGTGCATATCCCCAAAACTAAGAAGCAATTGAGCTCAATCTTAACCAGAAAAAGCCCTAGATCGGGATGCTCGAGGTCGATCGCGAATCTGAAGGACGTAATCCATGGCAGCAAACGCCACCTCGACCGCCCCCCTAGCTGCAGCCCTAGATCCATCGGCAGCAGCGAGTTTCTCAATCCCATAGCTCACGAGGTCATCCTCAGCAACACCACGTGCGAGCTCAAAATCACCGGTTTCGGCGGCGGAGACGCCGCCTCCGCCGCGTACGTCGGGACTCTAAGGCCCGGAACCCCCGGCCCCGGCGGCCACCCCACGATGCACTACTTCAACCCCTCGTTTAGGAGCGCCGCCGCAACGCCGCCGCGAAAAGGGACCACCCCGGGACCGCCGCAGAGGAGGCCGTCCTTTGAGAAAGACGGTGGCGCCGCCGCGACGTGTCACAAGTGTGGGGAGCATTTCGTGAAGTGGGAATTACTCGAGTCACATCACCTCACAAAGCATGCTGGTAAATATAATTTCTGCTTTATTATTTTTAATTAATTTAATTATATAAATATGTTTTTCTTTGAAAATCTTTACAATAGGAAAAAGTGGTTCTGCTTTTTTGATGCTAAAAGCAAAAACTTTGTTCTTCTTGTTGTTTGCATTTTAGTTGTTCCTTAGCTTTTGATATTTAGCTGTTAATGCAGTGACGTTTGAATTCTCATTCTTTCGAGTCAGTACAGTAAAAGTTTTAAATTAATTTAACCAATAAAATAGGTTTCTAAAATAAAAAACCAAATACTTTTTCAAAAATTATAAATTTTGTTTTCGAATGCTTATCTATCAATTATTTTTAATAAAACACTCTGTTCAAATGAAGCAAGAAATCAAAATCTGAATAATGGTGAACCGAATGATGTTCTTGCATTGAATTTACAGAGCATTTATTTTGCCAAAATTCAAAATAATACTCCCCTCCCTCCACCGCAACTGTCCAATTTTATATTCAAGTGAGTGTATTATTATACAATTGAAGTGAGACAGAGGGAGGAGTATAATACTCTCTCTTCTCACTTGTTACTAGAGCAGTCAATTTTTGACACGACACGATAACCCTACACGAACATGCACAAAATTAATAGGTTATTATCAAGTCTTATCATGTTCGAGTCGTTATTAGATTGATCCGATAAGAACACGAAATTATCAAGTCGAGTTCGGGTCGGGTTCAGGTTACCTGATAAGAAAATTTAAAATATATTAATTATTTATATATTGAAGTAAATGTAATTTGTTCCAAAATATTTTGTATTTTTTTTTAAACATAAAAATGAATATATTCTATAAATTTAAAAAAATATGCATTTATTATTTTTTATTATAATTTATTATTTTTTTATCATATAAATTTAACTTTTTATAGTGTCGATAACGTGTCGTGTCAACTCGAAAGTTATTTTGTTCGTATCGGATTTGTGTTGTGTTCGGGTTGGAGCTTAACATATAGAAAGACTAATTTTAAGTTTCTTATTTTTAAAATCTAAAATTTGAAAATAGCACATATTTAACCCAAACTTGAAACTTTACTCTGAAATAAGGATTCTGTTTCATACTGTGATGAAATTTGGTGTGGCATATACGCAGTAACTGAACTAGGGGAGGGAGATTCATCAAGAAAGATAGTAGAGATAATCTGCAGATCGAGCTGGTTGAAGTCGGAGAGCAACAGCATTAGAGTCGAAAGGGTTTTGAAAGTGCACAATATGCATAAGACCGTCGCTCGATTCGAGGATTATCGAGAAACGGTGATGACAAAGGCGGGTAAGCTCCCCAAGAAGCATCCCCGGTGCCTTGCCGACGGGAACGAGCTCTTGAGGTTCTACGGGACGACTCTAGCTTGCTCCCTAGGCTTGAACGGCTCCTCGAGCCTCTGCATCTCGGATAAATGCTGCGTGTGCCGGATCATAAGGGAAGGGTTCTCGGCCAAGAGGGAAATCAAGGGCGGGATTGGGGTGTTCACGACTTCCACTAGTGGGAGGGCGTTCGAGTCCATCGAGATTCAGGGAGAAGATCCATGCATGAGGAAGGCTTTGATTGTTTGCAGGGTTGTTGCCGGGAGGGTGCATCGGCCTCTAGAGAAGCTTGAGGAGATGGCGGGGCAGACGGGGTTCGATTCATTGGCTGGGAAGGTTGGTCTCTACTCCAACATCGAGGAGCTTTACTTACTTAACCATCGGGCTCTTCTGCCTTGTTTCGTCGTTATTTGCAAGAACTGAGGAATCCCGACATTGAGAAACGAACTCAGTTTCTGGATCGAGGTACGTTGCGTTTGTTGTATTGGAGAACTGTAGAATTTTGCAGGGATGTTCTTTGTATAACCTCTGGTTATTGTTGTGTCTGGGGAATTGAGTTCTCTTGCAGTGAGAGTGATTTTCTAACTATTTGTGGTTAATGCTTTAGGACAATTAGCTTAGCTTTGTGATGTACTTTTATGATAGGGTTAAGCATAATTACTCTTTTATATCCAAACTTGGCAACCAATTTTTAAAGATAGGATATCTTTTGGACATTAATATATAATTAGTATTCCATAAATGTATTTGAATTTTCAAATCCACATTTTTAACATTATATACTAAAATACACAATATTCAAATTTGTAATTTATATTATGAACTTTGCAAGTTTTTCATTTTTCACATAAAATAGAATATGTCCTTCCCATATTCAACTTTTTGGGAAATTTTCAAATTGTGAATCAATGAATTATTGTTAAGGTTTGATAGATAATAGAGGGATACAATGATAAATCTTGAGCTACATGTAGAAGATTTTGAAAATATTATGGTGAAGATTTGTGTGGAAAATATTAAATTTTATTTGAAAATTTGAGACTTTACAAAGTTCATAAAAAATTCTAAATTTGAAAGTTAATATTTTATACTCTCTTCGTCTTATAGATTCAGACATGTTTGGTTTTTATCTGAATGTATTTTATTGACAAAATGTGTATAAATAAATGAGACAGAAGGAATATGAAAATTCAAACCGAAATTTGTTTAAGTTGATGTGATTAAATTTTTCAATACGAGGAAAGGTATAAAAATAGTATGAGTGGTCCGGATGAGACAAATGACTACGACATTAATGAGAAATCAATGCAAAAGAACGCACTCTCATGCGCTCCCAATTAATGAACTATTATCGTAATCAGAGTCGAGGTTACGATAGATTCAAGCTTACAAGTGACTTTTCAAACTACAGTAAAATACTAAATGAAGCTCCACTAGAATACATTAAATTGATGTGTGAATATTTGTACCTCTAACCACTTAGCATGGTCAAGTTATTGTCCATTCAATTACATAAGATTTGGAGACTTGTACATGGAATATGTTAATTTGGATCTTATCCCCATGGGAATAATTTATTGGGGAATCTTGAAAACCTCATGATTTAATTTTGTCATGTGATTGTAGGGATTAGAGAGCAACAAGTGCTTGGGGGAAAATAAAATGAGGTAGTAATTGGCAAAAAATTTGAATAGGAAATGGATGTGGTCCTTTTAAGACCTAGTTGGATGGTGGAGTTCCTAATGTAGAACTAGAAAAGAACAAGTGATGCCATGTGGCCATTGTCTACCCAATGCTATTTTTGTCTCACTATCCAATTATTACACCTTCATCACTTACTCTCTTACACTTTCTTTCCAGGGTTAATAGTTAAAACTACTCATTTTGATAACAAGAAATGAAAATTGCTCCAATTATAAAATATATATAAAAATTTCCCAAAATACCAAAATACTCCATATTTTAGCTCAAAATAAATGCATTCAACCTAAAAGACAAAGATTCTCTCAAAATAGACGCATTTAACCATACAACATTCTATTGTTGATTGCACTCACTACCTTTCTTTCTCAATAACCAGAATTTCACAAGTCTCGAACGAATTATATATTTTCAATGTTCTAACAAAAATTTGGTCGTCGAGAAAAAAAATTAAAGAAATTCATGTCGTAATAATAGTTTTCCACGACCAACTTTTTCAAAGTAACGACCGGATTTTTACTTTGTTTTCCTTGTAAATTTCAATTTGTTAATACAAGCATTCCCATAAAAATCTGGTCGTGTAACTTCAACTTAAAAAAGATCTTATCGCTAGTTTAACATCGCGTACCAAATGACGACCAGAATTTAGTAAGTTACAACTAGATTTTTAATATTCTTGTTCTATAAGTTTCAATTTGTTGATACAAGTACAAATTCTAAGAATCTGGTCGTTTAATGTATTTGTTATAACAAATTCCTATCGATTGAAACATATCGTATGAATGAACTACCAAAATTTATTTTTCGTTCAATAAAAGGAAAGGGCATTTTTGTCTCTTCACTCAATTTTGGGTAGTTTTCACAGAGTTTTTACAATATGAGTATTTTTCATTTTGTACTTATGGATATGGACACTTTTACTTCTTTTTATTTCTCTAACATAAAAAAATGTATACTTAAGTTCATTACAAGTTTTAAGTGTGGTGTTTTAAATAAGAGATTTACACTATTTATTAATTAAAAGTTTTTTGTTCGTAAATATATGAACTTGTAATAATTTTTTTCAATATGAAATTAAAAAGTATTTATAAATTCATAAAAATAGTATGTTTTTTGTTTTGGTGTTCGAATTTAAAAACTCTTGATATAGTGTTGATGTTCGCAAAATCAAATAAAATTGTTCTCATTCTACATAAACGATATCTTTACAACATATTTCAGAGTTTATATTGGAGATTAATAGTCAAGACTAAATGTGAACAATGTCATTTAATAATAGAATGACAAAGATGTTTTTTGATTTCTCTTACTTTTTATGTATGTAGGTAATTTTGAGTTCCATGTAAATATTATATTTGAATGTTTTTAAATTAAGGCAAATAATAGATAATATACTAAATTTGTGTATTTGTAGACACGTTTTTAAACTCAAGTTAAAAATAGAATTTATTACAATTGATATATGTACATGCCAATAATCATTAATTAAATATGTATTGTAACTAAAAGAAAAGTTACTAATTGATTAATGTACGAGTCTTACATGATGTGAATGGAAAGATTTCACATTATTTATAATCAAATATGTGTTGTGTGTGATATAAAAGTTTGTGACGAGTCAAACAATAACAATCTTGATAAATAATATTTCCTCCATCCACTAATGTTATTAAAATTTTTTAATTTTGATATGTCCTCTACTATTGTTAACACTTGAAATTTGTTATTTATAGTAAGTGGGGACACATCTTTCAATATACACAATTTAATTAAAATATAAATCACATGAGACCCAAACTCCACTCAATACGCACACATCAATTCAACAATTACAAGTGAGACATGAACTCCACTTAAAATTTGTCAAATAATGAAATATGTCTAAATAATTCGGACACCTCAATAAGAAAAATATATCTAAATAAGTGGAATAAATGGAATAATATTTAAGATAAAGGGTGAGTTATACTTAAAAAATGAAAATGTATATATTCTTTTAACAAAGAAATCCAAATAAAAAAATGTATGTTTTTTTGTGGATGAAATGAATATTAGTTACAAATCATGATAATTAAATTTATTACACAAAAGTAAAAAACTTCAATTATCCCTAACTCCCAAAATCTATCACAAAAACAAAAAACAATATACAAATACTTCAAATCAAAACCATATAATCTATAACAAGCTCTTTTATATGCCTGAATTTCATAAAACAAAAAACTTCAATGTGCTTTTGACGGTAAAAGAACACAATAACAATAGTATTATTAATGCGAGTCAAAACACTAGACTATTGAGTCCTAGAGAGGTCCAAATCCCCACAGACTTCATAAATTCATAGATCAACTAAATAAAAGGTTATTGGACGAACTTGAGCATTGATCTAGTTCTTTTCAGAGTTAAATTCGAATATAATGATATTTAGTTTAAAAGACCCATAAACATGTTAATATATCATAAGAGCAACCACACAGGGCGGATCTAGAGTTTGCTTAGGGTGCGCTAAAAAAATAAAAAATTTAAAACACTATATTTTATGTATTCATAATTTTTTTTGAGGTGGACTAATATTGTATTGGACCTTAAAAATATACATATATAACATTAAATTTTTTTTAACTTACACTGGAATGAAGCCTAGTGCTGCCAATGAATAGATTCCCCCATGCACCCACAGTCGGGTCTCTCGGGCAGGGTCTCGTTGCCCGAGAGACCGTGACCGAAAGGGAGACGAGCGCTGGGGGAGAGGGAGGCGCGGGAGACAGACTCCTCCGCGCGAGACCGAGGCAATGGGGAGACGGCGTTGTGGGGTCGGGTTCGGCCTCCCCCGCCCACTTTTTCATTTTTTTTTAAAATTGTCTTTTGTTTTATTTTCTTTATCCAATTTTTATCTATAAATACTTTCTTTCATCTCATTCATTTGACAACTCATCCTTCATATTCATCTATATCTTCTCCAATATTCATCAATCCCTTCATCTTCTTCAAAATGTTTTCTTGTAATTTTAATTTCCAAAATGTAATGTTTTTTAAATTTAAGGTTAGCTTATTTATTTTCAATTTTAAATTAATGTTTTTTAATTAATATTTTTATTTTGAATTTAAATTATTGTAATTTTAATTTTCAAGATGTTATGTTTTTTAAATTTAAAGATAGTTTATTTATTTTCAATTTTAAATTAATGCTTTTTAATTAATATTTTTATTTCAAATAAAAATTAAAGGAAAAATAAAAAATAAATATGAGAGACCCATAATCGGGAAACTCCTACTGTGGAACAATTTGCAAATTTTCATACAACCCGAAAGTTTCCAAAAATTATAAAAATGACATTGGGGGACCCAAAAGTAAGAGACCTCATTAGAGATGTTGATATTCAAATATTCCGTGAACTTTGTTAATTAACAACTATTTTCATGAACTAAAGAAATGAGGTAAGAATCCAATTTTTTGTGAGAATGAGAAAGAATTAAGACTCTTCGTCTGTGTAGAATTTATGGTTTAAATTAATTGATTTCAATGTAATATTTCTTATTATTATAGGAATATGATTTTTTTTTGGGTTATTTATGAAAAATGTCCTCTTCTCTAACAATAATATGAAAAATGCCCTCTTTTGTAAAAGTCTATGAAAAGTGCCTAAAAGGACTATTTTACCCACGCTTATCTATTCAAAATACTTAATTAAAGAGCAAATTTCTCTATTATATATATGGTTAATTAATAATTAATATTGCAAAATGATTTCAATTAGTAAGATGCTCAAATATTTGAAGATGGTAATAAAAAATTAAAAGAAGGAAGGTTTTTCATATTAAAATCAAAACCGGGTTGATGAATAGTGACCGGATTTTGAGACCAAAACTGATCGGGTTTTGGATATGTACCGACCGGATTTTTGTTTTTTACGACCGGGTTTTTATGAAAATTTTTGAGCATAGTATTCATTGAAATTAGAACATGTTGATATTTTATTTGCATGTTTTGGGATAAATCTTGGCATTAAACAAGCGCTTCGAAAATGGTATCAGAGCCCTAGGTTTATTAAGGAATTATATTTATTTATTGCATTTAATTTTTCCTAACGGAGGAGACTCCAAGAAAATATGGATCCGGACGCTTGTCCGAGATGCTTTTGTTACAGGAAATTTCTCCAACTATTGGAGATTATGGATAAACAGCACCAAGAGAAATATCTCTTTTGGGCTAACAAGTTAGATGAAGGGACTCACGGTCCTTTATCTACAAACGAGAGATCGCGGATCTACCTCGCGATGAGTAGATACCAAAATCTACAAATAGCAAACATCTCACTTCAAAGAGAGGTGAACCAACAAATGGAAATGGGACATTCAACCCATTTCTAATGAGTCAAGACAGGAGGGAGGTCACTCCGGTCTTCCGAGAAATCGACCCCGACTTATCAAAATTCTCGGTTGATTTAAGGGAGATTCAGAAGACGGTACAAAATTATGGCAACTGCCTAATTAATGTACCCCAGGAGATAAAAAGAATATCAAGTCAACAAGATGAGATCCTAACCATCTTGCGAGATATTCAAAGTCGAGTTGGCCAATAGGAGAATAGATCTCGTCCAGAAAGAAGGAACCAGATGCTATTCCCCGAAGGACCAAAATATCCTTTACCAGTGAAGGATAAAGGAAAAGATCCTCAAGTGGAAAGATATGTACGATTATTCCAAGGTGAAAAATCATGAATGACCTTGAAAGAATTGGACTTGAAGATCTACAAGAGTTAGCAGAATCCTTTGCTAACATGAAGATGGTTGATCTCAAGATGAACCAACATCAGATGGTGGAGGGAAATGCTGCCGTACCATTAAATCAACAAGCACCACCACCACGAGAAGAAGTCATGAGAGAAGCTCGTGATTTCCATGCCGGACCATCATATACCGCGACGGTACCGGACGAGGCCATACTGATGGAGAGAACCAGAAGGAGGCGACAACCCAGAATCCAAGATTCACCGATTGGAAAGGCCACCCTTGATCCTATCCATCCATATGGAGTAATGCTTGATCTTGATGAAGTCAGATTCAAAGATCGAGAATCAGTGATCGATGAGTGGGGAGGTGCGATGAGGATTGCAGCAGCTACTCTCGATGTTAACAAAGAAGGATTGGTTAAAATTCTTGAAACCAGTCTTGCAGGCGTGATAAAAATCGCCTGGGAAGGATTCTATATCGAAGTAAAAAATCAATGTTTCGCTGAGGAATCCTACTCGGAAATTATCCGAAGAATGAGTGTCCTCTTCAAAGACCATTTCATCGGAGAAGGATACTACGAGGGATTCGATAGAGAGAAAAGAAGAAAGTATTTATTGGCCTTATATAATCTAAGACTTACAGTCTTGTATCCAAAGGCGCTCAATAAATTTCTTCAGCTCTTTACGATCTACCAGCATCAGTCAAAAGCTGATGAGATGATTGCTCAGGAGATTTTCTTCTTAAAATTTCCAAGCCCATGGAAGGAGATGATGATCAGAGATTATACTCCCAAGGGCAATGACAGCATCGCCAAGAGGATGTTATATGTACATCAAAAACTTTCAGAGTGGTGTCAACAAGCCACTGCTCAGAAAAATCTGAAGAGGCTTCGAAGAATTAACAAAGCAGCTCATCTAAACTGTGAAGATAATGACCTTCCAGTTGTTATTGGAGGCGAGCCACCAATAACCAAAAGACGAAAGAATAGGTACCAACCCTATTCCAAAGAAAGAATTCCAAGGGGGAGATCTTGGAAGCCAAGAACGATGTGGTCTAGACAGAAAGCTAGATCATATAAAACTGGACAAAGAAGCGGACCAGCCAGAAACAGGGGTTCGTTCCAAGGATCTAGTTCCAGGACTCCAGCAAAGAAAACTTTTAGAAGAGCTCAAACTAGAGCTAATGAAAGTTTTAAAGATTGTAATTGCTGGACTTGCGAGGCAAAAGGGCATATCTCAACAAATTGTCCAGAAAACGAGCAAAGAGGCATGCGAAAGTTCGAGTCTACTCCAGATATCGAAGATGCCATATATTACCAGGATTTGGTACAAGTGTACCAGTTCGAAGATATACCCTTAGATGAGAGTATATATGAGCAAGATGAGATTATTAGCAAAGATGAAGATTCGGATGGATCTACAGAATCTTCAGACTGAAGCTGAGTCTTGTCATCAGGAGAGAGAAGATCGGACTGGATTTTCCAGTCGAACGATGATCTCGCCAAACCTGATCGACAAAATCATGAAGAAAACCTTGAACATTCATAAGTATCAAGGTTTTAATGCCAACAACTTAGACGAAGTTTTGAGGAATTTCAGTCTAGGAAGAAGGAAGCATCATATCGTCTACGGAATCACTAGACGAGAGATGTCACTACCGATCGAGTTTACTGAGAATCAAGTGGAGATGCAATTGATTCCAGCAAGCGACATCTGTGAGGATTTGGAAAAACTTAAACCAGATATTGCCGAAAAGATGAGATGGATTCATATCGGGGCGATACAACTGGTGCTCAAATCCACGATGTTCACAGGAATTGATGCTCCAATCGACATAACCATATGTGATAGGAGAATCAGGAACCTACAAGATTCAATGATGGGAACCATCGCAGGTAATCTTTGTGCGGGCCAAGTCTTGGGAATAATTTATCTCAAGATTGCTTACAATCTCAACGACTCGGGTTTCAGTAAAGCTCTGACTCTCTATCAGGACTTCAAGAGAAAGGAGTTATTGGATGAGGGAAATACACTTATTCTATAACATATCAGATATCATATGCGCTTTCCAACTCTCATCACACAGAGTTATTTCTGGGAAAGCAATTCATTGAGATCCCTGATATCTTCAAGAAGGTGACCACTGCTATTGGTCCCGATCGAATAGAGATTCCACAAAAAAGGGAAGTCAACATTCGAATACAAGAGAGGCCTGTCATAAGACATGATCAAAGTCTTAAGATAAGCTCAGGAAGATTATCCTTCCAAGGAGATAGAATTATATCTCAACCTTTTGGGAGGAAATTTATCCAAGAAGGTCAACCCCAATTCCCATGGAAAGCTCAAGTTTCAGTCAATCTGAAATGTCCAGAAGGATGGAGAGGGATGACGACAAAATTTGATACTACAAGATGAGAAAATAATTTTCCATATAGCATCTTGTATTATCTCCAGCAACCGGAGGTTAACCATTACAATGGAACCCTTGACCTAGGGGGTTTTATGATAGAGGTTAAAGGCAGAGCAGGACGAGAAGATGTTCTGATTCTAGGGCGGGATTTTTTGGAAAAATTCAAGCCCTGAAAACAGATGGACCAAGGGATGATGATTACGATCGAGGAAAGACGACTCCTAATCGTATGACAAGTCCATTCTCGATATACATTCCCGTGGGAGTGTTATATGAAAAATATAAGGCCGAATACTTCTCGGCCTATATTGATTCAGGTGCAGGAATATGCACAGCAAGAAGGGGAATTTTCCCAGCAGATGTTGAGGATACCTTACCTCAAATTGCTGGCAGAGATTTCTCTAAAACAATTTTACTCTTATCCAAAGGAGTAAAAGAAGTGGAAATACTAATTGGAGGAGCGGGACAGACACCTTGGTATAAGGTTAAAACTCCACCAATTTATTTTCATGATACAAGAGCTGATGTTCTGTTAGGAAATAATTTCCTACAGATGTTCAAAAGATACACGCAGGACAATGAGCGACGAAGATTAGTGTTCACAACTAATTGTGAGCATAAAATTATTGTTCAGAGACTAAGGAAAGCGTTTAATCGCCAGATCCCAGTAGCTTTTCGCAGCAAGCGTGGTGATATGAATGATGAAGGCAAACTTCGTCAACCAAAGATGAAGGATCAAAGGAGGTTCAGCGAAGCAGTGCTTAGCTGCATCCGTGAGAATGATCTTCAAGTTGAGGAAATTCATATCCTTAAGGCAGCTTTGATTTCTAACAAAGAAATTAAGGTTGAAATGCAGGTGTCCCTGGCAGATGTCAAAAGGAAGATCTCGAGATGCTATAATGAGAATCTTTTGGCCTGGTGGGAAATGAACCAACTCAAAGCAACCTTAAAGGTGAAGCCGGAAAAGGTGCACGAGTTTGTAAGGTTCAGACCAATCCTGATGAACTTAATAGATCAGAAGGATATGAGAATTATTATCAAGGAACATCTTGATATGAAGTTGATCGAACCAGCTAATTCGCCTTACAGTAGCCTAGGGTTTCTGGTAAGGAATCATGTTGAGATCAAGCGAGGTAAACCTAGACTTGTCATTAATTATAAAGGGATTAATGATATTCTAGAGTTTGATGGATATTTTATCCCAAGTAGAGATCACCTTATCAACTGCATAAGAAATGCTAAGGTCTTCTCAAAGTTTGATTGCAAATCAGGATTTTACCAGATTCGCATGGAAGAAGGAAGTAAAAAGCTCACAGCTTTCTCAACACCACAAGGGCATTTCGTGTGGAACGTAATGCCAATAGGGTTAGCTAATGCTCCCCAGATTTTCCAAAGAAAGATGGATAATCTTTTTAAAGATTATTTTTCTTTTATGTTTGTCTATATTGATGACATATTAATAACATCAAAAGATATGGATGAACATATCAAACATCTGGAATTATTCGCAGATGCTTGTTACAAGGAGGGATTAGTGCTGTCAGAAAAGAAAGCAGTAATTGCTACCCGAAAAATGGAATTTTTGGGAATAGAGATTGATGAGTCTGGAATAACCTTGCAGGATCATATTGTGCAAAAGGTCCAGGATTTTCCAAAAACATTGAAAGAAAAGAAACAACTTCAGAGTTTTTTGGGAGTGGTTAATTTCGCCGGAATGTTTATTAAAGATCTTGCGAAACACAAGAAGGTCTTTAGTAATCTACTAAAGAAAGATGTTCCGTTTATATGGACGGAAGAACATCGACAGGGAATGAAAAAGCTAAAGGAGGAATGTAAAAATCTCCCAAAGCTTTCAATTCCACAGGATGAGGATGATCTGGTCCTCTATACAGATGCGAGTGATCATTGGTGGGCAGCAGTCCTAATAAAAATCACTCCATTTGGGGAAGAACCGTGCATATATTGTAGCGGTTTGTTCGCAGAAAATGAGGCCATCAGATGGCATATCAACGAGAAGGAATTTTTTGCAGTAGTAAAGGCCTTTAAAAAATGGCCTTTTTTTTATTGGCAAAGAAATTTACTTTAAAAGTTGATAATACACAGGTTAAAGCTTTCCTAAGAAATAAAATAGAATCAAAGCCTGAAAAGGCCAGATTACTTAGATGGCAAGCTTTATGTCAATATTATGTTTATGATATTGTTGTAATAAAATCTCATGAAAATATTCTTGCAGATTTTTTGACGCGAGATGGAGCCAGCTGAGATTAGTTCCATCATCCTAGCCCAGAGGCATCTCCGAGAAAATTTGGAAATGCTTTTGGAAGAGTGGGAAGAGTGCACTCTCCATGCTGAACAGATGGGGAAATTACAAGCTACCGATAAGACGAAAGTCTCCGGTAGGATACGAGCCAGTCTGCTGACCTATACTCAGTTAGGGTCGGCGTTGGAAAAGCCAATCCTACGGGCTTCCAGAAAACCTCTGGAGATAGCAGAGTTTCGTGTTCCGGCACCTAAACCGGTAGAAGGGGATTCAAATACCCCTCGAGCGAGTTCTAAGTTAGTGGAGTCTGAACCACTGACCCAAGAAAAAGATGATGCAAAGGTTTCACCGCCTGAACCATCATGTCAACCCTCCACCTCTGGGGAAAAAGAGAGAGAGATTAGTCTCAGGCCGTTGACAGGCAAATCTGAGATTAATACTAATAAAATTATTTTCTCCTCTTTTGAACAGGCCTACCAGGCGAAATGGGAGAAACTACTCACGAGAATGGATATCAATCCTAATACTAGTATGGTTGATGTCTCGGGAAAATATCCAAGGGTGTGGATGATGCCAGGATCCAAACCCCAGGATGTCAAGCAGTGGTATGAATTCGGGGCACTTGCCTCGGTTTATACTATGTCTCCATCGTTTCCAAAAATCTCGGGTCTTCCTCGATGGATACAAGAAGCGGTGCATGAAACCTGGGCAAATAATGAACAACTTTGCTGAGGTGATACTTTGGAGCTATACTTCATTAGTGCAGCCCCAGAACCAGCAGGAAAGGGGAGTCATGAGGCCTTTCATTACATAAGGCTCAGACGACCAAGGATGAATGTCTTCAACCAAGTTAAGACACCACCTAACGAGGTGCCTATGATCGCCGCCATTTCTGAAGATCAAATTACAACTAGGCGAGCGTGGGGATTGTGGGTCTGTCTCACGGAAATGGACAAAGTCAAGTTTCCATTCAAGTTCTTCCAGAACTCACTCGATCGAGTCTAATGATATTCAGGTTGTAAGACTCACTCGATCACATGTTCGAATAATTTTAACGAGTCAAACTTTAACTAGTTCGTGAACTTTGTTAACAAGTTAGTTCACGGACTTGAAAAACGAGGTAAATTCCGAATATTTTGCGAACTTTGTATAGAAGTTAGGTCATGAAAAATTTTCAATTAATACAAATATAAAGTTTCGAACTTTTTAACAAATTTGAATCCATGTTTGAATTTATTATTAAAATGGAATAATACACAAACCAAATTCGAGTTTGAATTTTATTTATGAAGTTGAATTTATGGACTTCCATTTAGGCGTCTATCTTCATGTTTGCATGCATATAAATTTTTTGTTAAAAATATCAAAGTTGTATAATTTCACTATTTTATAGTGTATGGTTCTTCACAAAATAAATATTTTGTATTCTAAGGCTTCCTATTCTTCAAAATTATTAAAACAAATAATAACTTTTACTCCTTCCTTCCTTCCTTATAAAATGTATTCTTATTATCTATTTAAATAGTATACGAAGAATGTATTTTTTTTTTGATTTTGGACATAGTTTTATTATACAGACAATATTTTATACCTATATTATATTTTGTGGGTTTCATTCTTTTTTGAATATAAAATTTTCAAATTTTTATTAAAACTCATTTCGCATGAAATCTTTTACGGACTCCATATCGAATTCAAGAAGGTCAGCCCTATCTAAGGTTTGCCACCTTGGAGTTTGGCGGGATAACTTTGTTGTCGTCATAGAGAAATAGTGACTAACCGTAAGCAGTGGCAGAGCCACGTATGGAGAGCCCCACCTCAATTTTTTTTTATTTAGTACTAATAGTGTTAAAAATTATTAATATTATGTATAAATATATAGAATTTGTCAAGATCTTACCCCACTAAAATTTAAAAAAAATTAAGGGCAACGATTTTGCCCCTCGTACCTCCGGGGGCTTGGCTCCATCCCTGATAGTAAGAGTCTCATCCAAAAATTGGCGGACCATGAATTCATATTCGCCATTTTGAGATTGGAGGGGGCAACCCCTAGATTAATATGTCCTGTAACAATTGAATCCGAGCAAAGAGCTCCAATTCGGTGTTCATACTATTTGGCAAAGAACGTTACACATCTATGGGGTAGTAAGCCCATGGTGTCCTTGTAATCATGCCAACTTTTTTACTACACACTATTTTTAAAGAAAATACGTATATTCTTGAAGTAAAATGTAATTTTAGAAACTTCACAGATCATGAAAGGGAAAACGAAAAGACAGACAGCAACTAAGAAAAAAAAGAGAGGAAAAGACAGAGACAAAGAAGAACAGCAGCACGTGGACTTTTATTTATTTAAATTTGTATCATCATAAAATGCCAAACTTACCTTTGTTTTGTTTTATTATTTGCTGACCACATCGCCAATATCGATGCTTTTGGACAATTTATAATTTTCTTAACTCAAATTTAAATAAATAAATAGACTACTTGTTAATAAAAAGAAAAGAAAACATATTTAGCCATTAATTTAGTTAGTCACTAGTCAAGCAAAATTGGTTGTTACTTCCTCCCTCGACAACAAGTGTTTTATACTCATTCCATAAAAAGTGATCATATTTGACCAAAATATTCTCACAAATTTAGTTAAATTTAATTATTTTTAGTGGGATGAAGAGAGTAATTCTTATTATTATTAGTATGGATTATCCACAAAAGTGTATCATTTTCATTTTAGTATATATTTCCATATATTTTCTAACATTATAAGTCACATTTCAATATTAGTGGATCATTTTCTCTATTAAAAGAACACATCACATTTTTTCTTAAAATATGTGTCAACTTTCTCACGATACGCTTATTATGGACGGATGGAGTGTTAAAAAGTACTCTATCCGTTCCTCTTTAGTTGATACATTTCACTATTAAAATAGATTCAATTAAATATAAAACGTGTCAACTAAAGAGAAACAGTGAGAGTATTAATCATCCATTAATAAGCCATAAAATCCTCAGTAGACCCATTAGTCATTTTTCAAATGAAAAAAATTAAAATATGATACTTTGAAAGTGTGGACGGTCGAAAAATCTTGACGAGTTTCAATAAAATTAACTGATCTAATTACACATAAAAAACGTAGTTTAATTATGATAATATGGATTTTTATATTTTCATGAGGGGTTTAATAATTAGGATATATAGTTTAAATTTCAATTCCATTATATTGTATAACCAACCACATTCGTGACTATTTAGCAACACTCTATTGGGTTTGAGTGTAAATAAGTAAGATTGAGTAATTAATTACAAGATTTGAAAGTGATGTTAAATTTATAAAAAAAAAGTAAATGTGTTTTAAACACACAAACTTTGTGTTGTTTTTTAAATTAAATATAAATTAACTTTTAAAATACATTAATTTTATTAATAATCTAATTTTTTACACAAATTTAATTTTTTTTAAATCGAAATTGACATGACATATTTATCATGTATTAGTAACTTTGTTTGTAACTTCATCTACATTGTTTTTTAAATTGAGTTTATATATGTGTGGAATCACATAATTTTACATAAGGTAAGTTGTGTTGTGTCATGTTCGATTTGAGGGAAATTTTAACTTATGTAAAAAAATTGAATTGATATCAAATTAAGTTCGTGTATTCTAAAAATCAATTGAAAATTTGTGAATAATTTAAAAAACACTGCAAAGATTGTGAATTTACAAATCATTTATAAATAGTGGTAAAAGTTAAAATACTCACTTTAGTAAGTAAAATAATAAAAAATACGCACTTAAAAATAAAAGATTAAAAATATTCATTTATATGAGCACATGAGAAAATTGATCACGTGCTCATATATTTAATTTCACAAAATAATTTGAATTACGTGAGCACATGAGAAAATTTCTTGTGTTATCATATAATGTTAGTATTTTTATATTTTATTTCTAAATGAGTATTTTTTAATTTTATAAAAATGAATAATTTTACTCATTAACATTTATACACAAGTCATGATTTAATTGCTTATTTTTATGATGATTTTGACACAGTAAATTACTCCATCCGTCCATCTATTAGCAGCTTATTTTTTTTCTTCACGTAGAACAAGGAATAATGTATCAAAGTTTATCAGCCTACTCTAGATAATAAAATGCATGCGGAAGCTAAAGCAAGACACGAAGATAATTTTGCGTATGTTATAAATTTATAACCTACACGGGCCTTATGACAAAAAATGATTATCAAAACAAGTGTTGAATCTAAGAATCGTATAATGAAAAACTATGAAAAATATATACTAAAAACGTCAATCACTTTTTGAAGATCTTCTAGTATTTATAGATTATGTGGGCCAAGTTAGGTCTAGATCCACATATATAGCAACTGCCCACTATGTCTTCCACAATTCTCGAAATCAGTTGTTGCCTCTGCATATCTGTCTGGAATTGTGGAACTACTTCAGTTGGTTATTGACCCCTTGAATAGCGGAACAGAATTCCACTAGCATGACTATCTCAACTGTAAAGCTTTAGACTTGGTTTTCATTCTCCAAATCGTGTGCTGCTCCATCATAGCTGAGTCAGCAGTCCACGTGGTTGCTGAGGTGCTGTGTCACCACTCTACATCATGCTGAGTTGGAGTCCCAGTCAGCATTCATGTGAAGAAAGTAAAAACGCATGTGTTAGGTTAACATGTGAACATAACACTTAATAAAAAAAAAACTAAACCTAACAAACTCCCCCTTTTTTGCGCCTTCTTCATAAAACTCATCCTAAAGCTTCCTGGAGTGCTCCTCCTATTTCCATGCCTGCAAAACAACTTCAATAATGACAAGCATACATATACAGCAAGCGCAACAACATCACAACAACACCACAAAACAGTAAACATCAACAGCAGTTCATACCAAAATATAAAGTGTCAGTTGCTGCATCCATATTCAGTTCATACCCAAAAATAGAGAAAAAACATAAAACATAAATTGTTTTGAAATCATCCACCACATCAACAAAATATTATTTAAAGACCACACATAGTCATAGCATGTCACTCCTCCTATACTTCCTCATGTCACCATCACTAGCAGGGTCCTCAGCAACAACTGATCTTGCTCCAGATCCTTCAGCCATGACCAATTCTCCCCTTATTTGTGAGGAGAGACACTCCTCAAGTAGTGGTCTCATGGCAGTCAGGTGAGAAATTGCTGTGATAGCCTACTGGAGTAGTTGTTGAGGCACCATAATTTTAACACCTTCGGGGACAACAGGGGCAGCAAGGGCAGGGTTCTTCCATGGTAGATCAACATCCTTGCCCTTGTTGCATAGCAAGTTGTGGATAACGTAGTCCGGGATAGGTAGGGCTTCTTGGTTCTTGGCTGTCTCCTTGTACCCTCGCTTCGCCAACATACTGGATATCAAAGAGGGAAAAGGCAGGGAACTCGATTGAGCCTTCCCTACTAGGTTAACGAGCTGATCAAAGATAATTCTTCCAAGATTGAACGGTCTGTTGAGTCCGATTTGATATAGTAGCACACCATGTTATTGTGTCACAACTGTGATATTTGATGACACGATCCAATTGAACGTTATCACCTTATGCAGGACCGAATACAGGTGCGATAGACTGGAAACTTTCATATGCTGGACCCAACGAGACCTTTTACCCCTCGTAATAACTTAGCAACATCATCTAAGCTTACGAAATTCTGCTCCTCGTCATCCTTTAAGCCAAACACAGAGTTAGTAGCCTCGGCAGAAAAATCAAAAACCGTGTTGTGAAAGCACACCTTGCCATACTTATTAGAGGTGAGGTCACCAAAAGACTGAGGAAAATTGCAATAAAAATGGCGTACTATGGACTTGACATATGGTGGTAACATGTAGGGTTGTTAAAATTTATCGAAAAAATAGTATACCGTACTTACCGTACCGTAATTTACCGAATATAAGGCATACTGTAATTTTTAGTAAGGTATGATACCGCACCGAATTTTTCAGTAAGGTAAAGGTATAAGTTTTTCAAATACCCAGGTATACCGTCATATACCGTACCGCAGTATATACCGTTGCTTTCGTATTTATCAATATATATATACATATACATTAAATTTTAATTATAACAAAATAATTTATTTATGAATTATGAATTATAGTTAATAAATATTAGTGACAAATTACAAAAATATGTGAGATTATTGATAATTGAAAAGATTGAACAAAACATATTTTTTGTTATATAACTAAATGGTTATGATATGCCAATCTAAATAACTGTACAACCAATCACAATAAAATAAAAATAATTATAATCCAAAAATATGCTTTAGAAATATAAGTGTTTTATATGATCATATGACTACTTTTATATGGTTTAAATCTAGTAATTATATAACAATATAATAATATAATTAGTTAATATTTTAGTAATTAATTATCTGATATTAGTGGTTAATATCGAAAATCATATTATTATAAAAATAATACTTAATATTTTTTTTTATATCTTGGATGTTATTAAGGTGTCATTTATTATAATTTACGTATGCCCATAATTTAAATATATAAGCTTTTTGTATATATACTGTGATTGAAAGGTATACCGAAGTAAGACAAGGTATACCTAAAATAAGTTAAGACATAGGTATGTAAAAATGTCATACCGAAAGTAAGGTATACCGAACTAAGGTATACCAAAAAGTATGGTAAGGTAACGGTATGAAAATTTTCATACCGAAGGTAAACGTAAGGTATAAAGTATGACGATTTTAGTAAGGTATACCGTACCATGACACCCCTAGTAACATGTACACAATATCTAGTAAACCCCTACTCTTAAAGAAGTCAATCAAGTTATTCTCTCCAAATGTTACCTCATCGATGGAGCGCTCGCTAACACAGGGTGCATTCCGGAGCTGCTTAGAATTGCAAGTTGAGGGCGCGGAGAGGGTCGAAGTCAGAGTCAACAAAAAAAGAATGCGCAGAGTCCTCCTCTTGTTCCTTCTACACTGGGAGTTGTTGGGCCGACAGTAGATTGTACTCCACGAGATTCTTGCCCTCCGCGACCGCCTTTTTCTTTGCGAGGTCAACCATGGCACTCTGGAGAACCTCCTCCGCTTCTAGGGTTTTTGTTTAGCCTATTTTTGTTAGTCTAAACTCGTATTTTCCGTGTTTTTATTCGTATTATTTTCCCTCGTTCAGTGATATTTTGGTCCGATTTATGTTTCAGGATCATTGGCCTAACCGAGCGTCGAAGTTGGAAAAGAAACGAGAAAGAATCGAGAAAATGAAGACAAGTGCCGAGAGACTAGTCAGCGGTCACGTGACACACCGCGGCCGCTGACTAGGTCGTTTGTGCTGCGGCCGAGCCAGCGGCGTGCCAACGCCAATCCAGCGAGCGCGGGGCCAGCACAACCAAGTCAGCGGTCACTGACCTCGTGGACGTTGCGAGGGCCGTTACAACGAACCCTAGAGTGGCACGGAGCCATCGGGCCAGCGGCCGCTGACCTCTACGGGGTTGCTGACCCACCTCTCGTCTATATATTCTCCGCGAGTTCTCATTCGATGGGACACGACTTTTGGCACGCAATTCGAGACTACTTCTGATGCTACTTTTCAACACTACTTTTATACGTTTTCCTTTCATAGTTTTAGCTCGTCTCGACCTCGATCCGAGAGTCGAGACCTAGATAGTTCTTCGTATTGTTTTCGTTTTAAAGTTAGCCGATTGCAACATTCATAGTTTCGCACTTCGTTTTTAGAATTTCGTTGTGGATTCAAGACCGTTTCCAGTTCTTAATTAAAGTTTGTTTCGTTTCCCTTTACTTATTGTTGTTTCGTTTATCGCTTTTGTTCGTTTTATCGTTTATGCTTTCAAATTCTTATTCTGTTTTCGATTTCCATATTTCTTTCCGTACTTTTTTTGAATTCAAGTTCCAAGTTATTGCCTTTCCTAGAGTAGATTTAAATTGTTTTCTTAGGTTACATTTAATTCGCTTTCTTAGATTAGATTTAAATTGCGTTTCTTATTTACTTTCACCTAGAATTAAAAATTCAAATCAAATCATTTTTATTGTTTTCTGTTTATGAACAAAGAATCAAATTGCCATATTAAGTCTTCATTGAGAATACGACTTGGGTTGGCTTAATATTGCTAGATGACCACGTTCTAAATTGCGAGCGACTCAAATAATTTTAGTCGAAATAGTTTCTCAGATGCGGTGGGTTTTGGGTCCTCTCCTTCGTTCTCCCTCGTAACGACCACCGCCTTTGTCTTGGCATTCTTGGGAGGAATGGAAGAGACCTCCTCATCACTCTCATCCTTGAGAATTATAGGAGCCTGTGTCTTGGCTTTCTTCGAGGCTACCTGGCTGGATTTCTTGGAGCCTCGTGTCACTGGCTTTCGCTTCCTCGCCGGAGGTTGTTCTTGGACAGGGGATGAGTCATCCTTGGTCTTATAGTCGGCGGGCATTTGAGGAGGAACATTAACAGGATCTGATGTAGCCTCGAGTGTACCTGCATGGTCTGGAATAGGAGGTCCAGCAGTGCTATTTTCTTTTGGTGGTGGTAGGGAGGGTCCCGCTAGAGCACCTTCAACTTTGGGAATGAGGAGCGCTGGGGTAGTAGTCGACTGCAATTGTTCTAGGGCACCAGGAGTTGCTGCAATAAGAGCTCTCAAAATAGCAGCGATATCAATGTTGTTGGGATTAGCCATGAAAACACAACAAAAAATTGCAGAGATGAAGAAATGCAGAGTGGGGTGGGGCTGGAGGTTGAAGACGAAAGGAGAGGGAGATAGAATGTGTCTAGGGTGAAAGTGGGAATGAAGGTGGGTGAGTGAAGTAGCTATATGCAACATATGGGTAAGTGGGAGAGAGAAAATGGCGTTATGGGGGAACGTGTGAAGTGGGAGAGAGAGAGATGAAGGCTGACGGTTTCTGGGTAGGCGTGTGATGATGGCTGACAACTGTGACAACATCATCATGAATGGAGAGAAAGGGATTTGGTGGCGGTTCAATTTCAAAAAAAAATGTCTCATCACCTCTCCAACTACGAAGAGCAAAAATAGATATAGTTATAACCCACTAACAATTAAAATCAAGCGGATTTCGAGAAATTAGCTAGCATGCAACCACTTCCAACACAAATTGCTGACTTGTGTGTTCAGAAAACATTTTAAAGACAATGGTTTTAAAGAAATATAGTTTAACTTGCTCTGTTGTGCCAACATCCCCTCAACATCGACCTGGTTTATAAAAATAAAAATATAAGTGTAGAACTACAAGAATCCAAGGACTAGTTAACGTAGAGTGCATCGTCGCAGTGAACGTCGTGCCCCTAGTCTTTCATCCTCAAAAGCAGTCGTAGTTGCAATCATTTTGTAAGGTAGCATCGTCACAGCGAACGCCGTATCCCCCAAACTACTTTGATTGTTTACCACACTGTTATAGTAACATATAGTATAAAATACCAAGCGTCTGTAAGAGGAACGTGTTAGCTAAATGTTATACTAGCAAGTTAAACAACAACAGTTATACCAAATAAGATATAAAGTTTTGATCAGTGTGTAACAAACAATCACACATGTTTTTAGTGATAAAGGCAAAGACCAAGAGATTTTCGCAAGAATACGAACTGTTTAGTAGGTTTTTAGTTTGTTTTTGTGTGTCGTGTTGTCGTGTTTTATACGTTTTTATCTTTTGTTTCGTATTGTTTTAGTTCGTCTTTATGTTGTTTCTTGTTTGTTCGTTTATTACGCAGGATGGAGTGAAAGATGGTAAATTGGAGTTGGAAGTGCTGGGAAAAGCCGTTAATGCAAGCCGGGCGAGAAAGCGAAGTATGAGCATGAAACGGGAAGGAGAGAAGCTCGGGGACAGAAGCATGCAGTCAGCGATCGCTGGGTAGCCCAGCGATCGCTGGGCTGCAGTGTTGAGCGAGCCAGAATCAAGCAGCCAGCGATCGCTGGGTATTCCAGCGATCGCTGGGAAGTCACGCACTGGAAGGACAAAATGCAACATCCAGCGACCGCTGGCTTCCCAGCGGTTATTTGCGCGTTTTTAAAGTGTTCCTAGCGTATTTTCAGAGAGGGATTTTTCATCCCTTAACCTTGTAACTCGAGAGAAACATTCCCAAATACTTATTTTACTGTTTTCTTTAGTTTAACTCCTTGGGATACCAAGGATTGAAGGATTCTAGCAACCGAATGGTGAATTTCTAGTAAGTTTATGATGATAACTCTTTCTACGGATTTGCTTTTCATTATGGTTGGCTAGATTCTTAATTTAGGGTTGATTGTTCCTATTCTATGGTCTGATGCTTGAATTGATCTTGTTTTATGGTTGTTTGGTCTGTGCTTAAGGGTTTTTACATGCTTGATCACCATGTGCAACGCTAGAAGTAGGATTACTTTGATCAATGAATGATTTTACTTCTCCTTTATGATCAACAACCTAACCTATTAATCGGATACGTAAAATAGGTAATCATATCTTGATTAGTGTTACTCTAAGTGTGATTTGTACACGTTAGTAATAATCACGGATTAGCTTTTAAGAATACGTAAGTTATTGGCTAATCAACTTAGAGAAATCCTATTTAAGACTTGGTTTGATTAAACTAGCATTGTCCTAGATTGGAAATAATCTAACCCTAGACTTCAATCACATGTGTATTCCTATTTATTGCTTTTCGTCTTAGCTTAGATTTATTCTATCTTATCCTTATTAGAATGTTTAGGATTTCATTCTCTACATTTCAGTACTAATGACTAGTAGCCCTGCATAGCTTTCCGTTGAGATACGACATTCGGGTTGACTTAGACATAGTAACTGATAGTATATCGGCTGGAAACATTCCTCGTGCCCGATACTGATTCTCTTGTAGAACAGTGGGTCTGGACTTAACAATGCCACGTACTTCAGTTTAGCACACGTTTTAGGTCGAACAAAATTGGTGCCGTTGCCGGGGAAGGCTATAGGCATATAGGTGGTTAGTACTTTTGTGTTTGTTGTATCTTTTCTTTATTGTTCATATTGTGCTTGTTTTAGTGCTTGTTTGTTGTTGTTGTTGTTTTCTTTCTTATTTTCAGTTTTGTGTTTGTTGTTTGTTTTGCTTAGTTTGGAGCTCCCTAACTACAAGTTGCGTTTGGTTTATCTTTCCTTGGTGTTAGGGAATGCATGCACGGACGCCGAAGTCAGAGCACGAGATTGATACCCGTTCTTGACAACGTACATCGAAGAAGTGTTTTGCAATCAGTCAATCTGGAAGAAGAGGTTGAAAACGGCTACGCTTTGGAGTTAGGCTATAGATCAGATCATTCAGAGAATTCAATCCCACGAGACTCAGACACAGATCGGAGTGAGTCGAGTTCTCACACAGTCATGGCAGCCCGTCAGATGAGGGAACTAGCTAGGCCGGTGATTGGAGCTGCAGCATCACCCATTGTTTTGGGACAAGCAGCTCGGAACTATGAGCTAAAGAGTATCCACTTCAACCAGCTCCCGTCTTTCTATGGAATGCCGGCAGAGGATGCATTGAACTTCATCCGGGAGTTCTATGCTATTGTCCAGACTTTTCCACTTGGAGGACTGACTGAGGACCAGCTGAAGATGCGATGCTTTCCGTACACTCTCAAGGACCGAGCTAAGACATGGTTTATGTCTTTAGCTCCTAATTCTCTTCAAAACTGGAATCAAGTGTCTGAGAGGTTCATGTCAAAGTGGTATCCGAACCAAAAGACGCAGGAGGTGAGGTCACAGCTGGTGACTTTCACACAGTTGGAAGGAGAGCCTCTTCACGAGGCTTGGGAAAGGTTCAAAGGACTTCAGATGCAATGTCCTCATCACAATCTGTCTCCGGAATTGCTCAACCAGTTCTTTTACGAGAGTCTCAATCAGAATTTTCAGTATATGGTTGACAATGCAGCTGGAGGGGACATTGGGAGCAAGACTGCGGAAGAGCTCACCGAGATATTCGAGACAATGGAGGATAACTCATAGCAAATGAGCTCTAGAGGTCTGAAAAAGAAAGTGAACGAAGCATCTTCGAGTAATGACATGGTGAGACAGTTGGCAGAACTGACCAGACAAGTGCAAGCCATCCGAACTGCGGATTCACAACCTCGGAAGGCTCTTGTTGATGAAAAGTGTGGAATATGTGGAGAACTTGGACACGGGGCAAATCTGTGCACAAATGGAGTGGAGTCTAAGGTAGCATTTGAGGAGCAAGTGAATTCTCTTCAAGGATTTCAACCTCGACCCAAGTTTGATCCGTACTCGAATTCTTACAATCCGGGGTATCGATACCATCCCAACTTTTCGTGGAGGCAGCAAGCTCCACAAGGGCAGCAAATGCCGGCTCAACAAAGTTTCCAACAATTTGCGCCACCACATCACTCACCTCAAGGATTTTCTAAAGTCTCCGTTGATGAGACTTTGAACAAGGTGGTTGAGGCACATAACAAAAGATTTGAGACGATTGAGGCTTCAATGAGGAGAATCGAGACGCAAGTTGGCCAGCTAGCTGAGACTTTGGGTGATTTCGTGCAGAGCAATAGGAAGGACAAGCTTCCTAGTCAGGCTAAGTGAAAAAGATGAAAGGTGTCGAGCTCATGACATGAAACGAGCGCTTCGTGGGAGGCAACCCACGTTTTATTTCTTGCTTTATTGTTTTTAGTTTTTGCTTTGTTTGATGTGTTTGATATGTTTGGGAGTCTTATGTTGAGTTACTTGATGTATAGGGCATGATGTTTGGAACCAAGAATCGGTTGGAGGAAGGAACGAACAGTTCGAGAAGGAAGTGACGATGTTTGGGGCGACAGAAAGGAGCACCCAGCGACCGCTGGCTAGCCAGCGATCGCTGGGGTGAAGGTTCAGATCGGGTCAGAAAGGAGCACCCAGTGACCGCTGGCTAGCCAGCGATCGCTGGGGTGCACGCTTGGCTGGGGCAGAAAGGGACACCCAGCGATCGCTGGGATTCCCAGCGGTCGCTGGGAAGTCAGAACAGAGACAGAAACCACAGCCAGCGATCGCTGGGATTTCCAGCGATCGTTGGGCCTCCAGTTTCAGCGAGTATTTTTCTTCTTTCAGCGACCTAACTCTCATTTTCACACAAAATTCTTCTTCTTTTTCACCAAAATCGAGAACCCATCTCCAAAATTCCCTAATTTTTCCATCTCCCACCCAAATCCTTCCTTCTAACCCCCACATTCCACTTACCCATTCCATTCCCTACACTTCCATCCAAAAATTTTTCAATTTCATCCACCAAATTCTAAAATCCCAAATTCACCTCTCAAACCAAATTTCCTCCATCTTTTACCCAAATCTTCACCTTCTTCACCCCTAAAAACACTTTAACCTTCCAAAATGCCGAAGAAGTCGAAAAGGTCGCATGAACACGAGCTTGTGGATGAGGAAGAAGCCGAACAACCCGAGATGAACATTCAAGGGCTCTTTCCAAATAGCACATTCCCAATTTACAACCATGATGAAGGTGATATCTTTGACCGATTATTTGATTCACCTTTTAATCTTGGACATCATTATGATTGGGATTTATTTGCTCGATTGCATGTTCGTTCTCAACTCCGTACTTATCTGCGCACATTAGGACTGTTGAACTTAGCTGATAGTGGTCCATTAGAGGGATATGCGGAATTGTCATATGAGTTTATCGCTTCTTTTCAATTGTATGATGATCATAACTCCTTTAATTGTTGACTGCTTGGTGATAAGTTTCATGTCTCTCGTTCTGATATGCATGCGGTGTTTGGTTTTACTTCCCCGCGGGGTGCAGCTACGAGAACTCCTAAGGGGTTTAATCCCGTAGCTGCTTGGCATGAGTTGACTGGTTTGTATAACTGGAACCCGAGTGGAACTTCTAGTGGTTTCATTCGGGATGATGCCCTTTCCCTCCTACATAAATTCATTGCTTATAATGTGTCGGGAAAGGAGCAGGCCAATAAGGTCAACTCAAGTGAGTGTTTTCTTCTTTCAGCTGCTTTGAAGGGACATAAGGTGTGCATCACATCCTTCATTTTGTCCCAAATTGATGGTATTAGGACTAGGAAGAAAGCTCACCCCGCGTTTTCATATATTCCGTATCGTCTGGCTTTGCATTATGGTTTGCAGGTACCGGATTTCTACGAGGAAGTGGAAAGTGTCTGCCTCACTGCCACATTCTTGAAGAATGTTGGTCTTGTTGCTGCCTCTGAGACTTCCTTTGTTCCTTATGAACAAAGGGAGTGTGTTCGACGCTTCAGAGAGCATGAGGCTGCACTAGAGAGATAGGGAGGTGCCGGCACTTCAGCTGAGGCGACCCCGAGGACTGAAGAGGCCCCTCTCGGTGTGGATACCGAGATGGAGGAGCGTCTCTACGAGGGAGGGCAGCCCGGAAGGTACCCAGACGGCTTTGAGCAGCACGGCTATACCATTGGATCCAGTAGTGGATCAGGCTACTTCATGCAGGATGACTTTCTACGGTTCCAATCCGATCTCTTTTCGAGATTGGATTCGCAGAACCAGGTTCTTCACTCCATGGATAGCCGACTCCAGTCCATGGATACCAGACTCCAGTCTGTCTATACCCGTGTTACCTCTCTTGAGGAACAGTGGGCTCGATGGACAGGACTTCATCCTCCACCTCCACCAAATTATCAGTATCCTCAGGATCCTCCTGCGTATTAGTTTCTTTTCATGTTTCTTTGTCTTTTTAGTTTTACTTTTATTTCTTTTACTTTTCTATGTTATGTTTGGTTGTTTGTGTTTTTGTTGCAGGTACCTATCTTAAGGATCTTCACGTTCTTGAGTATATTGCCGGCTCTTCGTCTTATCAGGGAAGTTCTAATTCCTTTCTCTTTTATTTTCTACTACGAGGGCGTAGTAGAATTTAAGTGTGGGGGGGGGGGGTGTGAATTTCTTTGATATGTGTTTGTATTTATGTTAGTTGTTTTTGTTGCGTGTTTGTGTTGTCTTTTGTTCTTTCCCTACTTAATGATTTGCACGTTCTTTTGCTTATTTGATCATCTCTTGTCGATAAATGTTGATGATTGATATGTGAGCCCCGTATGTGGTATGTATAGTGGTAACTTAGCTTAGATTTGATGCTTGATTGGGCTAGGTTGTGTGGTTAAGATGACATGTGGGGCATGTTGCTTTTATTAGTCGTATACATAGTGGTCATGATTCGGATTATGAGTGGCTACTCCTTGTCGTTATATGTTCGATTTCCCTTGGATAAAAAAAAACAAGAGTATTATCAACTCTTCAAAAAAAAAAAAGAATAATAAAAACGCTAGAAGGGCGTTATAAAAAAGAAAAGAAAAGAAGAAGCTCGAATGGCTTCAATAAAAAAGGGAAATCGAACATGTGACGATAGGGAGATGTGAGATGTGTGTATATCGTGACCATGTGTATATTGATGAACTTAGTAACGAGCAACATTACATCTTAATTGAGTGACCGGATACAGTTGAGTATTGAGTCTAAGCTAAGTTTGAAATGAAGGTATGATTGGTGGTTTGGCTTGCATGTTATTATCGATATGAGTAACAAGTTATGATTAGATTTTGCTTGAGGACAAGCAAATGATTAAGTGTGGGGGAGTTGTTTAGTAGGTTTTTAGTTTGTTTTTGTGTGTCGTGTTGTCGTGTTTTATATGTTTTTATCTTTTGTTTCGTATTGTTTTAGTTCGTCTTTATGTTGTTTCTTGTTTGTTCGTTTATTACGCAGGATGGAGTGAAAGATGGTAAATTGGAGTTGGAAGTGCTGGGAAAAGCCGTTAATGCAAGCCGGGCGAGAAAGCGAAGTACGAGCATGAAACGGGAAGGAGAGAAGCTCGGGGACAGAAGCATGCAGTCAGCGATCGCTGGGCTGCAGTGTTGAGCGAGCCAGAATCAAGCAGCCAGCGATCGCTGGGTATTCCAGCGATCGCTGGGAAGTCACGCACTGGAAGGACAGAATGCAACATCCAGCGACCGCTGGCTTCCCAGCGGCCGCTGGCCAGCGGTTATTTGCGCGTTTTTAAAGTGTTCCTAGCGTATTTTCATAGAGGGATTTTTCATCCCTCAACCTTGTAACTCGAGAGAAACATTCCCAAATACTTATTTTACTGTTTTCTTTAGTTTAACTCCTTGGGATACCAAGGATTGAAGGATTCTAGCAACCGAATGGTGAATTTCTAGTAAGTTTATGATGATAACTCTTTCTACGGATTTGCTTTTCATTATGGTTGGCTAGATTCTTAATTTAGGGTTGATTGTTCCTATTCTATGGTCTGATGCTTGAATTGATCTTGTTTTATGGTTGTTTGGTCTGTGCTTAAGGATTTTTACATGCTTGATCACCATGTGCAACGCTAGAAGTAGGATTACTTTGATCAATGAATGATTTTACTTCTCCTTTATGATCAACAACCTAACCTATTAATCGGATACGTAAAATAGGTAATCATATCTTGATTAGTATTACTCTAAGTGTGATTTGTACACGTTAGTAATAATCACGGATTAGCTTTTAAGAATACGTAAGTTATTGGCTAATCAACTTAGAGAAATCCTATTTAAGACTTGGTTTGATTAAACTAGCATTGGCCTAGATTGGAAATAATCTAACCCTAGACTTCAATCACTTGTATATTCCTATTTATTGCTTTTCGTCTTAGCTTAGATTTATTCTATCTTATCCTTATTAGAATGTTTAGGATTTCATTCTCTACATTTCAGTACTAATGACTAGTAGCCCTGCATAGCTTTCCGTTGAGATACGACATTCGGGTTGACTTAGACATAGTAACTGATAGTATATCGGCTGGAAACATTCCTCGTGCCCGATACTGATTCTCTTGTAGAACAGTGGGTCTGGACTTAACAATGCCACGTACTTCAGTTTAGCACACGTTTTAGGTCGAACACGAACCTCTCATGATCCAAAAGTAATGTGAAAATGTTAGCAACTTGATTTTCAATTTTCACATAATCAAGTTTAATCACCTCTTGTTCCACTAGATCTCTAATGAAATGGTGTCTTATATCAATATGTTTCGTTCTAGAATGTTGGACAAGGTTTTTGGATATGTTTATGGCACTCATGTTATCACAGTACACAACAAGATCATTGCAATCTAGACCATAATCACTAAGCATTTGTTTAAGCCACAATAACTGTGTGCAACAGCATGCTGCGGCAACATACTCAGATTAAGAGTGGAAATTGAAACATAATTTTTTTTACGACTATGCCACGACACAATGTTATTCCCTAGATTGAAACAACCACCACTCGTATTCTTCCTGTCATCTACATCTCCAGCCCAATCAGAATCACTAAACCCTACCAAACTCAAGTTTATATCTTTAGCAAAGAAAATTCCTAGATCGAATGTTCCACCAACATACCTGATGATTCTCTTAATAGCTTTAAGATGAGATACATTTGGTTTAGCATGTTATCTGACACATACACACATACACTAAACATTAGATCTGGGCGTGTAGATGTGAGGTACAGTAGACTCCTTATCATTGATCTATATAGTGTTGGATCAACATCTTCTCCAGAGTCATCCTTTGCTAACTTGTCAGTGGATCCCATGGGAGTCTTCATGTCTTTGGCTCCTTCCAAATTGAAATACTTTATCATCTCATTAGCATACTTGCTTTGAGAGAGAAAGATTCCATCATTCCCTTGTTTGACTTGAAGGCCAAGGAAATATCTGAGTTCTCCCACCATGCTCATCTCGAACATCTTGGACATTACACCTAAAAAATCATTGGGCATGTTACGTGAGGTGGAGCCAACAATCATATCATCAACATAGATTTGAGTGATAAGAAAGTGTCGATCTTCCCTTTTAATAAAAAGTGTGCGGTCAACACTGCCTCTGACAAATTTGTACTTGAGGAGGACGTTTGTGAGATGGCCATAACAAGCACGTGGTGCTTGCTTAAGTCCATACAGGGTCTTCTTCAGCCGAAAGTCATGATTAAGTTTGTGTGGATCTTCAAAACCTTTTGGTTGTTCGACGTATACTTCCTCCTTAAGTTCATCGTTGAGAAATGCTGCATTCACATCCATTTGATACAAATTGATGTTGAGATGACATGCGACAACTAGCAACAATCGAATGGATTCAATTATTCCTACTGGAGCAAATGTGTCATCAAAGTCCACTTCTTCTACTTGTGTGTACCCTTAAGCTACCAGCCGTGCTTTGTTCTTTACAATTGTTACCTTCTCAACAAACTTGTTCTTGAAAATCCACTTTGTGCCGATAACATTTATGTCAGCTTGTCTGGGAACTAGGTCATCACTGCGAACAAATTGGTTCAGTTCTTCATGCATGACATTTATCCAGAACTCATTGGTCAGTGCTTCCTTGACATTTTTTGGTTCAAACTTAGAGACAAAACATGTTGCGCCGTCAACTATGGGGCACACAAAATACATGCATATCATTTCTCTATAATTCACTCGTTGTTTTCCTCTAGTTTGGACATCGTCCTGAACATCTCCGATCACTTGAGATAATTGATGGTTTTCTCTAATTCTTCCTGGGGGATCTCTTCGGTGATCATTCTCTTGAGGTTCGTTGTGCTCTTCGTCAAACTCCTGCTCAGGTTCTTGTTGTACAATAACATCCTCCACATTTGCTGGGGTTTCTAGTGGAGCGGTTGAATTCCCAATAGGAGGCAGGATAACTCCCCCTTGATATATGTCGTCTTCTGATTCCACGTTTTTCTCCACATCACTTGCATCATCAAAGACAAAATTAACGGACTCTTGAATTGTTTTTATGCGAAGATTAAATACTATGTATGTTGTGCTGTTAGATGAGTATCCAACAAATATTCCTTTTGTCACTTTTCTCATCAAATTTCGTTAGATACTCTCTATCGTTTAAAATAAAGCACGCACACCCAAAAACACGAAAATACTTTAGGTTGAGTTTTCTTCCCTTATGTAGTTCGTATGATGTTTTGAATGAGCTTGGTCGAATGTTGACACGGTCGTTGATGTGGCATGCGGTGTTAACTGCTTCAGCCCAAAAGCGTTTCACTATCTTCTTTGAGCTGGGCATAACCCTAGCCATCTCAATCAAGGTCTTGTTCTTGCGTTCGACTACCCCTTCTTTTCACAAAATATTGTGAACTGAGAATTCTCAAATTCTCGTCCATGTTCAGATCTTAAACGTGAGATTCTAGCATTAAACATCTTAGCAACACGAGCAAACATATTCCTAAACATTTCAAAAGTTTCAAATTTCTCACGTAAGAAGAATGTCCAAGTGAACCTAGAGAAATCATCCACAATAACCAAATAATACCTTTTTCCACCAATGCTTTCTACTTCAATTGGTCCTACAAGGTCCATATGTAAAAGTTCAAAGCATCGGGTGGTACTAAAATGTTGTTCACGATGTTGAAGAACATGATGTGAGGCATGTATTTGTTTTCCTTTCTGACAGTCCTCACACACAATCTGGTCTGTCTTCCCAAGATTAGGTAGACCACAAACAGCTTCCATCTTGATCAACCTGCCAAGATTTCTAAAGTTAGTATGTCACAATCGTTTGTGCCAGAGTATAACATCATCAACTTATGTTTTGTTGCATTTCAGATCATCAACCATATAACAATTGTCTGTCGACCTTTGACCTTTCATTATACACAAGTTTTTGTTGTTGTATACTTCACATGCATCCTTAGTAAACTTAACCTGTAAATCAGCATCACATAATTGACTTATGCTAATCAAATTTGCCATAAGTCCCTGAACATGATAAACATTCGTAAAAGTAGGTAAACTATGAACATTTAACAAGCCTTTTCCCTATGATTTTTCCTTTTGATCCTCCACCAAGAGAAACATTTCCTCCGTTACAGGTTTCATAGTTGGATAGAAAAGTTTTGTTACCAGTCTTGTGTCGCGAACACCCACTATCAAAGTACTAAGAACCTGAAATGTTAGTTCTCAATGCTGTGTAAACAACATTACATTTAAGATCATCCTTTTTTACCCATACCATCTTGGTTTGTTTAACATGTTCTGACTGTCTAGACAACATGGTAGGTGACATTTCCTCATTTTTCCTTTGATAGCAAAATGGTTTTATGTGACCTGGCCTAAGGCAATAGTAACATAAATAATTTCTTCTACATCTCTTACCTTTCTTTGGTTGTGGCCTGTTATGCATTGTCTGTGATGACTGACCTGATGACATAACACCAGAGTTGACGAACGATGTTCCTTCTGTTGATAAAACACCTGGGATAGCAGATGACTGTCCTTTTGTTGACGTAACAGAGGATTGTTTGTTGCTGGGTATCCAAGACCTCACTTGCTTTGATTTGAGTTGCTCATAAGTTATGTCGAGGTATATGTCCCAGTGTTCCATTTGCGAATGGTCAGCTGAGCTTCTTCAAGTTGAGTGTTCACCTTGATCAACTCCATCTCCTTTTGGGTAATCAATACCTCCCGTTTCGCTAGAGATTCATTGAGTCTTGTGTTCTCACGTGTTGTGATCTCAAGGTCTCAAGCTTGCTGTTTCCATTTGGTCAACAATTCCTCATACAGCCCCTTCAATCCTTGAACTACTGCAATGGTGTTGTCATCACATTCTTCACCACACACCGCGTCTTGGTCATTAAACTGTTCTGCATCATCGACAGAGGCATTCAAACAAAACAATTTAGGGTCCATTTGGTAGATAGGTTAGGATGAGAGTGGATATGTTAAATTTAGTATGGGGAGTTGGGATATGAGGAGTTAAGTTTAATATGGGTTTGTGTTTGGTAGATAAGATAAAAAGTGGGATAAAATTTATATGTTGTTTGGTAGAAGTGTTTAAACCTTAGATAAACACTACTACAAAATCGCTAATAGACAAGGGTTTTTAACCCTTGTCGTAGCCTGTCCTCGACGCTTGTCGAAAGTGGTGTTGTCGTATGTTCTCGCTCATAGACAACGGTAATATAACCGTTGTCGTAAATACTTACAACAACGGCTCCGACAAGGGTTTCTGGAACCGTTGTTGTATTTAAAAAAAATTCGCTCATAGACAACGGTTCTATAACCGTTGTCGAAAGTGGTGTTGTCGTATATACCGTTGTCGTAAATAATAGACAACGGTTCTTAAAACCGTTATCGTAGGTCTTGTAAAAAATTCACCTATAGACAACGCTTATTAGGACCTTTGTTGTAAAAAATACACCTATAGACAACGCTTCGTAGGTTCTTAAAACCGTTGTCGTAGGTTCTTAAAACCGTTGTCATTGATTTATAAGACAACATTATATTTCTGAACCTATTGCTAAAACTAATAAAATAAATATTAAATTGAAATGAAAACATCAAATACGTAAATATTTAAAATTAAATTACTAATATAAATAATTTAACATAAAAGCATAGTGCAATATTCAAGTTTAATCCTAAAAATACCATACGTAATTCTAAAAATACCATAGCAAGCGCAAAAATAATACTTCAAGTTTGAATGCGTACATGGTCCCAAACATAAATAAACCTAAAATTACCAAAAGCTACAATCCAATATACTCCTGCACCAATTCAGCCCACTCCTTACGCACTTCATCAATTTCCACAGGAGAGTAATTCCCCTTTTCTTCAATAAACTGTGAAGTTAAAAATATATATTAGATAATCTTTAAAATATACTACTACATAATGTTTTGGAACGTACTAAGATAAAGCTTATTAATACATGATGTTGATCAAAGTTAGAATACAATCATAAGGACCACAATGCGTATGCAGCTATGCATGTTTTTCTCTACACTACTGTTCATACTTTAATTACAACACGTACATAGATTCGTATAGGTAAGCTAGGGATATATATGATATATACATACATATACTGGCAGTGATACAATTCCGCTAGGCCCATTCTTGGTCCCGCCACTTTGAATAAGCTTAAATTATGACATTAATTTTAAAGAAAACTATTACTTACCAATGATTGTAGCGAACTAATCATCACAGTCGAATCAAACTGAACTATTTCTCTCATGTATTTCATCACGTAGTAACCACACTGTAAACTGTCTGGTTGTTTAGGAGCCTACATTAAAATCGGACAGTTAATAATTTTTAACTCTTTATCCACACTTGTTACTTATTTCAAACATACCTTAATTATTTTCCAGGTAAGTGTCTTCTTCCCTTTCCTTTGCGTCTTCGCATTGAACATCTTGAAGGCCCTTCAGATATGATCATTGATCGGCTTAATGTTAGTTTTTTTGAGGGATAATGCTAAGAAACTGAATAAAATCAAGGAAAGAAAGAAGGGAAAATGATACCTCAGGAAAAAAAAAAGACCACAGTAAAGATAACAAAAAATCACATCTACTAATTACTTAGAAATCTGAAAGCATATTTTCCCAAGTTACAACATATTCACAGAAACAGTTCAGTGAAAGAGATGCATTAACAAATAATATATGGCAACTACTTATTGTAAGTTTAGTCTCTACTTATTTATGGAAAGCCCATCCATGTTCCAGGTACTGTAAGTAGGAGGCAAAGAAACCAGAAGCAACAATATATGATGGTTGAAAACTTACAATTGAACCACTTGTTGCCAAGTATTATCTGAAATGCGAGAGTAAAGGGGATCCAACAAACCAATCTCCTCCTTGTCGGGATCGATAACCGTAAGAATCCAGTGCTCACTGCATATACATACAAGATTAGATTCAAGTACTTCTCAAATTCAATTCAATAATAGTATTCAATGATGGCAAATTTCATACCCCACGTTACATGGAACCAACACAATTTGATTGGGCAATGTACCATCAAGCCCTATTGCCAATTCACGTGCTCTTTGTTCTATTCCATTCTGGATAGTCTTCTTATCTTTTCTCGTGGTTGGCATATACCCTACATTAAAAGGATCAACAAATCGAAATTTGTCGATCTTTCCTAAACTCTCCAGCCTCTTGTATAGGTGCCTATAAATATGTTAGCAAGTTTATAGTAAAAGAAAGCATATTCCTCAACTATACAGAATTTATAAGGAAATAAACCTCAACTTTTATTTACCATATGTAGACAGCAATGCATGTATACGAAATTGGCTGTAATTGGCAAAAAGGCTCGACATCTTCAAGGTTTATGTAAAGAGTCCGTTCTTTTTCGAAGACCCGTTCAGCGATGTGTATCGTTACATTACCTCTGCTTTCAAGAGCTGCTGTACAATAGCAATACACCATACGTAATGCCATCGGAAGGGTCAGGAGATCCACTGTCGCCTTTCTCTTTTCTTGTTTCTTTGACTTTTTAAGTTTCTAAAGATTGAAGGTAAAGTAACTCACATTACATACGTAAAACTTTATATTATTTTAATTTCTAAGTAATAAAATACTATTACCTCTTCCTTCAATTTCAGCAAGTGTACCGGCCATGTAACGACGGATCCAACAGCATCACCAAGTTTATCATAATCACTTGAGGGAATGGGCAAAGGGGCATTTTCATCTACCGCTTCATCGATGGATACACGATAGCAGTTTTTAGGCAAGTGCTCATCTGTTCCACAAACCTTCACAATTGTACCATATGCAACAATACTCGTTCCCGACTCCAAAGTTAAGGTCACAAGTTTACCCTATGCAATAGGTAAAATGCAAGCAATTATAACTAATTATTATAACTATAAAGTAGTGAGATGGAAAAAAAATAAAATATACCTGTAATAGAGTAGCTTTGTCAAGTAACTTCACATCATTGTCTAGCATATCCATATCATCACCACCCAACTTGTCGTTCTCATCTAAGTCTTGATCTGTTTGCAGCCGTGCCTCATTCAATTTAGGTCTACACTTCACCGTCACCGAGCAGCTACCCTTCTCCTCGGTACCTGTTTTGAACACAATAGCTTCTAGTTTTTCAATGCGTGCATCTTGAGCGGCATTTTTTCTTTTTTCTTCCAGTAACTCCTCTTGATGGCGGCTGTAGAGCTCTACGTATGTTTTCTTTCCTCGAGGAACTTTATAGTATGTAGACTGAGTGACATGACCTCCAACACCTCTCAAACGCCTATTATGTTCTTCGCTTTCAAGTGTAGATTCAAGGATTGAAAGGCCTTTGGTTTCCTCTACATTCAATGCTCCTGCTCTTTTCTTAGAAATAGAGGCATCCTGCATTAATCAATAGAATATAAGTACAATCTGTGTGACTTAACATATAAGTACAAGATATGTGACCTTGAAAAGTAAGCTTACAATCTTTGTGACTCTTTCAATTAGGGCATCTCCTTCATGTACTCCATCTTTATTCTTTCGCCCTTCAATCCAAAGTGTAGCTTGATTAATTTCTGGATCATCACACAACAAAGCGGGTTGCATGCATGAATAATAGGTGATTACTATTAACATATTTAATAAACTTACATACACTAATAATCAATTTTCTAAAATGCGACTTACATTTTCACTGGCATGTTTTGCATATCCTTTCCTGCTGAAACGGTAAGGAAAAACGTTCAAACCTCTGCGTTCTATTTGTTTCTCTCTCAATTTCTAGAGAGCACGTACAATCAATTATAAATCAGCTTCAATGTTCATCAGCATAAATATACAAAATAAGAAATCTACATACTTAAACATATTACCTTGAAGTTATCAGACAAACGGCTAATAACAAAAGCACTCCAATCAGATGCATTGATGTAAGGATATTCATGTGGAGGTCTATTCAAATCGGGTGAATCTATCCTTGCATACACAAATTTATTAGTGAGTTTGGTCTTGAATTGGCGCCACTTGGTATTAGCCGAGGTGAAACATGCATCCTTCCAACTCTGATTAACATTGAAAGATAACTACAAGATATACACAATACATCAGAAATAATAATAAAATATCCTTAAGTAAATTGCAAGACAATTAAATAAGTACTTACATTTACAGACTCCCATATAAGCTCCTTCACCTCAGCCGGAACATTTTTCCAAGAATCATACGTGATATTCACCTTTTCCCTAGCCAAAACACCAACATAACTTTGCAACTGACTTCCAGCATTTCCAATAACCTGCCCAAACTCATTCAATTGTATATCTGTCCTCACGCCTAGAACCCTTGCGATTGCCAGACAATGCATTTTTGTTTTCCCCCTAGTGGATCGTGAAGATGAGGTACTCTTTGATGCATCAAATAAGGTATCTCCTTCAACATCATTATCAATCTCCTCCAACCGTCCTATTTTATTTAAACCAGCCGATGTCTCTGTTTCTTTATTCTTTGAAAGGCGTTTTCTCCATGTTTCCATGGATGCGAACAATCTGCATTCAACACTATAAGAAGTTAGATTGTTTTAATATAAAAAGTAAACAATAATACAATAATGCAATCACAATATAACATTATATGCATCCAGTGATATAACAAACAAACAGTCAAATAGTAAAAAAAAAAAAAAGAATACCCTAAAATTTAATTGTTCAGATTGTCAATCCACGTCCCATCACAATCATTACGAACATACGGTATCTCATTTTCATCTATTGCATTGTCATCCTTGGTAGGCACATTTTTGGAAAAACAAGGGACGTTCATTACGGTATCTTCAAATTCACCGGCAGTTGTGTATTCAAAATACTCTCTACTAGGTGTAGCAAGTACAACAGACCATTCATGATCACTAGGGTCTTCAATATAAAAAACTTGTTTTGCTTGACTAGCCAAAATAAATTTATCATGTTTGAATCCAATCTTATTCAGGTTAACCAATGTGAACCCAGAATCATCTACTTTGATGCCATTTTTATTTTCTACCCATTTACACTTGAACATTGGAATTTGGAACTTGTGGTAATCAAGTTCCCATATCTCTTCAACAACTCCATAAAACACCATGTCAGTCACAACCGGATTCTTATCTTTCGCACTAGCAAGTTGCATGGTCTTTGCAACTAAGCTAACTCCAGAATTTTGAACAACCCGTACTTGATCACGCTCTTTGTGTAGAAAGTAACTCCATTGACCAAGTAACTATCATACTTCAACACAGACTTTCTTGGCCCCTCTGCAATCCACTTCAGCTTTTCTGAGATTTTGTGTGTGGAATGATTATTTTCACTTGCAACCTAGTACCATGATGTGTATTAGTTCTTAGATTAGTAAGACTTGTTGCATAGTATTGCATTAATTAAAAATATATATTTACTAAACTTACTCGAACACGCAACCAACTAGAAAATAATCGATTATGTTGATCTTGTAGCCATTTCGCATTCTTAGCCTTATTCCCTGATGTTGTTGCCAAATGGGCCATGTGGGCCCTGATGATTGAATAACCACTTGGTATTAGTTATTGTAAAATAGACTCCCATAAAGGATAGTAGTATGACTTGAATAACTTACTCGATGTAAGGATCAATCTCAGCCTCATTTGCAAGTATATGACGATGTGTTTGCGCTAAGTCCTCATCACTGATGGAATCCACCTTTGCACTTGATAGAGGCTTAATAAGAGGGTCGCGGTGTTGTGTCGTTGGGATGCCACATGTTCTCACATTCGATAAATAGTCTGAGCAAAACTCAACGGCCTCTTCTGCAATATAACACTCTGTAATGCACCCTTCTGGCCGATTTCGATTTCTCACATAACCTTTCAATACCCACATGTACCTTTCAAATGGATACATCCATCTATACCATACTGGTCCACACAATTTGACTTCTCGTACAAGGTGAACAGATAAATGAACCATGATATCAAAGAATGACGGAGGAAAGTATTTCTCTAACAAGCACAATGTCGTCACAAGCTCTCGTTGAATGTCATCTAATGCTGATGCATCTATCACTTTGCTGCACACCGCATTGAAGAAGAAACACAATCTCGTGATCGCAATTCTTACATTATCCGGTAAGACTCCACGGATTGCAACGGGAAGTAATTGTTGCATCAACGTATGACAATCGTGTGACTTAAGTCCGATAAGTTTCAAGTCTTTCAAGTTCACCAACCTCTTCACATTTGATGAATAACCTGTTGGAACCTTCATACCCGACAAAGATTCACAAACTTTCCTTCTCTCGGCCCTACTTAATGTATAACATGCAGGTGGCAAATAAGTTCTCTTTTCATCCACAACTGGCACCAACTCGGATCTCATATTCATCTCAGCAAGATCTCGTCTCGATGTTATCTCATCCTTTGTTTTTCCTGGAATGTCGAGTAATGTACCAATGAGACTTTCGCATATATTCTTTTCAATGTGCATCACATCGAGTATATGCCGAACATGTAGATGTTCCCAATACTCCAATTCAAAGAAGATTGACTTCTTCTTCCAAATTGCTGCATTACCATCCTTATTTGATTTACGAGATTTTCCCCATTTGCATTGTATCGAAGCAACACGTTTCAAAACTTCACAACCACTCAGTGGGTTTGGTGCAGTCCCGAACTCTTGTGTCCCGTCAAATGCTTTCTTTTGTCTTCTGTAAGGATGATTTACATGAAGAAACCTTCTGTGACCCGTGAATGACATCTTCCGGCTGTGCTTCAACCTTTTTGCACATGTGTTTTCACCACATATAGGACATGAATTATATCCTTTCACCTTGCATCCTGATAAGTTTCCATAAGCTGGAAAATCATTTATTGTCCATAGCAAGATATCTCTAAGTAGAAAACTTTCATCCCGATAAGCATCATATGTTGGAATGCCTACTGTCCATAATTGTTTTAAGTCGTCAATTAGAGGAGCTAAGTAGACATCGATATCATTCCCTGGCTGCTTAGGACCAGCAATTAACATGGTAAGCATGATAAATTTTCGCTTCAAACAAAGCCACGGAGGAAGATTATAAGTCATCAATAAAACGGGCCAACAACTATAAGTGGAGTTCATCAAGCTATGGGGATTGATCCCATCAGCCGACAACGCTAATCTAAGATTTCTTGTCTCCTTAGCAAATTCTGGCCACCTACGGTCCACAAGCTTCCAAGAGGGTGAATCGGCTGGATGACGCAGATAAGCATCAACAATTCTCTCATCGGAATGCCAATTCAAGTTCTTTGCAATATCCTTGCTTCGGAACATTCTTTGAAATCTCGGAATAGGTGGAAAGTACCATAATACCTTTGCTGGAATATTCCTGTATTCTTTCCATCTTGAAACACCACAAGTTGGGCAACTCGAATATTCCTCATACTCCTTCCAATACAGGACGCAATCATTGGGGCATGCGTGAATTTTCTTATATTCCATACCCAAAGAAACTAAACTTTTCTTAGCATCATAAATGGATAAAGGCAACTCATTGAAGGCTGGCAGCATATCTCCCAACAAAGTAAGAAAGTCTGTAAAACTCTTATCACTCCAACTATGCTTGGCCTTCAAGTTATATAGTTTCACAACTGCAGATAGCTTGGTGAATTTCACGCATCCAGGATATAGTGGTTTCTCTGCATCCTCAAGTAATTTTATGAAATCTCTTGTATTGTCAGCTTCATCGTATGCAACATGCACCATATCAATCGCTTCTTCATCAAGATAGTGATCATCTTCACCATGCTCTAATTGTTCTGAATGATTCACTGAGTAACTAGATGTAGATCTTTCTCCATGCCATATCCATGTATGGTATGTTAAATCCATACCATTAGCCAACAAATGTAACCTTACAAGGTCAATCTTTTTCCTCGTTAGATTTCCACATGTTGAACATGGGCATGACATTGTTTCATGATTAACTGCACTTTGCATGGCAAAGTGCATGAAAGAGTCTACTCCAAGCTCATACTCACGTGACAACCTATTCTTTGACATCCATGATTTATCCATTACCAACCTAAAATGTTTAATTTAACAAAGAAGGAATCTTAATATAACAATCTATTATCAACATATTCTTCTTCTTCTTCTTCTTCTACTACTAATACTAGTATACTACCGCTAGCCTAGTACTACTGAAAATAATGGCGAAAAAAAAAATAGGAAAGTTTTCTTATTTTCTAACTGTTTTGCATGTTTTCACATTTTTTATCTAACTTTATATATCTGCTACATTTAGATACAATACAGTATAAGGATTAAAGCAATGAACAAATAATATTTAAGCATTGTATATTCAAGGAAGATCATATAACATTTTTATTTCATCTCTCTCATATATATATATATATATCGATTATACCTGAAATTGTAGAGCAACGAGACAAACTACGCAGATAATTCTGAGTCTTCTTCTTCAGCGGCTTCTTTCGATTAATTTTGGCTTATGATTGCATCAATTTGAAGACGATCTCCCATGTATGCCTTGAAAATATGAAGCATCAAACGGTCGAGAAAATCAGGAATGGCTTTTTAAAACTACCGCATATATAACTATATTCAATATGAACACTCGAATGAGGAGAGGAAGCATACGTTGCACTTGCCACATCGTAGAGACGAATGGATTCATCATCACTAGCAGTTACCAAATAAGTTGATGTCTTATGGAAATCCATCGAACTGATCCTACCATTCTGCAAAAAGAAGTAATAAATCAATTTATATCAACACAAGGCTTCATCCAGATTCATTTCTGAAGCACAAACTTAGCACACCTTGACTCAAAATCAATATCTAGTCGTATATATCTGGGGTAGTTATCCACACTAACGCAGCAATCTATAGAATTAGTCGAATTAAATATGTTCAGTAACCCTATACGAACTACGATAAATCAATTCCAGGTACTGTAAGTAGGAGGCATCCTGCATTTCTTAAGTCACACATCTTGTACTTCTTCAATCATACAATTCTTACAAGAACTTGATCATTGACTTGCACCTGCCCACTTCATATTTTTATATATCTATTACCAATTTGAACTTGTTCAAGAAAACACTAGTATTTCACACCTTCTTAGAATCAAAAGGATTCGTGCTCAAATTTGACATGAAGAGGGAGGAAGTTTCAGAAGATGTTCTTCCAGATGCTTTGAGGGATTGCTTATTATCCAATTCATCATCAGAATCAAAAGGATTACTAGAAGGCACATTAAAAGGACGCCTGGTATCAGCTGAGGTGTGGTTAGGCACACTGTGCAAGGGAGATTTCTTCACACCATGCATTTTGCACCAGAAAAATACTATAAGATGATATTATGCAAGGTTTTAGTTACCAAACCGAACACTAATCAATAGACAATCTCACAGGACAACCTGGAAACTACAGAAAATATAAATCATCAAACAATATTATGCAAGGCCAAATAGAACCAGTTAGAAAATGTCATACAAAATCCAAGATAACCACAAATCTCAGTTTTTTGTTGCTTTAAACTTTAAGATCATGACATAAAAGGTTTACTATTGATAAGATGTGATTATGACTTCGAACAGTAATTTGGTAATAAAGTTCCAAGATATTTGTTGGGTTTTGAACGGTGGAAGAAGAACAATAACAATAACAAGTA
>JAPKLX010000238.1:39219-206682 GCA_026898415.1 Leonotis leonurus | reverse complement strand
AAAAACGAAAGAAGTTACAGAGATTACAATGAACACTCAAGGATTTACTCTCTTTCTTTCCCCTCGTGTATCACTCTCCCTCTCTCTCTCTAGAAATTTTACAAGTGAATCTAAAATTATGCAAAAGTCTATCCAATCACAGAGCTACGAGCTATATATGAGATACAAGAAACAATCCCATGGAAAACACTAGAAAGATGCAGATGGCAATTCCTGAACATTCCAGATTGATTCTGTTAGATGCAACTAACTCCCGTACAATCTAGATGATTCCTGCCACTTCTTGTTGTAACAAACTCCAACAAACTCCAACAGTTGGATTCGACCGTTAGAAACGGTTAAAACCCTTTCTAGAACTCCGGGGAATATTCTCGCTCACAGCAGATTGATGTACAGAAAATCCAGAACAGATCGTCATTGAGCAGCAAGAGATTACCAATTAACGATCTGTTCCTCCTCTGCTTCTTCACAACTGGCTGTTCCACTTTCTGCTCATAACAGATAGTTAAACTTTCTGCTTTACTATCTGCTTCACAACAGCCTGCTCCACCTTCTGCTCTCAACAGATAGTACACCAAAACCAGCAAGCTGTATATCAAACAGAAAGTAAGCTTTAACCAACCACTTGTTGTTCATCTACAGCAACCCAGCAGAAAACACTATCTGCTGCTCTTGCTATCTGCCCCAGACAATCTGCTCTTCAACAGCACTTCACAGCAGCGAGCTGCTCCGGCCAAAACACAGCAGTGGGCTGTTCTCGGTGAACGATCTGTTCCACCAAACTTTACCACAGCAGGCTGATTTCCAACAGATAGTATGTTGAACAATCGATCTGTTCATCCTCAACAATCGATCTGTTCCCTCAACATAAAACACTATCTGTCCAATACATCAAGCTCAATTTCAGCTCATGTGATCACAACTCTCAACAATATTAGCCATACACCATAACTTAATTAATAAGTAAAATTAGGCAATAAACACATATACACAAAAAGAAAGGGGCCAGGAAATTTGGGAAAGAAAAGGCAACCAGAATCAACTGAGAGTAGCAGCACCAAAACATTGAATATACAAGCAAACAACAACTAGGAGGTACATTAAATAACATCGAGACTATAAATTTCGTTCTCATAGCTCAACTTCAACATCGTAGAGAACACATGAACTTTCTAACATTCCACACCAAGATATCTCCCTTTTTGAGACAAAAGATCAAAAGGACGCCCAAAATCACCTTGATTCCATCTGAAATTTTGGGTCCATATCCAAGAAAACGTGGAAAATCGGCCAAAAGGACAGCATAAATCTCCAAATACAAATCAACTACACATCATATATTCATATGATAAAATATTCTTAGCAGCACACTATCCCACAAGTTGAAAACTAAAATTATATATCAATCGTATATATCACTAAATAACAGTAAAGACACACTTCAAAATCTCATTAAATTTAGCATTGGTTGTTAGGCAGTAAATTGATGATTAAATAAAGGAACTATGAAAAGAGCAGTGAAAAAATAAGTAGAAATTGTAATGAAGAATGAATAGATATTATATGCTTATACTGAGAGAGAATCTTAGCGGAGTACTTGAGATTGAATAAGGATAAAGGAGTGATCTTGATTGATATTGGGGGAGGGATCCGAGAGTAACGCCTCTCTCTTTCCAACAACTTCAACTAATCTAGACCCAGAAAATGCAGAAAATAGCTATCATACTTTTATTCTTAGCTATCATACTTTTGATTATACTTATTGGCAACAAGGATTCTACCTCTTTGTATACAATCATAATTCGGTATTTAAAAAGGAGAGGAAATGGAATCGAAATTTGGGGGTTTTTCTCTCTGCTCATCAACCAGCAGAATATAGTGACATTCTAGCAACTCAACATATTTGATAAATACAAGCCTGAGAACTAAGCTCTTGAAAGAGTTCAAAGGGTTGTATTTAGGTAACTTATACGCATCATTCTTTTGGATAATCTGAATTTTCCAGTAAAACAGATAATTTATCACATTTCAGGCACCTAAAAATACAGTGAAGTGAAGCAAGAACACGATAGAAATAAATAACAAATGAACAATAAAGGGAAAATACTTGCGATAATTCCTAGACCAGAGAAGAATAAATTAGAAAACAGAAGCTTCGATGAGATTCAAGAGAGAACAAAAAAATTTAAAACGGGGAAAGTTCAGAATTGAGAACTTTACCAGTTTTGAGCTCCAGCTAATCACAATCTGAAGCAGATTTCGAATTCTCTGGTTGTTTGCTGTTGCGCCAAAGCATTGATTTTTGGATAAATTAGGGTTTGAAGTAATACAGATTTTGCAGAAGATGGCTGATAGACCGATGGCTGATAGACCGAGATAGGTTAAATTGAGAGAAATCGAGGGAGGCGAGGGTACTGCTGAAGAACGATGGCTGATAGACCGAGATAGAAGATGGCGCGGGACACTATCGTAAGGAAAATGAGAATAGGGGTGAGAGAATTGGGGGAAAGTTATGTGTTATCTAACATAAAATAAATAATAGTGTTATAATGATTTAATGTTTGAATGTTAACAAAAAGCTTGCACTGGCCTAGTGGTAAATACGGATTTTATCTATCTATTGGCTCAGGTTCGATTCTCCATAGTTACAATTTTTATTTTTTGCCCAAATGGATGAATTATAGGGTGGTAAGCTAGACTACGACAACGGTTTAATGACAAGGGTTTAAAATAGTGTTGTCATTGAGTACTACAACAACGGGTATACCACAACGGTGTGAAAAAGCGTTGTCGCATGAATATAAGACAACGCTATAACAACAACGGCTAAAGAATACGTTGTCATATATATACGACAACACACCTACGACAACAGTATATAAAAACCGTTGTCTATGAGCGCATTTTCTCGCTCAAAGACAACGGTTTTGAATACGACAACGGTTTTTAACCCTACGACAACGCATTTTGTTAAAAACCCTTGTCGTTCCAGTGTTGTCGTATGCCATTTTTCTTGTAGTGAAAGTGGTGCTATTACAAATCTACCCTTCAATTTTTTATAAAATTACGAAAATGCCATAATTATTTTATTAAGAGATAATATAGAATTTCTTTTCTTATTATTTATTTTCGATGCTTCTTTACTTTTTAATTATATAATATATAAAAATATAATTTTTAAATTTTCTTGGGTTATTGAAAAAAGCTTTTAAATATTTAGTAAAATGAGAATAAGTCCAAGAAAAATTGAAATATGATATTTTTTATTATCATTTTAATTTATATATTTATTAATCAAAATTTCATATAATTTGTATTTGGCTAATATTTTACTTTATGCAATTAATGTTCACAGCAAAATTTAAATATATACCATAAAATGAAATTTAAAGCAGGAGAACTTGAAAATGGAAATAAATAAATTTCTTAAAGGAAATATAGTTAATTCACAATATAAATTATATGTACAAGCATCTCAACCTTATAGAAATCTAACTAATACAATATATTTGTGTGTCCTCTTAGTTTCATGGTTTTAGAGCCAGTCCTTGGATCCCAAACATGCACGACCTATAAAACATGATCTCAATAGATTAGCATATCATCTGAAATGAAAAGCATTACAAAATGGATTAGATGCATTCTTTCGCAGACCATTTAGCATGAGATGAACTAAAAATAATAATATATTGATCAATATAAAAGACAAACATGTGTTCACCTTCTCAGTTCCACCAACAACAATCAATGTTCCCCTGTCATTTGTTGCCAATGCATAAACTAACTCTTTATGTCCCTTTGCAGTCATAGGGACGTAGGCTTGAGAATGAGTGGCATGCACATAAATGTTATTGCTTGAGTTGATTGGGTGAAGACTAGTACTCGACGAAGATCCCAACCGATTAGTACTAGTTCAACAATTATCTGCATTTGCATCATTTGGTTTTGAAATGGGATTCAGAGAAGCTTCCAAATCCCATATAAAAACCTCCCCTCCGAGGCCACCAGAGGCAATGACATTGTTCTGCGAGGCATAAAGGAGAAGAATCATAATTGTGGCACATGTATAACATATACGCCGTTGAAGAGAAATACAGAATCTCCATAAACGAGAATAAACAATAGAGGGTGTGAGATGAATTTCGTTTGAAGACACAAAGTCAACAACAAAACAATAGAAAGGTTCTGAAAAGAAGTGAACCCAGAACACAAAGCTTTTATGGACTTTTAAGTCTTGGAGAAATTGCCAATCAGTTCTTCTAAATGCTATATCCTGTGCATTAGATGTAATGCAAGAGAGAAAAAAATAGCAGTCCTAGTTAGCAGCTAATTAGTATCAATTGTGCAAAGAAGAATGGGGTAATCCAGGGAAACATGGCAACAAAAATTATGAGAAGAAGGGAATAGGGGAAACAAACTCACTGAATACAAATAGATCATTTTTGCATTAATTCAGAGCTGCAAAAGGGTTTTATGTTATTAAAGGGTCTGGTAAGGATGTGGCAACCCCTCCGTAGGAGTTCACCACATCAACGAAATCATACCTAAGCAATTTGCCAAGGTCAAACAACGATTAAGGGCTGGTGGAATGTGATGGATCCGTGTCAATTACACCTCTGCATACATCAATTTCATGGGGACAGAGTGAAAATACGTCATGAAAAAACATTAACCCAACCAAATTAGTCGGGTGCAGCAAAACATATTTCGAATTTAGGGTTCAGGATATTACCTTCACTATTCTTCACAAAACTAACTTCAGTATCGTGCGAATTGATGGGGAAATAAGCGATTTCACCTCTCTGTAGTTCAATTGCAGCAGATCATTTTAAATCGGCAACCAAAAAAAAATTCAGCAAAAACTATCACAGGAAAACCTACCTTCTTGGTGCTAAAAAAATAAGAAATACCTTTGATTTTCAATAAAACATTCACGATCTGTACTGGAAATAAGTTGTTGAAACGGAAAAATTTAGCGCCGTCATCAATTGAAGGAGTCGCGAACTGCAGGAGAAGAAGTTTCCTTTTCTCTGTATCACGTAAAAAATGGCAAGGGCAAATTTGTCCAGATGCTTTTTCCGCTTTTCACTGTTTCGGTAGGATCAAAATAATATCACCTATTTGGTGGGATAATAAACTAGTCATAACTGGGGTTTTTTTTCGGGCCAGGTTTGCAAACACGGGCTGGACTAAATTCTCTAATTGCTACCAAATGAAAGATGATGGGGGATTATTTCTGCCCAACCTGCTTCAACTAGGCTACCAAATGGAGCCTTAGAATAGTACTCAAGATTATACCTTTCTGAGATTGGACCAGATTCGGTGAAGTCATCTTCGTCATCGGACAATGATTGTTGAACTGTTATGTGAAGTGTTACGTTCTCAAATGGTCCGTCATCATCTTTATCAACATCTTCGAAGAACTCAAATTCATCCTCATTCCAAGACACCCAATATGATTTCCCTCGTTTGCGGAGTGTGTTGGCACATTGGTTTGCATAGTGCCCATATCCTTTACATTCATGGCATTGTACACCATCAAGTTTCGAGGAGTTATACTTGAACACTTCGTGTGTAAGCATCCTTCTCGAGGGTTTCTATTGGAAGGTGTCGCTTTTCTGTGGTGATTGGTGAGACTCAAGACGTGGTGTCTCTTGTTCCTTTGGTTTCACTGTGGGCTTGCCTTGGTCGAACCTTCTTACCATTTGGTTGAACTTCCTTGTGATTAAGGCAACATTGTCTCCCTCATGGATTTCTTCCGCTTCTTCGGTCTCACTGACATCATTGATGTCGAGTATTCTGCTGCTAGAGGATGTGACCGCACTGAAAGCTACCACTTTCTTCTTGGTGAATGCACATCTCTCCTCTAGGTTTATCTCATAGGTTTTGAAGGAGTTCATGAGATCTGTAAACTTAAGTGAAGCAACTGCTTTTGATGTCTCAATGGTTGTTACCTTCATATCAAACCTTGAGGGAAGATTGCGCAGTGCTTTCGACACAAGCACTTTGTTGCTTAGGGGTTCGCCTAAGTCCTGACATTCATTGGCAATGTCAAGTATCCTCTTCGTATAGCTGGAGATATCTTCATCTTCGTCCATTTTCATATTCTCGAATTTAGAAGTGAGAATATGTAAACATGACTGTTTGATGCTGTTATCCCCTTCATAATGTCGCTAAAAGGCATCCCATGCATCTTTTGCGCATGTACTGTTCTTTATCAGCTTGAACATGTTCGTGTCTACTGAAGCATACATAGCATTCAGTGCACGATCATCAAATGCAGCAGCATCAACCTGATCCCGAGTCCAACTACTCGTTGTGTTGGGACAACATCTCCATGCTCATCAGCAGCCTTTGGTGGAGACCAACCATTCTCTACTGACTGCCATGCCCCTTCGGTCTATGGACTTGATGAGGGAACGAATGCGTGTCTTCCAGTAAGAGTAATTCGATCCATCCAAGACTGGAGGTCGATATACTCCTATGCTGTTTGGATCCATCGAACTTCTAGAGTAGTGATACTGTCAGGACCACACTCATTATGTCGAGTGATGGCTCTGATACCACTTCAAAGTGTATCAGCCTACTCTAGATAATAAAATGCGGAAGCTAAAGCAAGACATGAAGATAACTTTACGTAGGTTATAAATTTATAACCTACACGAGCCTTATGACAAAAAATGATTATCAAAACAAGTGTTGAATGTTACAATATTGGTCTACACTATCACACAACACTATCACTAAACTACTAAACGTACGTTCTTGAATCTAAGAATCGTATAATGAAAACTATGAAAAATATCTACTAAAAACGTCTATCACTTTCTGAAAATCTTCTAGAATTTATAGATAGACTTTCGTGGGCTAAATTGGGCCTAGATCCACATATATAGCAACTGCCCATTATGTCTTCCACAATTTTCGCAATCAGTTGTTGCCTCCGCATATCTGCCTGGAATTGTGAAACTACTTCAGTTGTTGCTGACCCCTTGAATAGCGGAACATAGTTCCGCTAGCATGACTCTCTTAACTGCAAAGTTTTAGATTTTGTCTTCATTCTCCAAATCGTGTGCTGCTCCATCACAGCTAAGTCAGCAATCCATGTGGTTGTTGAGGTGGTTGTTGTGTCACCACTCCACGTCATGCTGAGCTGGTGTCCCAATCAACATTCTTTTGAAGAAAGCAAAAACGCATGTGCTAGGATAACACGTGAACGAAACATTTAGAAAAAAAACTAAACCTAACAGTGTTTAAAAAGTGATAGGTCAAGTAATTTTTTATCATTTTGAAAATTATTGAAACAACCTAAAAAAAATCATTTTAACGGAACGGAATATAAATAATTCACTTCTTTTTTTAATTTTAACTCAGACATTTAAACCTGTGGGAATTAAATCACGAACTTCTTAATTTTCCGCCGATAAATATACGATATAACCACCAAAATAGAGTAAATTTATAATTCAATATATATGTCACGTTAAATATCACATTACATTTTTAGTTCTAAAAAAGTTAGGGAAACTTTAATTACAAAATTTATAAATTTCCACACAAGATCAAATTCTCACATTTCCCCTCAATTGTTCTCTTATTTTAAATTTTCACGCAAACCTATGTGTTATTTACATACTTATTTTATTGCTAGTCTATATTCATATTATGATCAAATAAATGAGAATCTTTAAATCCAGATTGGATTTAGTTCCACTATTAAACTTTTCACAACCACCAAAAAAACTTAAGAACATATCTTAATGGTATAATAGGAAAATCATATTTGTAACAATATGCACTTTTTTAATAGATTGATTATGATTTTTTATGGGGTGAAGAAACCAAAATCCAAACAGTTTTTGACACTTTGATGTATAATATCTTCAACACTATGTTTGAACTCAAATCCCAACTCTCTTATCTTCTTAGAAGATATTATGCTTGGGACTGATTCCTCTTCTGTACTCTCGACCCTAGAACAAGAAGAATAAGAAAGGAATTAGAAACTTCTATAAATCTTTAACAAATGGGATTCTATAAGGGTATATATATATAAGAGAGAAGCAACCTGAGTGCCATTGAACATGGGTACTCTTTTCTGAGGAGCTCAATCAGTTCAGAAACTACACAACCCCGAACGCAGCACAGGTAGCGACCTTGAGCATCGACGTGCTCCATAAGGAATATGTGTGCGCTGCATATGTCTTCTATGTGAATCAAAGCGATCGATCCCATTCTTGAGTTCACGGAAGTGAGAATTGGGAGCAAGTTCGGATCACCTAAACCAATCATGGTAAGCAACTACTAAGGAATTGTTTGGTTTAAAAGATTAATATATCAAGATATAAGAAAATTATGCCATTTAAATTCATCCTCTCCTATTTATAAATTCTCATTTCCTACTAAATTCTACCGCTTCTTATGTAATACTTAATCATTCAACTGAGTGATTATATAATGATAATTATTTAATCACTCGTTTGAAGGTAATTATCCTATCAATTATACAGCTCCTAAGAAACTTATACAATATACATTTCTTTTTGGGCTAAAAGCACGCACATAATGAAATCATAATCAATAAATTCAAACGAAATAGGATCCAAAGTTCATGTATCTTACCCCATTTTGAAATCTGCGCGAACAAATTCACGAACTTTCAATTATGTCTGATTTTTCTCTCAATGATAAATTGAAATTGACCAAGAAACTGATATATGAGATAACAGATGGAACAGTGTTGGTGAAGAAGATGAATTATGTGATGGTGTGGATTTTAATTTGAACTTCCATATAATCAAAACCACGTCACAATGACTGAAATGAAGTCTTTCGATTGTAATCTAATATTTTAATGTCTCTTCGATTTAAATTTCTCATTCAATTTACCACTCTTATCCCTTTTTTCTCAACATCTAAAACTCATAAAAGATGATACATCAAAGGAAATAGAAGATTTATATTCAATCTAGTACTTCATGTATCTACAAAATTATTACTCATTTTGTCATTTTGGTCCATCAAATATATTGTTACCCGATTCTTTCTTTTTTCTTTTTTTGGTGAGCGGTCCCTCCACTCAATATACACAACTCAACTAAAAATAATAATTTAAGTTAGTTTCGAATTGCACTTAATACACACAATCTCAATTAACAATAATAAATCAAGTATGACTCAAACTCCACTCGACACACAATGCACACCAAGTCAAACTACTTTCTTAAGACGCGTGCAGGGTCAAAACACGTAACAATTTTGTGGATTGAGTGAGTATGTTATAAGGGAAAAGAAATAATTCTTGTGAAAATCGAAAGTTAGTCTAAACACTAGATATTTCACTGCTTGACAGAATCTCAAAGCTTAGTAGGAATTAATTTTTTTATATTTTTTGTAACAGGGGAATTATATATATGTGTACTTGGAGATGTAAATTTTAATGGATAATGAAGAAACCTGTAACAAGGGAGAGCAAAACTTGGACACTTGATGGCACTGAAGGAGTGAGGAATGGACCGCCCACAGTTGTTGTTATCACTGATATTAGATCAATACCATTCTCCTTTGCAAACTCGATTGCCGCCTCCTCCGTCAAAAGCTTAGAGAGTGCGTACACCTATATATATGCACACACACACAAATACATATTAGTTACGACAGATATCGCAGGAAGAAAACTGTTTGTTGACGAAGCAATACCCATCCGCTTGCTTTATTCTTTAGAACTTGATCAACGGGTGTCTGGCAAGATTCGTCCACTACTCGTACCCATTTCCCAGACCTGTCTTTCGCAGTCAATGTGCTTATCGATGATGTGAACACGAACCTCTTGACGCTAGTAGTTTTCAGGCAAGATTTGAGTACGTTTAGCGCCCCTTTAACAGCTGGATCCGTGATCCTCGTCTTGACATGGCTTTCTGTAAGTATGAAACAAGCAAATGTATCTTGGAGCATGCGAAGTAAAGTGAACAGTAAGAGGGTTGTAAAGGGCAGGTATGTACTAACCGAGGTTTTGAGAAGCGGACACCCCAAACTCCATGGATGCTGAAAGGTGAAACACGCCATCACAGCCTCTTATTGCCTCATCGAAACTGCCATCTTCGAGTAGATCAGCTCTGAAGAGACTCAACTGGTCCGTGTTCGGCCACAACTTCAAGAAATGGGATACTTTCTCTGTAAAAAGGGTTCACATTATGCAAGAGACATTTCTTAGAATTTAAGCCTAATCATTCAAATTAGAAGAAGTAGAGGCACTCTTTGTGGCACATCTTGAACGAGGCTGTCAACAATCTTCACACTTCTTCTTCACTAGTTCTAAGCACTTATATACTTCCAAATAAGCACCATTATGCTTGATACCCTACGAATGACTAATTATGACAGTCGATCTTCGACAACGTCAGTAAGCACATAGGAAGAAACACGTTCTAATTTGGGATACACTAAATGCGAATAAAAGCAAAGGATACAGCCATACCCATACATGATAGAGATGTGAAGGTGCAACAACAAATCGCTGTCATGTTTTTTCCTATCGGAGTATCGTCTACGGATTAAACTGCGAAAGAGGCCGACAATGATGATATTACTACACTAAGGATATTTATATACACATACATCTTGAATTCAAAACATGAATAGTTCTCAATTCAAAGAGGGTATTCGGAATGCAGCTCAAAAAACACAACTTGAAGGGGCTCTTGGTTTCAGATTGTTATCTATTTCTAAGATTTGAAAGCAGTTCTTCCACAAGTCATGATTATGACAGTCATACTAAGAAAAGAACTGCCTTGCTTTCCATATTCATAGAACCACCGTTGCTCCTTATTCAATAAAAGCCAAAGTTCTCCTTTCAATTCTCAAAAAAAAAAGAAAAGCAAATTTCCTCATACAATAATTATCTTGTTAACAATTCTAAATCCACCAAAAAGTCCAAAACAAACACCACCTAGATTTTCATTTAAGCCCTTTGAAATTAGGGATTTCAAAACTTGAAAGAAGCCCATTTCGCCTGCCTAAACCAAATTAGGGCCTGCTTACGACAATCCCAGTTTATCAAATCGAACTTAAACAGATTAATTTCTTCTTTGGGTGCAAGAACTCAATTGGTAAAGAGAGAGAAGGTATTAAACGAACCATGAGTGCGAAAAGTGGCATGAACATTGAAACCCCTTTGAAGAAGAGAGTTGACGAGCCATGATCCGATGTAACCAGTTGCACCAGTCACGCAGTATGTCTTCTTCTTCACCTTCATTTTCTTACTTTCTTCCATCTCTATGCTATTCTTCCCCTTCTTTTCTTGTTTAAGTTTTCCCCTTAAAATCTTGTTTATTTTATCCAGTAAAAACCATCTTTGTTTGTGTTCTTGGATGTTTGACGAAAATGGACTATCTTTAAGAATTTGTCAATAGGAGTTTCATTACTCGACCAGTCTAGGGATTTTCGTATCTCTAACCTCTAGGTACAAATTTACATGAGTTAGAAATGTTCATGATTAGTGTTAGATTTATGATCGAAATGATCATTTACGAATCTATTAATTATGAAATTTTAACGGAATTGTGATTATTATCATTATTATTGGAAATTGTCTTATCCCAAGTCACATCGAGAAACGATGTCAATCGGTCTGATATCAGTTAATCGTAATCGAAAAGTCACAATTTTTTCAAATTGGTACGAAATCGTTTATTTTATCGGTTAGGTATCGGTTTTCTTTATTTTTTTAATTTTAAATATTTTTAATTTTAAAAATATTAATTTAAATCAATAATAATTTGATATTAATATAATTAAATTTAATTTTCAAAATATTTTATAATATATAAAATATATTTTAATAAATAGAAAATATATAAATATTTTTTAATATATAATTATATGAACCGATACCTGGTCTGGTACTGGTTCACCGAATACCGTTTTATTTTTAAAAGTTAAGAATCACTTACCAGTTAATTTCTCGAAAAATCGGTACTTCGTAACTGATTCTCGGTTAGGTACCGATTCTTCACGAGAACTGGTTACCGATTGACACCCTAGTAACACAATACAAATAAACTCACACACAAAAAGAAAATCGGAGTTGCAAGTAGGTTGTCCCTTGGAGTTTATGGCGAAGAGACTCGAGAGATGTTGCCAAATTTTCGAGCGATTAGCACTAGAGATTCCACCATCTTTTGATTTTCATTTAAGACAGATTCAGAGTCTTTCTTTTTAAACTGTGCCTTGAGAGCGATGGATTTCTTCCCTTCGACCTTGTGATTTCTCATTCTCATCTCATAGGTTCGAGGAACCTCATGAGTTCTGTGGTTGTTATCTCCTCCAGATCTTGTGCTTCATCAATAGCCGTAACTTTGGTATCGAACCTTTCGGATATTGACGGTAAAATCTTCTTGATGAGTACGGTTTCTAAGATCTTTTCTTATAGGTCGAAACATTCATTTGATAGTGTCAATAGTTTAGAGTGAAATTCGCTAATTGTTTTATCATCTTCCATCTTTTGGAGTTCGAACTGTGTTGTAAGTGGGTGCAATCTTTGATTCTTGACTCTGGAGTTGCCTTCGAAAGTATTTTTAAGAATTGTCCAGGCCTTTTTTGCAGATTCACATGTTGAGATAATGACAAATACCTCCATATTGACTACTCCATAAATGGCATTGAGGGTTTTTTGGTTCATCCCAGAGACGATGAAATCGTCAGCAATCCATTTGTCTCGAGCTTTCTTGACGCCTTTTTCGTCAACGAGTGTTGTCCATCCCATAGCGACAACACTCCAAGTAGCTTCATCAAGGTATCTAATGAAAGATATCTTATGAACTTTCTAGTATCAATAATTTTTTACGTCAAGTATGAGGGCTCGAGCCATTGCGGTTTCTTCCTTCATGTTTTCCATATGTAAGAGATTGCACGCACATAATAGACTTTTTAAAGATCAAACACTAGTATGGTAAGTGACCTTCTCTAGTACCAATTGAAATTTTCTATCCCAGACCAGAATTGAGAAATAGTTTGTGCAACACATTACACAAATAAACTCACACACAAAAAGAACACCAAAGTTGATAACCCAGTTCGGTGAACACACCTACGTCTGAGGATCTTGCGAAATTTCCATATATAGAAAAGATAAACATTATCAATCCACTAAATAAGAATTTCGAGTTACAAAGGCAGTTACTTTCTAAGGACCTCACACTCCTTAAGAAATTTCTTCACTCTCCAACGGTCTTCTATAATGTATTGAAACTAATATCTCTTTACACTAGTCAACCCTATGATTATCCCTTAAGTTTATAGATCACTCAATTACAATAGAAACACTCCCCACCTCTCACACTCACACAGATAATTCTAAGAACACTTTTCCACACACACGAATGTATGTAGGCTCACACTAAAAAACTCTTTCAATAATAAAACTCACTCTTCACTCAATATGTTTTGTAAATTCTTCGCTCGAGTGATGGATGTTGCGGATGTCCATTGCATGTATATATAGGGTGTAGTTAAACCATAAGAAAATTGTTTGTCTCCCAATATATTTAGGATCTTTTATATATCTTTAATTCCAAATATATCTTGCAAAGAATCTTGAATATATCGTTAGGAGATTCTTGGATGAGATCAAATCAATAAAACATCCAATATACATTGTCCGTGCGTTTCCTAACAACCATAACGATAAATAAAGAAATCAACATGCATGCAAGGCTCGACATTTGTCATATAAAATATTTTCAAGAGGAACAGATCTTGCGACAAGTATAAGAAACTGAGCTTCCGCGTCAATCATAAATAAGACAATAACACCATGCACTCAGGGGCGTAGCCAGGGGAGGGGCAGGGTGGGCACTGCACCCCTACGGAATTTTAAATTTTTTACTCATAAATAGTAGTAATTATATATATATATATATATATATATATATAGTTAAATAGAAAAATAGATTGAAGGTGGGGTGTTCAAAAGATCGTCGGTACTCAACCATAATCGAAGTGAAACTGAGTGTTTAGGAACCATAATTATTTCAAAGGTTTGATTTCGAACCGTAATCGTTTAGAAAACAGTTAGATTTCGATTCCAAAACTTCATAACTATTAGTCGACGACTACCAATTTCTCAACATTTTTTATATAACATTCTTCCACTAATTCAATTTTATCTTTTATATTATACAAAATAATAATTTATAATTTATAAAATTATATTTTAGTTTGCTAATTAATGTAAAGATATATATTTTAAGGGATTCCAAAAAAATTGACGATTTTGAATGAAACTAGCAGTTCGTAAACGGAATCGCCTTAGACTATTTTGGTTCCAAACTACTGTAATAACTACAATTCAGTTTGCAATTTTGAAATAATATAATTCAAACTGGCGGTTCAATTAATTTTCTAACTTTAACCGTAGATATGTTCAATGTGAAACTTTTTTTTGTTTCATTCTTTATGTTCATCTTCTTTTTCCACTAAGCACCACCGACCATCTTCTCTTCTACCTCTACCAAGCCAAAAGTATAATTAGGACTCTGATCTTAGCCCCCCGAACCAAGAGTCTGGCTACGCCCCTGCATGCACTCACATTATTTATGAATTTTTAACCGAATTATGATTATTACGATTTACAGTTTGAACCAAAACCATACAAGTCAAATTTGATTCTGAACTACCAATTCCAATTTCAAGACTACCGATTTCAAATGCAAACAGTTGATTCTTATATAATTGCCTTACAAAAGCTATATTTATAAATAAAATATAATTTTATAAATTATAAACAATGATTATATATTATAATAAATAAATTTGAATTATGAATAGAAAAAAAACTATAAAAAGTTATTGATGAACTTACTGTTCAGTCAATTCACGACTTTAAACTTTTGGATTCGAAACCGAACTATCTTCTATACGATTACAATTTCAAACCAAATCGTAGGTGATATTTACAATTTCCGAAACCCTCAATACCGGTTCGATTAAAATTTAATTTCGAGAATTACGATTGTTTTGAACACTTCAAACAAGAGCAAGACAGTGTAATATTTTCTAGAAAGCTAATCACCTGAAATCATGGAGCACAGAAAATTAGTTTTTACAAGATGTTATATATCTTTCTCTTTTCATGCAATATTTATCTTTATCGCACACTATTTATATTTCAATAACAACTGGACAATTTTTCTATTTAGAAAAGGTGGATAATTTATCACCCTTTTAACTTGTATATTATGTTCTTTCCATTTTTTATACTAACCCACAATATATTTTTATTTATTTTCCTTTTAATTCACAATTTATTTAATATAAAATTATATAAAAATGTGAGATCCTATCTCAACTCACCACATATTGAACAATCTTTTGTTTACTCACAATTGGCTTAACTAGTTTTCTTAGAACACACGTCCACTTCAATTTACATGTTTTGAAGGAATGGAGAGAGACACATGGATTTACATGGGGAAGTAGGGATCTTAGGCCCCTACCAACATTTTATTGTTTTATTATTTTAGTAGTTAGAAATCACTATCCATCTTCAAAAATAGTGTGTAGCCCCTACTACCATCTTGGAATATTGAGAGTTTGAAACGATCATTCATAGCTTAAAGTTTGTTATTTAACATTTATATTTGATTGCATAAAAAATTTAAAATAGTTAAATTTATATCAAAGATTTTCTCTGCATCCGCAACTGGATGGATGGCGTATGATTTTGTTTGTTGAAGATGTGCTATCTAGGTGGAGAAAATACGCATCTCTCTTTAAATTTTAAAGTCATTGGGGAATTACAATTTTAGAATTGAGATCCTTGTTTAAGGACGTGTGTTCTTAAATCTTTTGAGGGAGAAGTGTGTATAAAATAAATTTAGTCGGTTAAATAGTACTAGGACCCTAAAGTAGCACTCATCATTGTTGATAGTTTTAATTTTAAGATGTTTGTAATATGACAAAAAATTAGCACCTCAAAGGGTGCTATCATTGTGCATGATGTCCTTGTGTCTTAGTAGTTAGTAGGAAGAATATTTGTATACTTTCAAGTATAGTTTCAAAAAACGTTGGTAAGGTACGCCTCGGAACGCCTTTTAAGAAAAACGCCATTGAGACAACACCTCACATGGTTTGTTGAGGTTTGCGCCTCGAACCTTGCGAGACGGTTGAGGTGTTCATGAGGCGGATGCCTTACAAGTTGCCGCAAATTCATTTTTCAAAACCATTTTAGGCTAAAAAATTGATCATTTTTGTTTTATTTTATTCAATTATTGATGTGTTTTGTTTTATTTTATTCAAATATTAATGAGCTTTGTCACAAATGTAATTAATTGTAACAATTGAAAAAATTAGGGCACAATTAACTTCTGCAGCGTGAAATAAAATTGTTCACCCTCTGCTTCGTCTCCTGCACCTCAAAAACTATCCAATTTCTCTCCGCGCGGTGGTGATGTGATTGTATTCCAACGATGTTAGCATGATTCCACCCTGGCGCGACAACTGCGCTAATTCTCCCATAGTTTAGACTACATAGCGCTCTAAAGAAGAGAGTCAGAATAATTTGAATTTCATTGCACTTATAATAGAATATCTAATATTATGAACTTAAATTTGAGATTTTAAAATCTTGTAACTTATTGAGACATTATTTTTAGGGTTAACGTACCAAATTAACCAATTCTAAAATAAAAAAGTAAATACTAGCCACTTAAACAAAATTATGTAAATTATAATCATTTTTTTGGTATAATCCTTATTACCCTTTACTTCAAATTCATTGTTAATTTTTTTTTCCCCGCATCTCTTTCTTTTTTTCTTCCATGGACATCACCTTCTTTAGCCACCTCCGACATCGTTGTTGTCACCATAATTCTGAGTTTACTCCCCGCTATTCTTGTTGGAATCATCTCTGATAACCAAACCCGAACCACCCCCTCCACCACCAGGTGCCTCTTTAGAATCTTCCGTTCACTTTCGAACGTTGCTTCATTGCACATTCAACCTCTCTGTTTCTCTTGAATTCCTCTCCCTAAATATTCCTCCTCCAATTTCGATTCTTCTTCATCCATCTTGATCTTCATCAGTTCTCGATAACTTGAGTGTTGGTGGTTGTTTCTTCAAATGCATTTCAAGTGTTTGTGAAAATCTCAAAGTGAATTTAATAAATACATGAGCACGACTAACAATGTTCATGTTCGTGTAAATTCATATCGATATTTGCACAACATACAATTATTAATTACATTACCTCAATTGGATAATTATTTTTTTCGTGTAATTGCATATTACTTGTATTTGTTGATTACACAACTTTAATTGCATGACTAATTGTTTGTATATTTGCATGTTTGACTTGTATTTGATTACACGATCTTAATTGTATGAATAATTGCTTGTGTAATTTCATAACTGCAAGAACAATTTCGTCATGTATAGGGGTAGCAAGAGTGGTTATTTTTCACCTTTTCTTTTTTATTTAGATGGCTAATTTTTACTTTTTTATTTGGGATTGACTATTTTAAGAACTGTCCCTTATTTTTATATATTTAAGATATTGTATATAATTTTGTGGCATTTTATGATTTGTGCCTCGAGTTTAACCCTCAGTTTGCCTGAGATTAAAATTGCTTTTTTAAACCTTGCTTTCGACACTATTAGTTGGATTATGTGGGCTCAAACGCTTAGTTCCTATTAATCTCTCTCTCTCTCTATTATCTATATATCTATATTAAAACAAGATTTTCAATTGAATATCAATTTTAATGGCAATTGTATAATTATATGCAAATTAATGCCTCATTATATAAATGTAAATTAAATGATTTAAGTTACTAATAAATAATGATTAAAGCTTCCAAATTATTGGCAAATGAAAGTAATATTCCAAATTACTTGGCAAATGAAAGTAATAAAAGTAACTATTCAATTTTTTTTATAACTATACTTTTAATTTTTAATTTATTTGTATGTAAAAACTTGTACAATATACATCATAAATTAAATATTGTGATGAAAATTATAATCAGATTTATGATATAAAAAAATAATTTCATATGAACAAATTACTATCATTTTAAATATCAATATATATATATATATATATATATATATATAATTAGGTTCATGAGAAAGAATTTATCCATTAATGATTAATCGATAATCAATAATATATGCATAGTGGATTTTAAAAAAATCAAAATCGTTGGAATTGAATTGTAATTGGATCATAATCGAGTCGATTATAATCATTTCCCACACCATAATATATATATATACACACACACACACATACACACATACAATTAATATATTTGTACATATACAAGATTTATACAATATATATGTGATTATTACATTTGTTCTTATATCATTAGTGATTATTTTATTATAATTATATTATTCATTTGAAAATTTTATGAAATAAATTAAATTAATATCATTTTTTAAATAGTTTTAAAATAATCTTGTATGAGAATTATACAACAAATATAATATAGATTCATTTTCTCATTAGTAGCACTATAGTTTTTAAAATAATATATTTGTTTAAATAATATTTATATTCTCTTTATCAACTAAGACTATAAAAAACTGAGACTTAATTTTTAAAAATAATTTTTTTCTATTTGAAAATGTAATTGACGGTCCAATAAGAAAACATGACACACTTTTAACAGGACATGCAGATTAATATTTTTATTACCCAAATTATAGGTTACATGTTTTCACTAAATATTAAGTCTTCAATTTTGTATAAATGATAGTTTTTTTTTTAATTTTATTCTTTATTTGTTTTTGTCGAGACCAAATATATATGAATTGTTTTAAGAAAAAATATGTTCATTGTCGGATTGTAAAATCATCGTTAATCTTGATATTTTAATTCCATAAATTTGAATTGTCCGTTTTAACCGTAAAATAGTTCATATGTCATCTCACTCTTTTTTGCATGTAAATACATTTATATTTATCACTCATTGGAATAATGGAAAAAATGGCGAAATTATTAAAAATGATGAATTGTTAATCGAAAATAAGGAATTTATAAATAAAATATGTTATCAATTTTATCTATTATATATATTTTACAAATCAAACAGACCGTAATGTACCACATATGTTCTTACTCTATAAAAAAGATTCTTATATGAAATTAAAATGAGAAAATACTTTAACCATATATTTGGATTAATCTATTAACTTGATGTTATATTAAATATGATAAATTAATTAGCATGAAACCTAATAAATCAATTATATTATTTTTCTTGCATGTTTATATTTGGTGCATAATAAATTATTTATATTTAGTTGTAACTATCGTGCTCCACTAAAAATGATTAAAACTAAGTATCCATCGTGAAATTACTAGTTATAAAAATAATCAGCTCAATCGTGAAATTGCTACTAAAACTAAGTATCCATGTTTGATAGTGTTTGCACAAAAGAATAATTTGTTGATTTCATGGTTTATGGAATATATGATTAAAGAAATCATTTCCCTCATAGTGTACCTCTTACTTGGATATGTTTTAATTTATTTTTTTACTTTGTTTTGTTAGATTCTAGTTTGTGCTTCTGCTCTTCAACACAGACAACCTTATTTTCTTATTCAACTCTTTTATTCTATTTAGAGTAGCTAGTGGTATTTTAAGAGAATCGTAACTATTGAAATCACTGTAATCGAATCGTGACTCAGTTTCAGAAATTATAACCATTTTCAACGGTTGCTTCGAACAATAATAATGTAGAGAACAATTTGGTTTTAGTTCTAAATATTCAGAGTCGTGAACTGACGGTTCTGAACGGTTGATATCTCAACATTTTAATACTCTCTCCGTCCACGAATTAGCTTCCCGCTTTGATTGGGCACGGATTTTAATAAATGGTTTGACTTTAGTAGGTAATGTGTAAAGTGTAGTGAGTAGTGTGTAGTTGGTGGAAAATAGGGCCCACATTATTGATGATGTGTAGTGTGTAATGAATAGTGAATGGAGTAAGAGACCCACATTAATGATGATATATATTGAATAATGTGTAGTTAGTGGAGAATGAGGCTCACATTATTGATGATGTGTTGAGTAGTGAGTGGAGTAAGGGATTGCCAAAAATAGAAAGTTAAAGTGGGAAGCTACTTCGTGGACGGACCGATAAGGAAATATGAGAAGTTACTTCGTGGTCGGAGAGAGTAGTTTTTTTTATATCATTAATTTAGTTTGATCTCATATTATATTATACAGAAACATTGTAAATAATTCATAAAATTACATTTTAATTTGTAAAATTCATATAAAATAACATTTTTAAAGCGGTTTAAAAGTTATGGCAGTTTAGAATAGGGACTGACGATTTGGAATTGGAACCACCTTTGAGGAAAATTTGTTCAACCTATTTTGTATATCTAGGTCCTTGCAATTAAAAAGATAAATTGTACGCGATAAGTTGACCCTAGTCGAATCTCGTAGGAAAACTATGCTGGGCTATCAATTAATAACACTATATGACTCTAATAAAATCACTTCTAAACACTCTATCAAAAGATGAATTTTAAGCTAAACTAATTAATGCAACTAAAGAAATTAATAAACCAAGGGATTGAAGCCTAGGACTTAGATATTCATTCATCCAACAATTAATACAATATCCAATCATGCATTTGATATTCAATCACGATTCCCCTAAGTTGTTTAACATCTAACACACGTATTTTATTATTAAACGGTGATCCTAACTCTCGTATGTGAATCACACAAAAGAGAATTCAATAATTGAATCACAAATTCCAATTCCACGTTCCCAATTAGAATTGGAGGTTGATTAATTCTAGGTCGAACACAAGAACAATCTCTCAATCTATTCTAGCGTTTAAGGCAAATTAAATGTTGATGAAGCATCTAATCCAATTCAAGTTCAAAAATTAATCAACAAGCATGAATGAATTAAGATATCAATTGGAGAACTAGAACATCTAAACCCTAAATAAAATTTAAGCACTCATGGAGATTGGAAATAAATCAAGAAAGGAATCATAGATAAAATCACTTACTAAATTAAATACAAGAACCAAGAGTTATTTGCTCTTCAATCCGTAGGAAGTAGCGTTTCTAATTCTAGGAAAGCGATGAAAAATAGCGTTCTAAAAAAAATGAGAGAGAGCTCCTTTGAAAACTGAAAAATCCCCCATTAAACGAGGAGAAACCGTGCTCTTTAATTGCGTGCAGCGGCAGCTGGGGATCCAGCGCGCGCTGCATGCTGCCTTCTGCCTTCGATTTTCGCCAGGCCAGCGCCCGCTGGGGGTCCAGCGCGCGCTAGGCTCGGCATTCTGTCCTCCGCGCTTCGCCCCTCCAGTGCTGGCTGGGGTCCAGCGCCCGCTGGCCCCAGTCTTCTGCCCGATGTGCTTCGCACCTCAGCACCCGCTGGACCCAGCGTTCTGTACCATTTCACTTTGCCACCCCAGCGGGCATTGCATGGCTAGCGCCCGCAGGGAAGCCTTGGCTACCTCGGCTCACTTTTCGATCGTCTCTCGCACCTCCGGCTCGACCCCGACTAGCCCGATACGCTTCTCCAGACCAAATTACTCTTCTTGGGCACCGTCTTTGACCCAATTCCACCACCTACATCAAATTCAAAACAAAGTACACGCCGACATAAAAACGCACCAAACAAGAACTAAAACGAACGAAAAGAGGATGACACGAAACACGACTAAAACACGAACAAAAATATAATAAACCACAGATCCAATTTCAAACCGTAAACTGTAATAACCACAATTCAATTACGATTTTGAAATAATATTATGTGAGCTGACGGTTCAAACCATAATCTTAACTACGAACAACTCTAATTTAGAGACGTAAATATATATTGCTAAAATTTTGATATCTTAAACAATATATATTTTGTACACTCCAAAAACATCTTCCTAAAAAGTATGAGTTGTAATTGAAAAAAGTATATATAACTCTTATAAATTTTCAAAAATTATATAGTAATGACGAAATAGAACAATTTAAGACTTAGTTTAAATACATTTCTTTATTTTATTCCGAATCGAATGAAAATGTTTACTATTACGGTACTTATGCTTCAAACCGTAACCGAATCGTTGGTTTACGGTTTAATTATTTTGAAATCATAGCCAAACTATGCTTACAATAGTTCATGGTTCAGAACCGCGTACAAGGCAGCTCTAATTTCAAACCAACGGTTTTGATATCGAACCGCCGGTTCTTGTAGAAGCTCCTTAAAAGATGTGTAATTTTATATAAATTTACAAATTAAAATATAATTTTATAAGTAATAAATAATGATTCTATATAATATAAATATATAATTAAATTAAAGATATACTACAATTTACTATATATATAAACATAACTTGATCTACAAAAGAAACCAAATTTCAACAAAAATTAAAATTTTCAAATTTTCAAATCAACCCAAACTCGAAGAAAATCTTATTTAATTCAGTTTGGTTCCATAAGTGAATAACAACTGTTGTCCTGGTCTACTCGGTCTTCATGGAAAAAATTAATTTATTTTTGTAAAATAATGAAGAATTAATTATTAAAAAAAGTAGTCAAGAGTTTATTGAAAAACAATCAACCGTAGGCATGAATACATTGAATATGTAGTTTCCTTATGATTTCCAATGTTGCAATCATACATACTACGAAATTGTGATGAAATAATGTCATCAAGAATTATGATATAACTAGGGACTTTTCATATCTCCACAAAAGAGCATTTGAAAGTCATACTTTTACTTTTATCCTATATCCTTGCATTCTATTTCAGAGATAAATCACTATTAAAAAATTATTTTTTATCCCCTTTTTTTTCCCCTAAATTATAATGTTACAATTTCTTCCTCCTCCCAAAATAATGTTATCATTCTAAATTTGTATTGATAATTTCATCACTTAAATGATAATAGTACCCTTAGGTCTCATTTTGAAGGGACAAATTTAGAGTCAATAGGACTAACTAATTAACTAATTGTGGTATATTTTAAATTTATTCACTATAAAATAAATAAAAAACATTGAAAAAGTGAAAATTGTAGTAACTTGTATGTGATATATGTGATATAAGTCCTAGATATATTAACAAATACTCTTGTGAATGGTGAAGCATGATATGTAGACAAATAATATTCCCTTTCTGTTTCACTTCAATTGTCTCATTTTATAATAATACATTCATTTGAATATAAAATGAGACAATTGAAGTAAGACGGATGAAGTAATTTTTTGATAAAAAGTTATTAATTTTCAGTTTCTAAGTAGGGCTAACTTATTGTTGTATATTTTTAATTTATTCAACATAAAATTATTAAAGAATATTAAAAAAATAAAAATTATAGTAAAAGTAGCAGTGGAGCAGAACTACGCAACTATAATTTTTTCATCAATTATTTTATAACCAATTTTTTATAAAATAATTTAAATAAATTCTATAATTTTACGATAGCATTTGAAAAAATATTAATAAAAATTTCTAAAATCCCTAGGAAGAAAAAATAAAAATTGAAGATTCACTAAACAAAATAGATGAATACGATGAAACAGAATCACGACACTAAATCATAACATATATAGAGTGTGATTCATAATGTTGGCAAGCTTCATTAATCTACAATCTACATAGATCCGTCATATTAAATTACGATTATATTATATATACTTCAAATTTATGTTTTGTTAAAGAGTTTATGATCTATGCCTAATTTGATGTCATTAACGTAATACATGTCATAATATTTTTAAAATTCACATATCTCTTCATGAATTTTCACAATTACAGTCTTCACCACAATTTTGAGTCTATAAATTTATCCAAATTTTTACATTTTATGTGAATATAAAATCATTTTATTGAGTTATCATCATATTTAGCACTTTTCACTTTCTTCACCTGACCTTGATTTCATATGAATTGATGATAACTATAATATCATAATTTAAGATAAAATAAAAATACAAATGAAATCATAATAAGGTAAATAGAATAAAAAATAAAGAGTAAATTAAGAAGAAAAAAATGACAAAATGGTTTAGCTTTTATATATATTGAGAAGTTAACTTAGCATGATCAAATTAACACTATCATGCTCAGAAGTTATTTATCATAAACACATCATAAAAAACTATTGTACACTTAATGTGGCCAAATTTTTTATTTCAATGGAGAAAGAATTTGCCACAATTTTAGATATGTTGTTTTGAGAAATAAAATGATCACACTTAAAATTATTTTTCAATCTATCACCTCATACAAGATTATTATATGTTTATCGTGATCACATTTTTTAATCAAAAAACTGTTATATTATAGTTTTAATTTAGCTTAATTATATGTATTTGAAAAACTTAATTGAATATTTATGATTCTTTAGATTATATCATACTAATCAATAAAATGCGGCATACTCATCTCGTCTACAATATTGGGAGGTAATCTTCAAAATTTAAAACTTACCGCCTAAGAAACTGCAATTATTTTTCACGAACATAAAATAAACAGTACGCTACATTCTCAAACACTTGTCATTCTCTTTCTTCTTATTTTCCCACTATCATAATTCTATTTCTTCTTATTCTCCAATAGTGCTAAAAACACAATGTATTTTTCTTCATTTTCTTCTCCGTCGTTACTTTAAATATCACAATCATTTTGGTTCATGGATATATATATATATATATATATATATATATATATATATATATGGTTCTTTAACAAATATAGAAAAAGATGTGACCACAGATGTTAAATTATTAGCAACTGGAAGCTAATTTGGGAGCAAGCATGATCACATTCTTGCTCACATTTTGCTTCATGGATACGTATAGATGATTATAGACAAAGAGGAGATGTAATAACTTTACGTATTTTCATTTATATATTGTATATATATAGTTCATTTGTTTTTAGATCTATACAATTGTTCAATAAAATTTTGAATTACTCCATCTAATACAGTTTGACGAATTTTGAATTAATTTTTGTTACTAAATTTATAAGAAATCGTGATAACAACTATATTGGCAATAATTTATGTCTCTAAATGTGTCATTAAAAATTATATTTATAGCTACAATATTATAAATGTAATTGTGACAACAGTTATTGGTCATTGGAAATATAATTTTAGTGGCGAAAATCAATTGCAACTACATTATGTATAATTTAGAGATGACTATAACACGTCACTAAATGAAGACGATTTAGTGAAGACAAAATGATGTGACTACATAATAATTATTGTAGTGACGGATTCAAAACTTTGACTAACAGATGGTACTCCAGTGATGATACACAGTTATCACTACATGATGATGTATATAGTGATGAATCTATTATGTCACTAATTTAAATAGTTTTCGTGAAAAACAAAATTTATTACTAAATTATAAACTAAAGTGACGAGAAAACATCGTGATAAAAATAATAGATCCATAATGAGCAATTTTTTTTGTCACAAATGTGATATATATATATATATATATAACAAAATTTATTACTAAGACTATAAACTAAAGTGACGAGAAAACGTTGTGATAAAATTAATAGATCCATAGTGAGCAATTTTTTGTCGCAAATGTGATATATATATACATATATATAAGTTTTAGTGGCGAGTTGATCGGTCACAAAAATTTGATTTGCAGTAGCGATTCTGCAAGCGTGTTCACTAAAACTTTTAGCAAGAACTGTTACAACTGCAAGCCAGTAATGAACAGAAAAATTATCAGAATATGTTTTAGTGACGATTTTAGCACTTATAGTGATAAATAATAATGATAAGTTCATATTAAATATTTTTAACTATCAATAAATTCACATATTTTGTAATTTGTCTTTAATATTTATTAATTATAATTCATAATAAATGAATAATTTTTTTGTTATAATTCAAAAATTAAATATATATGTACATATAATATTATATTTATATATATTGATATATAACAAAATAATGGTATATACTAATTTTTTTTAATACATATCACGGTACAGTTTATGTGGTATACCTCGACATTTGAAAAAATTATACATTTACCTTACTGAAAAGTTCAGTTGTTATCATACCTTATTAAAAATTCCGATATACCTTAGATTTAGTATTTTACGGCATTTTTTTGGGTACGGTACGATAAATTTTGACAGTCCTAGGGAATACATTGATTTTTTTTTTGTTTTGAAGATAAGTTGTTCAGACTGTTTAGTTTAGATAGCAATCTCTACACTGGTATTGAACTGTTGGATTAATATCTCTCCTGAAACTAAGTGTGGAAGTCGACGGTCCTGATGAAACTGGTGTATTATAAAATTGAAAGCTTTTTACTTAATGTTTTACTTTGCAATTGATCATTATTTAGTAGAAAATGAATGATTTTTCAGTAGCAGTTTAATACTAAACTATTACAAGCAATAAGGAAATGATACAAGTGATTGGTTTGCATGGTTCGGAGAAGAAAACTTTTATATCCACAATTTTCGATGTGAGTCAAGGGTCCATACTAAATAGGACGTGTTTGTGTGTCTTACGGGGACTTTATAGTTTGATAAGGGTTGAGTCAAATCATTTATGATTTCCCGATTATGTCTAAGCTAGATCTATCATGTTACAAGAAATTGTTCTAACTCTTTAAGAATTATTTATAAATTTACAATCAAAACAAAACTCCTGAAGTATGAAATCTGAGAGTTAAGAATCTGAAAATTTAAGTTCGAGTGTGTTCGAAAGCTCGAGAGAGTTGGATAGCGCGAAGTAACATGTGATTTTGAAATGTAGAATGTATTAAAATATTATATATAGAAAATTCCGTTTAAAGGATCAAATTATTGAGCTTTGAATTTCTACAATAATCATATAATTATAGTAAATCAAAATAGTAATCATGTAAATAAAAAAATTACGAATGTCTAAGAAACTTTTAATATTAAGGATACTACAATACTAAAAATCAGTTTTTACATAGTGAACGTACAAGATTAAGTGTACAAAGACGAAAATAAATGGCTACTTTTTATATTTTTTAAATGACTATTTTGGCCAATTTCCAAAAATCAATAAATTATGTATATATAAATTTGTATAATAGTGTAACTATAGATGTATTAATAGTGTTTAATCCATTACATTAATAGTGTTCAGCGAAAAATAGGAATAAAATGATATTTTTGTCCGTATTAAATAAAAGACTCATATTTTAAATTTTATATCTCATTAATTATTATTGATCCTTTTCATTTAAAGAAGACAATTTTGCTCTATTAGTTTCACTTCACCGTCGGCTGGCGGATATTTGTTACTATGCATGGAGCCAACTAATGTGCACTACCACGTAATTATATGAGTCAATATAATTAATTTTCATTCTTTATTATTTTGTATTGAATAAATATTAAATTATAGTATAGTCAATAAATTCTAGTTAAAAAATATGAAATAATAAATTTTTATCGAAAATTTATTATTTATTTACATGACAACACATCATTATTGTGGGTATTGACAATGTATGCAATAAGTGGTGATAAATTTTTATGAAGTGTGTTATATATGTTGCAGTGTGAACAACATTTTTCTCTCTCTTTTTTTAATAATCAAATACTACTACATTCGTTCTGTTAAAATTTATCACGTTTTTTTTGGACGTTCCATTAAAAATAAATAATTTTTCAAAAAAATATTTTGAAAATATTAACTTCTACATGCCGAATTCCTTGTAGTTGTTTTTAACAGGAATGATGGAGTAATATTTTAATCGAAAATGCCGCATGTCGCGGACGGCGTTAATACTTCTCAATATAATATGGCATGCCTCGAAGATAAATATTAATTTTTTATTAATTTACACTTCCAACTAAAGTTTATTAATTAGAATATATTTTAATATATTAAATAAAAAATAATAAAAAAATTATATTAACTTGTATGTTGATACAACATTATACATTAAATTATATCTGTGACGAATAATAGAATGGTCCTAATATTTAATATACTGTATTATTAAAGTTCCATATTGTTTATGTGACATCAGTATAACAGAATACGTTATTCTTCATTAACTTTTAAGGCGATGAGATCCGTTTCAATAATGTGATGATAATAATAATAAATAATATAATGAGTGGCGAATCTTTACCTTGGAACTAAGAGAAATTTAATTATTCAAAGCGACTGGTATCTTTTTCAAACAAGTATACATTGTAAGAATAATATCACGTTATATATGGTTTTTCAAATGGGGTCCACACACCAGTCATACCTAGGGATGGCAACGGGCCGGATCTGGGCCGGATCTGGCTTGGTCCAGATCCAGATTCGGAAATTTTAACCTTGGTCCAGATCCGGCCCAGATCCGTTGGATCTAAAAAAACTTGGTCCAGATCCAGATCCGTGAGATCCGCGGATCCACGGATCTGTCCAGATCCATGAACTTAAATTTCAAAAATAAAATTTTAAATATTAATAATAATAACTTGATTAATCCACAATATCACCACAATGGATAAAAATAACACCACAATATAAAACTACAAAAATCCAAAATAAGTCCCAATATTATAAGAAATTATATTATTGTATTTTCATTTCTTAATTATAAAAATAGATATAATATTACATATATATATAATTATAAAAAAAAATTATATTAAATAAACGGATCCACGGGTCGGATCTGGACCGGATCTGGGATGGATCTACTAAATTCCAGATCCGGATCCGGTCCGGATCCGCCGGGTCCAAATTTTTAATGCTCCAGATCCTAAAAAACGGATCTGGATCACCGGATCTGGACCGGGTCCAAGGTCCACTGCCATCCCTAGTCATACCGCGTTGCCACGTCAGGTCAAAATGTTCAAAATTGATGAGATTTCAAATCTGACGTGTCCTCATACACACGTCAACTAAAACCAAGCGTAACGAGTTCGCCTCTTTTTTTACTAAAAAGGTTTTTGAAATATTTTAAATTATTTTTAAGTCATTATTCCTTTAACGAATTTATTACCCATCTTTATTCGATGAACTTAAAAGGATTAATTTAAATTAATGTATTGTGGGTTGTATATGGAGTGAAATTTTAGTTTTATTATATTTAATTAAGTTGTACTCCTTCCGTTCCAGCTGAGATGTCCTAATTTCTATTTAGGAACGTTCCAGTTGAGATGTCTCATTTTTCCTTTTGGGTGGAAAATAAGGAAAAAGTAAGGTAGTTGGAGAGTAAGTAAAGTGAGTAGATATGAATTAAGTGTTAAATTAAAGTTGTCTTGGTTTGCGGTGCAAAAAGTTATGGGACATTTAAGGTGGGACGAATGTAGTATATATAAAGTACATAGATCTACTTACTAAAAGAAAAGAAAATGAATAAAAGTTTTTAGACAGACAATAATAACAAAATGGATAATAAATTCGTAAAAATATAGTACTCCCTCCGTCTATGAATATTTTTTACATTTTGACTCGACACGTGTTTTAATGTAGTGTTTTGACTTTAAATGGAAAAATGTAGTTAGTGGAGTTTGGGTTCTACTTGTTATTATTATTTAATTGAAATGTGTGTGATATAAATGGAAAGTTTAAAATGTAACAAACATTGATGGACGGCCCAAAATGGCAAAACGTAACAAACATTGGGGGACGGAGGGAGAATAAGTTTTAAGAAAATAAGTTAGGTGTATTTTGAGTATAATTAAAAATCATTTCACATGATTCTTAGTATTATATCAAACACACTAAATTTGTACTCATTCAATCTCATTAATAATGAACCACTTTGAAAAAAAAAAGCGCTCAAAATTTTAGTTAAAAGTGTCATAATTAATAAGATTGGAAGAGTACTACTTTTTAAATTTAAGATGAAATTTTAATTAATTTTAATAAAAATCTGAATTTAATATTTAGTAATTTTATTAATTAGTAATTTTATATTGTATGTTTTAATTTAACATAAAGCTTTGGTTTTTTATTTCTAAATCAAATATGATATGACATAACTTATCATATGTTAATAACTTTTTACAACTTTATATTATATTTTTAATTGAATTTTAAGTGTACAAAAAATTATGCTTGCAAAAAAAATGGACTTATTAAAAAGTTTATATATTTAAAAAAATAATTTAAAAATCATATTAAATTTTAAAACATTGCAAAACTAGTGTATTAAAAATCACTTACCCTTAAATCAATCGGGTATAAATACTAGTGTTCATATGCATGTAGTAAGAAGAGTGAGAGGTTGGTAGGTCATATCATATGTTAGATATTTTCAAAAGAATAAGTCATATCACATCTTCGATATTTTTAAAAGAACCATAATCGTTAGAGTTGAATTGCAACTCAATCAAAACCAGTGGTTCTGAGAATCAAAATTTTTTACGGTTCAACTCATACTGTTGTTTAATACGTCTTTGTTATGTTTTTGGTTTTCGTGTTGTCGTGTGTAGAATATTAGATTGTTTATTTTCGTACTCTTTTTAGTTCGTTTTTACGCCGGTCATGTGTTTTCGTGCTTTGGATGTAGGATGAGGAAATGAGAGAAGAATGGAGCTGGAAGTGTTGCCTTGTGCGTCGCCATGCAAAATCGAGCGGAGCGAAAATGATCGAAGAGTGCACGTGAAGAAGAAACCAAGACAAAGGAGCAAAGGAGGGCCCAACGCCCACTGAGGGCATTGGCAGAGATTTTTAGAGGCTAGGGCCCAGCGGCCGCTTGCCCTACGTGGACCGTGTGGTAGAAGGGCCAAGCCAGTGACCGCTGGCTGGCAGTTAGTCGCGAGTTTTAAATGCTTTCTTGGCATCATTTTTTGGATCCCCAAACACTTGTACTCGAAAATACTGCTCTCAACACTAGTCTTACTTGCTCTCCTATGGTAGATCAATAGTTTACTTGGGATGAAGGATTGAGGGCGAGTTCAACTCTCAATTCGAGACTCAATCTTTATAAGCATGTTTAATTCTTATTTTGATTGTTCTATGGATTGATTGTCTTCCTCTCCCTAGGTTTAGAATCTTTTTTAATTCTTTATTGATTGCTCTTCGATTCGTGCTTATTGATTTAACTTGTGCTTGTTTAATCGAAACGCTTAATCATCGTTTTGATTTATTGTTTATTGGTTAAGATCGAGAGATGATAAATCAATCAATGATTCCAAATCGGAAAAGTAGGAATCATATTCGTGGTTGTTATTGAATTTCCTATTGTGTAATTTGAATACGTAGGTTAGAATTACAACTTAATTGTCGAATGTGCAAATTAGTAATTAAGCAACTTTATGTAGTCATTAATTTGCTTCGAATTGTTGTTTGTAATTGAGGAACTCTTATTAAGGTAATCTAATGCGAGAGTTTTGATTGTTGTCTAATTGAGAACACGTAAGTGATTAGTTAGACTAACTTTTAGGAAATCCTTGATTTACGTACAATAGCATGAGTAGATGAGCATGATTTAATTAATTGTAGGTTTTCTGAATTCTAGGTCCTTCAACCCCGAATCAACCTTTTAATTATGTTATTGTTTTCGTTTTATTTCTTATTACTCTCATTTATCTTTTTTAGAGTGTTTATGATTTCCTTTTTCTTGTCTCAATAACACTTAGGATTAGAGCCGTCCTGTTAAGTTTTCCATCGAGATCCGACCGGAATTAGCTTGCCACATGCAATCAACCTCGTAATAATTTGCGAGAACCTAGATATATTAAGCTAAACAACTGTAATCGTGTAGAGGACAATTCAATTTAAGTTCCAATGTTTTGGAATCGTGAACCGAAAATTTTAAACCTCGATATATTTTTTTTTATAGATTTTTCACTTATAATTCAACTTTATCTATATACCATCATGGGATAAAACCAAAACTAGTTACTTAAGATATTAAGATATTAAGTATTAAATAATAGCAATTAACTTAACTAGTGTATAACCCGTCGAAAATCGACGGAAAATTATTTTACATTATGATTTATAAATATAAATTTTAAAATATTATATATTGATGAATTATAAAAAAAATCATTATTAAATATGCAATAATTTGTTTAAAAAGTAATATAAATTGATACATTATAAGAATTAAATATTATTTACTATAATTTATCGTATATAGAATGTATTGGTAAAAATCACATTACATATATTTTATTTTATTAACATGATTGCAAATCCATACTACATGAAAAATTATATCAGTTGCAAAATATAATTATTACATGCAGACTTATCCCCCGTAAAATTTATTGGTATACAATCACTTAATGTTGTAATTAAAAAAATAAAAAAAATTAACTCTTTATTTGTTAGATAAAATCAATTAGTTAACCAAATCAAATAAATAATTTTTATTCGGAAAAATATTTATTTAATCATCAAATAATTAATGTTATATGTATAAAAACTTATCTCGTTGTGAGTCAAAATTAGGTATGACAATCAAGTAAGACATGCATGGATAATGACTATCTATATTCTCATACACTATCATTTTAGTATGTGTATATTGATGTGGATAATTATTATTCTTACCTGCAAAAATTATGCGATATATATCTGTAAAATATTAGCGAACATGTTTGTTAAGTACCTCTTCACCCACCTAATATCGATCATATTTTTAGATTTTTTTTCTATAAATTATATGTATATTATTGCCTAAAATTATATATTGATGAAGTATATATTAAGATTTTAATGTGGGATAAACTAACTTCTTAGTTTATAAGTTATATTTAGATTATTATTATACTAATTTAATATCTACAAAATAGAACTAATAAACTATGAAATAAAAATGATATGACAATAATTATTATAAATTTTATTTACTCATGAATCAATATCACTCACGTAACATGAGTGTTAAAAATTAAATAGTATAAATTTAACATGCAAATTTCTACTACATATAATTTACCAGCTAATTATTGAAATTAAATTATAATTTAATATTAAACTGGAAAATTAAATAGTATAAGTTTAACATGCAATGTTGACTGAATAATTAATTAAATAAGATTACAATGATGATTTATTACTATATAAAACATAATTAAACCAAATTAATAAAATTATTATATAATATATTAATTTTTGCTGGAAAAAATTGTGGTTTCGCCACATCAGCCTTGAATTAAGGAGAGAGCTTCAATACGTAGTCCTTTAATATATTATATAGATTTTTGATCAATTATATTCACTGTTACAAAGTTGTTTACGTTACGAACTGAACGGATAAGTCTCATGTGTAATGTTAGTCTCATGTTGAAAGAAAAACATATAGTTGGAGATGAAGATTACAAACGAGAGTCGTTTGTCCCATTTGTAGATGGACGAAAAAAGAAATGAAGTATTCCCCCTCTACTAAAGTTCTTGATACTTTGACATGAAACAAATTTTAATAATGTGTTTTGATTTTATGTAAAAGTGTATGGTGACTAGAGTTTAAGACACAAAATTTATTATTTTTAGGTGATTGTATGTATTGAGTGAAATTGAGTCTCACATGATTTATTATTTCTAGTTTGTATATTAAGTGGAATGAGTTCAATTGTCATAAATAAAAAATTTGAAGTGTAAATATATTTTATGAACCATAAAAATGACAAAATGTAAAAAACTTGTGTGTGAAGAGATGATATGATTTTCATGGATTTGAATTATTATTTAAAAATAATAATTTCAAAGATTTTTAAAATCATTTTTTTTGACATGCTCACTATAATTTATATACTCCATTCATCTCACTTATCTACACACTTTCTTTGGCCCTAATTATTTAAACACATTTTAACATTCGGTAAATTCTAAAGCACAAATCATTTTCCTCAAAAGTTATTATAGCTGTATTCGTACAAAATTAAATAAATGTGTCTAAATAAATAAAATGGACCAACAATATTATATAAAATAAATTATTTTATAACATAATCAATCATAATTAATATATATCTCATAAAAATTTAAATTATTTTTTCAAAACACATACCTAATAAAAAAAAATCAATATAGATAACAAAAAGTGAAGTGTGTGATAAATATTAAAGAATAATTATGAGAAAAAAAGAAGAAGAATGAAGTAAGCACAAAGCGAAGCCGACCTAATTTGACAGCGGAGGAATGTTGGCGTTGAACGTGTGGTCGGAGAAAACGCCATCCATTATAACGTCAGCACTGCCGTCAACTTATGTACGAACCCTACACTCCCACTCACCCCTCTCCCGTTACCGTCACCGTTTACTTCTTCACTTTCCGCTCACCATCTTCGCCTCTTCCTATATATGTACTCTCCACCTTCCATTTGTTCATTCTTTCGAATCAACCTTCAATCCTTTTCTCTTCTCCTTAAATTCACACAACCCATTTTATTAATTAACTCCCATTTTGCTTTTTGTAATTTTTTTATTCCTTATTTAGCTGAAGTTGGTATCTTCAAACAATTTCAGGTACTTCATATTGTCAAATCGGTCAATTGTTTTCGTTTCTATGCTGTTTGATTTGATCCCGGTTTCTTAGTGCTTTCAATTTTTGTTTGTTTGTTTCTGCGGTCGGTTGGTTAGGAGAACGAAAAGGAAGAGAAATTACGTGTTTGATTTGACCCATGTGAGCAAAGATGTAGTCGTTTCAGTTTAAAATAATGAGGAGACCTTTAGGTTAGTCAAGGGGTTGATTTTTCTTCTAGAGTTGAAATTAATAATAGGGATTAATATCTATCTATCTTGTATATACTTATAATATGTGTATATATAGATTTGCCCAGCTATGTACAAAATTGCCATATTTGGTGCTTCTAGATCTTCATTCTTGTTGCTTTCGAATTGGGTGTTGATGTTTCTTGGTGCGGATTAGCTCTTCACTTTATTGCTTAATGAAGATGGTAGAAATTAGGAGTCTTTATTTCTTGCTATTCTTGTATCTGCATGTTGTTAGAATGTTTTTGGATCTTATTTAAGATTATCCTGTTGAGATTATATGGGGTTTACTGATTTACTTAATACAAACTGTTGAGTTAGAATGAGTTCTTTGTTATTAAGATTTATTACTCTTGTTTATGGTTTCTTATTGTACTTGTATCCTTATGTTGTTTGAGTATGTGTGGACTTGTGCAAGATCGTATTGTTGAAAACTGATATGGTGTTATGTAGTTAGAGAACTTAGAGCGAGTATAGTCTCACTCATATGTAGTTCATAGTCATGCAGATTTAGATGCTCCACTTGCCTTTTCATGTGAAAGCATTGTAACACGTTTATTAATCCCGTCCATGCTTTGTTGTGTTCCTTTTCAGGTTGATAATTTGGGAAGAATACCTTTGAAGTTGATTTTGTTAACGCCTAATGCAGAGTACTATAGCATAAATGGTGTGCTGAGCATTTCTGATAAGAAACCAATGCTTGTTGCGCAGGATGGACTCTCGTAATCCCGGATATAGTGCTGCAGACTTATCATACCCTTCGTATTCTACCGTTTCTTCCATACCGGCAAGGCTGTTTGAGTCCTTGAAATTTGATTCAAGAAACTCACCCAACTCGCCTTTCTCTTCTCAATTTGAGACTGACACGCTCACCGTATATAGTGAAAGCCAAGAGCGGCCTAGCTCGTCTGATTATCTCTCCGAGGCCACCCATTCTTCTGATTCCTCGGCGGATTACAGCATCAACCATCAACAGTTGAGCCCCTTTGCTGTCCGCCATCAGGATAGTCCGTCAGGTGTTTCCAGTGGGCCTCCTTTTCTGTCAAATGTGAATAACAATCAGAACATAGAACACGCTTTGCTGGAGTTGGAGAGTGCTTTAATGGCTCCGGATTTGGATGAGGAAGTGACGAAATCAGAACCGTTCTTGGGGGGCAATAGCCAATCTCGAACACCTGATCAGAGGTCGAGAGCATGGAACCATGAATCTCAAGGCTCTCATCCACATCAATCTGAGTCGCCTCGTGGTTCCCAGATTACCAGCTCGTTGAGTCGAGTTCACGTTGATCGTCAGGGAGGAATGGAGGACTTAGATTTGCAAGGCTTTCCCCTGAATAATCTGAAGGAGCTACTAGTTGCTTGTGCCCGAGCTCTTTCCGAGAATAGATTACAAGAGTTTGAGAAACTTGTAGAACATGCGCGTGCTGCTGTGTCTATCAGCGGAGAGCCAATACAGCGTCTCGGTGCTTACTTGTTAGAAGGGCTCATAGCACGCAAAGAGTTATCTGGGACGAACATTTACCGTTCCCTCAAGTGCGACGAGGCAGAGAGCAAGGACTTGATGTCCTATATGCACATTCTGTACGAGATTTGCCCTTATCTCAAGTTTGGTTACATGGCTGCAAACGGAGCTATTGCGGAGGCGTGTAAAAGCGAGGACCGCATCCACATAGTAGATTTCCAGATTTCACAAGGGACACAGTGGATGACACTCTTGCAGGCGCTCGCTGCTAGACCTAGCGGTCCGCCACACGTTCGTATTACTGGAATTGACGATCCAGTTTCCAAACACGCTCGAGGGGATGGCCTAGCAGCAGTGCATAAGCGCTTAGCAGCTATCTCTGAGAAATTTCACATCCCCGTCGAGTTCCATGCCGTCCCAGTTTATGCTCCAAACATTACGAAAGAGATGCTTGACATCAGGCCAGGCGAGGCCTTGGCGGTAAATTTCCCACTCCAGCTCCACCATACTCCGGATGAGAGCGTTGACGTGTCAAACCCGAGGGACGGGCTTCTGAGGATGGTGAAGTCGCTCAATCCCAAAGTGGTGACTCTGGTAGAGCAAGAATCGAACACCAACACTGCTCCGTTCCTCCCGAGGTTCAAAGAAACTCTCGACTACTACTCGGCCATGTTTGAGTCGATAGATGTTACGCTGCCGAGGGACATGAAGGAGCGGGTTAACGTGGAGCAGCAGTGCTTAGCTAGGGACATAGTGAACATCATAGCTTGCGAAGGGAACGAGAGAGTGGAACGACACGAGCTCTTCGGGAAGTGGAGGCTGAGGTTTATGATGGCCGGTTTCCGGCAGTACCCGCTGAGCTCATATGTGAATTCTGTGATTAGGGAATTGCTGAGATGCTATTCTCAGAATTACACCTTACTGGAAATGGATGGAGCTATGTTGTTGGGGTGGAAAGAAAGAAATTTGGTGTCAGCTTCTGCTTGGCATTGAAGATCAAAATGAGGCATACTGTGAGATTAATAATCATAGGCTTGAGATTCTAGGTTTGGATGATGTTGTGATGTAGTAGTTAATAGAATAATATCTGTATTTGTAATGTAATTTTAATTCTAGTTATAAGTTCATTCTTTTTTAAAGATTCTTCTCCTTATAGTGCTACTTATGATCAAGATTCACACTTGAGTAGTTTCTGAAAATATCTCACAACTTCGAAGCCAAAAGTCATGAGTTCAAGTCAATTTATGCACGTACTCACTTTTTTGGGACATCCCATACAATAGAAAGGGTTTAACTTTGGTGCAAGTAGCTTTAATTTTGGTGCAAATATAATCATAATATTTTAATTTTGATTCACAACTCATTAATAATAATTAATAGATAGATTTATATTTTTTTGGTGGATCTCATATTTAAATTTTCCTCACATTTAATACATTTAATTAATTATTATTTTTTTATTTTACTCGCAACACATATATTTTATTAAAATTAATAAATAATATAAGAATAAATAATATAAGACTATTATTCCACTAAATATATTTAACTCATTCATTAAAAAATTAATTGAATTTTTAGTTTACCCGACTCGGCTTAAAATTACCTCAAGCGTAATGGAAAACTTGGTGCAACATGATAGTACTATATAAAAATTAAGTTGCATTTACATTTATGATTATATTATATTTAATTTTAAAAACCATTAATGTAATAAAGATGTAAATTATATTCAATTTAATTTTGGGCCGAACGCTTGAGGTCATTTTGAGTCGAGTTGGGTAAACCTAAAAATCAATTGATTTTTTAATGAATGATTTAAATGTATTATTAGTGGAATAATATTATACTATTTATTAATTTTAATTAAATATATATGTTGTGAGTAAAATAATAAAAATAATAATAACTAGTTAATAAATATGTTAAATATGGTGGGATCCACCAAATTATATATATATATATATATATATATATATTAATTAAGATTAATGAATTGTACGTGCATCAAAATTAAAATATTAGGGTTGTATTTGAATAAAACTTAAAACATTAATGTTGTATTTGCACTAAAACAAATGATAGGAGACGATTTGTATTTTACTAAAAAGGTTAGGGTGATATTTGCACATTCTCCCGAATTAAAATGATATGGAAAAAGCTTTAATTATTTCCGGTGATTAAACTTTTGTAATATCACCTAAATATATATTTTTTCAAATTCAAATATTAGGCTTGATAAGAAAAATCTAAAACATCTTCTAAAAAAAATCTAAAACATGGAGCTCTTAATATCAACTTTTCTTAATCGTTTTAAGTATGGAGATGGACAGAACAAAAAAGTATTCACCAATAAAATGAGTACACATATGTATAAAAACTATAACAAACAAAACAATTTTTCACCCCTGCGGTTAACAATGTTATACATCCATGAATGATGTAACATACCATACACATAAATTTTAATTTTTTAAGAAATTTTTTATTCATTCTTACATTACAACTATAATTTATTAGTTAAGGCTCATTTGATAGGGGTCTTCAAAGGCGTATAAATAAGTTTAAATGCACATTACTAGGCATTTGATAGCCTATATTCATTTATGTTCCGGCCGGTTTAAAAGTAGGGGTATAATACAATACTAATCTTATATTTAGTACCTCGAACTCGGGAGGGGTTCCCTTTATTCTTGTATGGGCTGAAAAATGTATTTTTATTATTTGGATAATATTAATCTCAATATGTCTCCTCTCTTTTTCCTCTCGACAACAGTCGTTGCAGCCATGTCAAAGTTTATTCTCGTGCAGCGGTCGTGCATCCACACGAGTTACTTGGACGATGGCGTCACATGAGCCAGGGGGAGGGGGTTACTGGTTTACCGGTTATTAACTATAGATGCAGTCTGAGTCATGTACTTTATGTTGTTCAGGCCTAGGTCAGTGATTGCATTGCAGAGCCAAATGTACGTCTTTACTCGATGTCAGACGCTTATTGTATGGGAGGTCTATGGGGGGCAGTGGAGTTTTAGTCGCAGTTGAAAATGGAGCGGGAGGAGGGCGCGCTGAGCGACTACATGAAGTAGATGGAGACACAGTTCACAATCTAAGATCGCAGCGCTGCTTACGATCGAAGATCGTGGTGAAAATGCTTGGGAAATCAAGTTCTCGAGCTCAGGCGGAAGCAGGGGCGAGAATTCCGTCTATTGTAGTCTGTAATGTATCCTAACTCTGACTTCAAAGAGATTGTTGTTTTTTTATTTCTTTTTTATTCTATTTACATTATTCTTTTTTCATTTTTTATTTTTATTTTTTTAATAAGTTATTACGTTATAAATTAATAAAAACTATATACAAATATAGTTATATTTATATTTTTTAATTTTTCTTTTCTTCATATTATTAATAATTAATTTTTCTTAATCACATTTATAAAATTATTTTTAATATTTCATTAACTTATATATTTTAAAAAATATAGTTAGTAAATTATAACACTATAAATGAATAAATAAATTATATAAAAATATAATTATATTCATATATATATTTTTCTTTATTCTTTTCTTCTACTATCAATAATTAATTTTCTTAATTTCATTAATAAATTATATTTATTAGTTCATTAATTTATATATTTTATAAATATATAAAATTTAAATATATATATATATATATATATATATATATATATATTCATATAATCAATACTCTCTTCATCCCACTAAGCTTGACACAATTGTCTTATTTGGACGTCCCACTAAGCTTGACACAATTGTCTTATTTGGACGTCCCACTAAACTTGACACATTCCTAAAATAGTAAAAATTATCATTTTAAAAAGGTATGGACCCTACCACCTTTATCACTCTTACACTACTTTATATATTCTTCTTAATAACCGTGCCCAAAAGTTTTGTGCCATGCTTATTGGAACGGATGGAGTAATGTATTATTTCATTTAAAAATGTGAGACTATTAATTTCCCCACTCCCTCATTTATTAATTATTCTCTATTTAATTAATTAACTAATTTGTATCCTTTCTAATTAACTATATAATAATTATAATTTATATTTATTTACTTTATTTAATGATATTAAACTTCTTTGATTCCCATAGTTGTGTGTTCTTTAAACTATATATATATATATATATATATACTCTGTCTCACTAAATAAAAAGGAAATGATCTGGGCCTTAGATTTTCATGATCGGACGGTTGAGATCTTGACCGAAAAATGCATTGCTTTTAACTATGAAATGCATTGTGAAAATGTAATTTAAGTTATGCATTGCATTTAACTATAAAATGCATTGTATTTAACTATGAAATGCATTGTTTTTTGAACGCATAACCGCCCACTTCAAATTTTACGAAAATAACCTTATGTATATATAATGGCGCGATTTTTGTTTTAATCATGGCCGTCGGATGGTGTTAATCTAATGGCCCAGATCATTTCCTATTTTATACTTTAATGTCCCTTTTTATTAGAACCACTCCCTATATATATATATATATATACTCTGTCTCACTAAATATATCCTGGTTTGACCAAAAATTTCACAATTTTGGTCAAATCAGGACATGTTTAATGGAACGGAGAGAGTATATGTTATAAGGGGTGGGAAACACTATTTATTCTTCACTCCCCACTTCCTAATTATTCTTTCTTAAATTAATTAATTTATATTTATTTGTTTATTTGTACACTTCTATATTCCACACCTATGGTCTCTCTTTAATTTATTAAAAAAAATAAAAATAAATTTGTATTTAGTTTTTTATGTAAATTTAAATGAAAATGAAAAGTCACATTTTCAACTATTTAAGGATACATAGTTATACACAAATCACTATCTTCACTCTATATTATATACTCCCTCTGTCCCACTATATTTTTCTTATTGAAATGTCCCACTAAGCTTAACGCATTCCAAAACTAGTAAAAGTTATCCATTCAAAAAGGTGTGGACCCTACCACATTTATCGCTATTATACTAATTTATACACTCTCCTTAACAATCGTGCCCGAAAAAAAGGTGTCATGCTTAGTGGGACGGAGGGAGTACTATTTTCATCTTTTAATATTGTCTTTCAAAGGTTTCTGACTTGTGATGTATCAAGTAGACGTATCCATATTTCGAGTAATTATCAATGAAAGTGATGAAATACTACACGCCACCTCTGGCCTGGGTCGACATTGGACCAGAAACATCAGAGTCAATGATATCCAACAAATCATTGGCTTTGTTTCCTTTGACGTTGAAAGGACTCTTGGTCATTTTTCCTTTCAAGCAGGATTCACAAGTCGAGAACAACTCTACTTGGAATTTATTCAAAGGCTCATGTTCCACTAACTTTCGAATTCTTCTAAGGATAATGTGATCAAGCCTTAAGTGCTACAGATATATATCATTCGATGAAAGACAAGAAGCTTTTCAGTTCTTGAGTTAGTAGATAAGTTAAAAGTTGCATTTGTTTCTCGCTTAGGTCGTGTAGTAATAGTATACAAGTTGTTAACCAACGTGCCATAACAACTAAATAAATCTCCTTTCTTGATAATAACTGAATCATCAAAGAAATCAAATATAAACGAGTTTAGAAACTGAAATGAGATTCTTTCTAAAACTAGGCACGAGTAAAATATCTCATAAAACTAAACTGCAATTGCACATCTTCCACTGCAACGGCCGCCACTCTCGTAGCGTCGTCCAAGGAGATAGAAATCTCTCCATCTCTAAGTAGCTTAGATCGCAGAAACGCCTGCGGATTACAACAAACATGGTCAGTGACTTCGGTCTCTACTACCCATGAGTGGACAGAAGTAGTCATCAAACATGATATAACCACTAATGCTGAAATCATACCTGGACCGCTCATCGACTTCTTAGGAAGTGGACAGTCTGATTTCCAGTGTCCCTTTTGACAGCACTTGAAACACTTTCCAGTTGCTTCTTTCTTCTTCTTCGAGATACCACCAGTTCATTGTTTCTTTTTGCTTGAATCATATGTTCCCTTCTTCTTGCCCTTGCCCCGTTTGGGACGGGTTAACGTGGAGCAGCAGTGCTTAGCTAGGGACATAGTCAACATCATAGCTTGTGAAGGGAACGAGAGAGTGGAATGACACGAACTCTTCGGGAAGTGAAGGCTGAGGTTTATGATAGCCGGGAATCCTCTGAGCTCTTACGTGAATTCTGTGATTAGGGAATTGCTGAGATGCTATTCTCAGAATTACACCTTACTGAAGAAAGAAATTTGGTGTCAGCTTCTGCTTGGGATTGAAGATCAAAATGGGGCATCATGCGAACATATGGAAGAGATTAATAGTGCTTAATTGTGTAGAAATTGAATCATAGGCTTGAAATTCTAGATTTGTAAGATGTTGTGATGTAGTAGTTAATAGAATACGATCTGTATGTGTAATGTAATTTTCAATATTTACTTTAATTTATATATAATAATTTGTTCAATTTTAAATAAATTTACCAATTTTATTTTTTAAATAAACAATCACATATTTTATTAATCTAACTTATCATTTAAAGTAAACGTCATCTTCACGTAGTATAATATTTATTCAAATATAAAATAATAAAAAATAAATCTTATAATAACTCATTTGCTTATATGACGTTACATGATATAATTATATTATTCACAAACGTATTAACATCACTCACCGCAAGCCATGAAGCATGACTAAAAAACTAAATGAAATAAATATAAATCCTAATAACACTACTACCAAATATATACATTCTAACATATATAAAAAAATTCAATACGTATACATATAGCCATACTCTCGGATTAAATTAAACACTCAACAAATCGTAAGCAATAACCCTGATTAATTCCATAAATACATCGACACCTAGCCCAGCGGTACAAACGTTACAAAACTGAAAAAAATGATTACATTAAATCAGTTACGTCAAGATAAAAAATGTAGAGAAGCGTAAATACTATTAGGTGGTGATCAGATAACCTCAAGAACTCCAGTGAACCCCTTTATACAAACAAAAAACTCCAAAGTGGGGATGAGTTTAATATCAATCCTTTACCAGGTCAGAACCTCCCTTAATGGAAAAATCTTGGAGTACTTGTTCCAAAAATAATGTGCTACAATACAAATGTAGTTGGGGGCTTCAACCTCTATGTTTGTACATCAACTTTCAACAGAAATATATTTACTTTTTGGGTAGACACTAAACATGTTACCTATACTAAAAGAACCTAAAACTTTATCGCCTTTGATGTATGTGCCTTGCTGCCAAATAGAATTTGAAAATATATGGTACATATATGTGCTACAAAACTACAAGACTTGAGAGGGTAGATAGCCTTATTACCATATGATTGATCAGAGTTGCAAGCCAAAACAAGAGCTTCTACCAATCTTGCAACTGCGAGGAAATGTTTTTCACAATAGGGTGGTATTCAGTGTGAAGATATCTCCTTGCCTTCTCTGAACCGGGTTGCCCGAGCCAGTCATCATATAGTGTTTTAATTTGAGGGTTTTCAAAAGGATCAGCCATCAATACCTGTAAAGGTGGGAAAGGGCATAGGCAATAAGCATTCATCGCTCTTCAGAACATCCGTTAAGTAAAAATATCAGCCCATAAAGCACAGCAGCTAAAACATGGAGCCCATCGACATATTATTAGGTTATCAAGCTATGAGAATTTTGTTCTTTTTTCCTGAAGTTGGAAATCCCAACGTGGAAATCTACACCCACCAACTCCAACCCAGTTTTCAAAAAATGTCCTTTAACGAACTAAAAGCTTACTTCTCAATGTTGTCAGACAGAATAGAACCTCAAATCTGCATTTGTCTAAAATAAAATGCATCCAAAAAAGGGTATCGATTAAAGTAGACTCACATTTTCCGAGTATGTTGTTTCCAACAAATGAATCAAATCTTTCACAGACTGATCAGGATTGGGATTGATTTGACCTCCACCGTTCAGGCATCCTGTGATAGGTGCAAAAATTAAAACAATAAAGAATGATTTTCAGGGGAACATACATACATTGACATGCCTAAATGAATACTCGAAGGTTGAAAAAGATATACCAGATGGACAAGCCATAATCTCCAAAAAATGATATTCACATTTTCCGGATTTGATTTTTGAAACAATGTTCCGCAAATTCCTGAATCCATAACACAATGCAAATCTCAACACTATTCTACCCTCTACCTGCATTAGGAGGAGATATTTTCTCAGAACAAGAAAACAAGGAAAGTTAACTTTTTTAGTGATGAATATCTATTATGTTGAGCTATGAATTATTGCATGTTTGCCGTAGAGACGATAAATAATCAAAATGGATACCATGGGTAAAGTAAAGTACAAACCATAATTGAACAAAGACTATGAAGAATCAAGAAAAACTAAGTTTGGGAGGAATGAAGATGTGAATCTAGTGAATGAGGGCAGATATGACTTACTTCAAGAGTAACTTCACGAAAATCAGCATTTCTTAGTCTTATACTCGAGAGGACCTCCAATTTCCTTCTTGAAAAGCATCTTTGCAGCATAACGAAAAATTGTGTCAGCATAACCTCCAGAGCTCCCATTAACACCATAGATATTGCCTTCTTCATCAACATTGGATAATCTGTGCATGAAGTTATCACTTCATCAGTCCAAGTCATCTTAACTTGCTTGAGATAGCTAAATAGTAAGGTCTTACAATTTATCCACTTGAGATTCTTCCAATGTTATAAAATCAATTGATTTCATCTGCAACAATAGTACAGAACTTACTTTTTAGAGAAAAAGGGTAATGAAACTATAGATACTCTAGGTATTCAAACTGCAATCACAGAAAAATTACCTTAATTAAATTTAAAATCTCTCCAGTTGTCAACACTGAATCAACCTCTGTAATCCTTTTAGAATCCGAATCCAACTGAAACACAAAGTCATCTCGAGAAGCCTCAAGCTTTTTGTCATAACAAGGCATAATGGTGACATGATATATCTCCTCTGGCCTGCTTGCAATATACCCCCCGAAATCAGAAACCATTCCTCTTAAAATTCATAAATATTTGGGAGGCATAAGAGTGTCAGAAGTTATTTCTAATAGACAAATCATATATATGAAAAATTATGTTGGAACCAAGACTGACCAATGGCTGAAAATTTCCATACAGCATGGTAATAAAGCAACTACCCTTGCAGTTGAATCTCACGCTACATTACAGGACGCGTGCTTCAAAAGGTATCAAGACAAATGCACATTTGTAGATAAGGATAAGCCACTGAAGAAATGGAAATCATCATCTAATTAAGTGTCACGATGATTAGAACACGAAATCACCTGATACATAATTCTTGGCATATATGGTTCTTAATTACAGCACCAATTGTTTGTTGGGGACTTTTCACAGAAGAAATATGTGGAAGTATATATGATCCAAGAGTTTTTTCGGCATAGCATATCCAACCTGCAATTACATATCAAGAAAAGACCGGTTAATCAAGGAAGACATTTCAATACATACTAAATAATTCAAAACTCAACATACCAAGTCTAACTCCCAAATATCCCCTCAAATCACCCAACCCTCTGCCACGCATGCACACACAGTTACAAAGATAAATAATAGCAAAAAACATATTTAAGGTGAAAAAATAGAAATAATTACACCTCGCATGCATACGAAGTGGGTCATATTTTAGCACCTGGACATGCAGATGAAATCATATGAATTGCTGAACTAGAATTCTCATCACTAGCTGAATTGCTTTCTTTATAACGAGCTATGAATTCATTACAAGACTCGATAAGTGTCAAATCACAACTACTGCTTGTATCGAAAATGGCTCTCACTCCTAAAGACTTCAACAATGTTATGAGTTTCTGATGCACCTGAAATCATAAAAAAGCTGGAAGTGTTAGGAGCATATAACCAAATTTGAACACACAACCTTTATTTTCCAGTATATAAGAAATAATATAAAGCATAAATTTATATGCATAAAATCTTACCTGAAGGGGAGAAAGGCCAAAATGAACAGCAAGAGAAGCCCGAGACTGGGGAGATAGGGAGACAATTACAGTCTTCCCCTTGCTGAGGTTCAAAAGAAACTCATCTAAACTCTGCTTCTCAAGCATAACTGTCTCTGCAGAAGTTATGCACCCACTGCATGAGAATCATGAACATTAGTGTTCCAGTATTCATTTTAATTTTCTTACATAAACTTTTCCCCTGCACTTACTCTCACACACACACAAAAGTGCAGAGCAGGGGGTAAGATATTATATATCTAGCATTGCTAGTCATAAAGACACACCCACACATTCATCTACTAGTCATAAAGACATTACCTGCATGCTAAGCAGTCCTTAAGTGAGATCTTCACAGGCTCGGTCTGAGCCATTTTTGGAGCCATCCTTGATTTTCCAGCCCTCTGTTTCACGAGCAACAGCTAGATTAAGAATGAAGAAGACAATATACAGAAAAATAAAAGGCATCGCAATTAATAAGACACACTAAACACGTATGCGCTTCACCACTTCCCAATCATTCCAAAACTCACCCCTAACTTGATATTAATATAATTCTTGAAATGATTACAAACTAACTGAGTGCTCTAAAAAGAAGAGACCACATACAGAAGAAGAAAACGAATGGCAACAAACTATACATCGAATAAACAAAATAGCCACTTCGGCAGGGGACCATGCGCCAGTTATTGCAATAGCTATTCGCACATGATAACAACTGAACTTAGCATCCAACTTCACTAATTGAATCAAAATGAAAACTAAACTGAAAATCTTAATCAAACTTCAACAATTCCACCTAGAAACATAAAAAAAAAAGTGCAAATACTACTAACAATTCTCAAAAAGCCACCTCAATGTCAATGACACGATTCAACATCACTAATTGCATTCAAATGAAAACAGAAACGAACGAAAATATCAATCAACTCCAACAATTCCAACGAAAAAGGAAGACCATAAAGTGCGAATTCCAATCATAATTTCAATAAACATAGGTAATGAGTAGAGGAATCAGTTACCTTAGTTTTAATGATACAACCCTGGGATGGAGCTATGAAATCCTTCAAGTCGCCAATTCTGAGCGTCGCAGAAAATCTTTCCGACATTATAGCAGTCTGTGACTGTATAAATGTACAATTTCTCTTAAAATATAGATATGGAATTTGATTATGGAGAAACTGAATCTCGTCTTGTGACAAAATGGGTTGACAAAAGCTATGTAGCACCAATACGAATACGAATACGAAATACGAATACGATACTATACGAAAATGCGTTATTTTTTCAAAAATGTGAATACGAATACGTGAAAAATATGTTTATATTTATTAATTATTTATATATATATATTATATATAAAAACATTATAAACATCATAAAATGACATAAATAGCAAAATAAAACTACATATTACACAAAAAACATAAAAATCAAAAAAGAAAAACAAAAATACAAAACAAATAATAAGCGGCAGTTGCTTTTAGAAGATTTGTAAGCAATTTAAATTATAAAATAATACACCACTCAAACCCTATTACCCTAACATGACTAATTAGAAATAAATGAAGAGATGGTGCGCCGCTGAGAGGAAGAACTCCGCAGAAGCAAGAACAAAGTGCAGCAGCATACCTACGAGTTATGGCGGCGAGCTAGCTATGGCGGCGAGCGAGCGCGGCGAGCTATGGCGGAGGAGGACTTGGTCTAGAGAGAGCAAGAAAGAAGTGCAGTAGCATACCAAATGAGTAATTTTATGTTTTGCTTGCAAAATTAGGGTTTTATCTCCCCAGTCAACAATATACATTGACCAAGTATTTTTTGGGGGAAAAATACGTATTTTTTTTATTTTTTTTAAATACGTATTATGTAAATAAAATACGTATTCTACACGTATTTTGGCGTATTTATCATGTATGCGTATTTAATACGTATTTTTTGCCATACGTCCATGTATTTGGCGTATTAGTGCTACATATGACAAAAGTATGCTTCTTCACTCGTGATCAATTCTCTAATGGTATTGTGATGACGTCGTATATACCGAGATTTACCATTATACAACCCATTATGTGTTCGTCCGATAGCTGCTTGGCTATCACAATGTATCACCACTTACGTCACAGGTTTCTTTCAACATGGAATATCTTCTAGGAAATTACGAAGCCACTTAACTTCTTCTTATGCTTTATCTAATGCTATAAACTTAGATTTCATGATGGATTGAGCTATACAAGTTTGTTTTGTTGATTTTCTAGAAACAGCACCACCCCCACAACAAAGACATATCCACTCATTGAGAATGAATCTCTCGAGTCAGATATCCAATTTGCATCACAATAATCTTCAAGCACATGGGATATCTCGTGTAATGCAAACCAAAGTTAAGAGTATACTTCAAGTATCTCAAAACTCTCGTTAGAGCTTTCCAATGTTTTTTGTTTGGATTACTCGTGAACCTTCTCAACTTATTCACGGTACAAGCTAAATCCATTCTAGTGCAGTTTGTGATATACATCAAACTACCTATAACTCTAGAATACTCTTCTTGAGCAACATGATCACCCTTATTCTTACTCAAGTGTACGTTGAGCTCTAAAGGGGTCTTAGCTTGTAGACTATCAAAAGCATTAAATTTCTTTAGCACTTTCTCAACATAGTGAAATTGTGTTAAAGCAATTCCATCGGATGTTTTTAAAATTCTTATCCAAAGAATCACACACGCCAACCTCAAATCAACCATTTTGAAAATTCTTTTTAACATTCATTTCGTTTCAACGATCACTTGATTATTACTCCCTATAATCAACATGTCATCTTCATAAAGACACACAATAACAAAGATGTTAGGTGAGCCTTTAATGTAAACCATTTAACAACATAACTTCATCAAATCTCAAGTGTCACTGTAAATGCGCTTGTTTCAAACCATACAAGGAACGAACCAATTTGCACATCTTCTTCTCTTGACCCGGTGCAACAAACCTCTCAGGTTGTTCCATGTAAATCTCATCTTTCAATTCACCATTTAAAAAAACAATTTTAACATTCATTTGGTGAATCTCAAGATTGTGTAAGGCAGCAATCGCGCGAAGCACCCGAATAGATGTAATTATCGTCACTGGTGAATATGTATCAAAGAAATCATACCATTCTTTTTGTTTAAAGTCTTTGACTACAAGTCTAGACTCAAACATATCAATAATGTCATCAGGTTTAATTTTTTTTAAGGATCCATTTACAACCTAACAGTTTATGACCTTTCGAGAGATCGGTCAACACCCACGTGTGGTTTTCTATTATTGAATCAATTTCAATATTAACATCCTCTTGCCAAATGCAACATTTGGGCATGAGAGGGCTTCACTAATTGACTTTGGTTCTTCATCCAACATAAACGTGATGTAGTCAGGACCAAAATTTTTGGCAATTCTGCCTCTTTTGCTACGCCTATGTTCATCATCAACCAGATGAGAACTGGTAGCCTCTTCAATAGTTCTTTTAGCAGAGCTATATACAACTGTTTCACTTACCTTATCCTTACAAGGATATATATTCTCAAAGAATATAGCATTTCTAGACTCAATCGTTGTACCTTCTTTCACATCAGAAACCTCCGAGCGGTGAACAAGAAAACAGTACGCGCTACTATTTAGTGCATAACTGATAAAGATACAATCAACTATTTTAGGGTCAATTATAACTTATTTATGTAAAGTCACTTGAACTTTAGCCAAACACCTCCACACTTTGAAGTATTTGTAAGACGGCTTGCGTCCTTTCCACAACTCGTAAGGAAATACATCCTTACCTTTAAGTAGAATTTTATTCAAGATATAATTCTCCGTTAAGACAGCTTCCCCCCAAATGTTCTAGGTTAATCTCAAATTTATCAATAGGGCATTCATCTTCTTAAGAGTACGATTTTTGCGTTCGCCAACCCCGTTTGACTAAGGTGAATATGAGACTGAAATTTGATGAATTATGTCACTTGCGTTGCATAACTCCTCAAACTGAGCAACAAACTCCTCTCATCTATCACTTCTCACAACCTTAATCTTACGATCAAGTTGATTTTCTGCTTCTGATTTGAAGTTTTTGAAAGCTTCAAGCATCTCATCTTTACCTTTTAAAAGATAAAGATAACAATATCTTGTGAAATCATTAATAAAATTAATAAAATACTTTTTACCCCCTCTAGTTTACACACATCCATGTGAATGGAACCTAAAGGTTCGGTGCTCCTCTCAACCGAGTGAAATGGGAGTACAAATTTCACATTTCCCTTATGAATTAAATTCACTAACTTATAGTAAATCTAAATTTACCAATCTTTTTATTAATATCATAATCTACAATGTCATAAATTAGAGCACTCAAACAAGTAAGAGAAAGATAAACCATTCTCATTATTCTCAAGTTTTGGTACATGTGGAATCATCATTACATTCAGTTTAAGCAAACCATTGGAAAGAAAAAACTCTTTCCAAGAAAAGTATCAAACTTTGACAAAACAAACTTGTTAGATTCAAACATGAGCCTAAAGTCCTTGCTAACAAGAATAGAACCCGACACTATATTCTTTCGGATGTTCGGGACATGTAGCACATCCTTCAACCTAAGCTCTTGACCAGATGTCAACTTGAGCACGCAATCACCAATTCCAAACACATCAGACGAGTTTTGATTGCCCATGTGAAGCTTCTTCCCCTCAACCGCTCTATATGTCGAAAACATGTTTCGATCAGAGAATACATCACTACAAAAAAAAGTTTATTTAGCAACAGAATTTTTCCGTCACTAAAATAAGAAATTCCGTTACTAAAGATGTTAGTAACGGAATTGTAACGGATTTATCCGTAGTAATATTGATGGTTGCTAAAAAAATTTAACAACGGAATATATTCCGTTACTATATAACAACAGAATTGTAACGGAATTTCTATTTCTAAAATGAATTTTTCAATTTTAGTAACGGAATTGTAACAGAAAATTTCGTTACCAAATTTTAATAATGGATAATTCCATCACTAATTCTGTTACTAAAATTGAACAACAAATTCCGTAACAATTCCGTTGTTAATCCGTTAAAATTTAGAAACGGAAAAATTTTCCGTCACTATTCCGTTGCTAGAAAATGTGTTTTTTGTAGTGCATGAAGGGTAGCGCCTGTAGGGGTGAGCAAAAAATGGTAAAAAACCGAAAACCGAACCGAACCGAGCCGAACCGATAATTTCGGTTCGGTTTCGATTCTGATTTTATAAAATTTTGATTTTTCGGTTCGGTTTCGGTTTTGACATCAAAAAAACTGAAATACCGAAAACCGAACCGAAACATATTATTTAATAATTATTTATTTATTATTACTTATTAAATAATTATTTAATTAATATTACTTATTAAATATATAAATAGATATTTAATATTACTTATTAAATATATAAATATATATTAAATATTACTTATTAAATATGTTTTTAATAATTATTTATTAAATATTTTCCAGTTTAGATTTTTCGGTTTTTAACCGAAATCGAACCGAAAATTTCGGTTCGGTTTTTTTTCGGTTCAAGGTTATTTCGGTTCGGTTTTGATTTTATATTTTTCGGTTCGTTTTTTTTTCGGTTTTCATTATTTTTTCGGTTTGGTAACCGAACCGAACCATGCTCACCCCTAAGTGCCTATGTCGACAAACCATGCACGCAGATTGTCTACGTAGTTAACTTCATAAACTAGGGCGGTCAAGTCATTCTCGTCCCACTTATCTTTCTAAAAAACATGAGCATAATGCTTAGCTTGCTTCTTCTTTTTCTTTGGACCATTGCAGTCCTTCGCCATGTGGCCTGACTTCTCTCAATTAAAGCAAGTACCTTCAAATTTCAGTGCAACAACTTTTCCCTTGCCTTTGTCTTTAGCATTAGGGCGACCACGCTTCTTGTAACTCCAATAGAAAAATATTGGAAGGTAAAAATACTTCGAAGATGAATTCTCGCCACGCTTCATCAAGTTGGCTTTCGCCTCGTCTTCAAGTTTAAACCTTGGATCACGACTCCTATTGTCTTCTTCAATTCGAAGTTTGACAATAAGATCTTCAATCTCCATCTCACTCTTTTTGTGAATAAGATAGTTCTTGAAGTCCTTCCAACTCGGTGGAAGCTTCTCGATCATGGCAACAACAACGAACGGAGTCGGCAATGTCATTTGATCCGCTTGCATGTCGTGCAAAAGAGTTTGCAACTCTTACAATTTGCAAAAGAGTATTGGCAGCGGCGGTAGCGGCAGAAATGGCAGCGGCGGCGGAATTCGAGGAAGTCAACATCTCCAAAGAAAAGTCGGTATTTCGTCTTGCAATTGTAAGTATTAATTTGAAATTGTATTACAACGAGAAACGAAGAATTACAATGATTTGAAAATTACAAATGAAATAACAATAGTCAAGTCAAGAAAGGCCTCTATCCGCAAGATGAGATATGCCCCGGCTAATGCTCACGATTCGGCATATCGTCCCCAAAGATAAAACGACTACGTCCCTAACGAAATCAGCACCGAAATTCGAAAGAACCCTGACAAACTTGACAAGGGAAAGAACTGAGCAAACTAATGAAGCTCCTATAAATCTAGAGTGAAAATGAATTATAGAGGAGAAAGAGATCAAATGATTTTGGTGTGTAGAAATCTCCTTCAACCATTCCTTATATAGCCACAGGAGGAAGAATTAAACTCTAGTAATGAAATGCATCATTACTTCCGCGGTTTCTAGTGCAAGACAAACCAAATGCCGACCTCTTGATATACTCTTTAAATCACTATTAAATAAGAGTATCAAAAGCCAACTCTTGGTATGCAAAGTAGGAAGCCATTCACCTTTCGTGCATGTGGCCTTCCCATGCAAAATGGGTTGACAAAACTTATTGGAATAAATGCATTCCAAAATTTTGATGGACCTCCACTAGTTATCAAAATTTGATCCAAATTAAATTGGTCCAAAATCATAACAAGCCTATTACAAATTATACATTTTTAAGCATATAATTTTCCCTCACTCAAAAAATTAATTTTGAGTAATCTAACATGCTTGACCATCTTAATTCATAAAGAATTAAATAAACTGCCAAATTAATTAAGAATCATCACTAGCTCAACATTAATTTCCAACAGTTGGTCATTTTTTTAATGCAATGTATTTTATAAACAAAAAAATAGTGAAGGATTTGGAGGTTACTCAAGAGTATGAATGCATTCGGAGTTTGGTTCCAAATAAAGATGATCAATATAAATTTTTGATGAATCGAACACTTACTTAAGGTTCAAGATGGTTTTTTCAATGATCTATTTGCAAAACAAGAACATAAGACAATAGATCCGGATAAGAAAAGAAAATCTATGACATTACTAATTCCTAAATTCTATGTTAGCGATTTAATACACTATGATTTCAGCTATATGGTGGGGTCAATCAACTCCAACTTTGCAAAACTTTGCTATTAAGATTTTGAGTTCGACTTATATTGCTTCGGGATGTAAACTTAATTGGAACGCATTTTAGTAAGTATTTGATTTGATACTTAGTACTTGCTAAATTTATTAGATGTTAAATCATATTAAAAGTTATTTATTGGATGTTAAATCATATTAAAACTTATAAAAGTACTTTAAATTATTTATGTGACATTGTAGTTGATTCATTCGAAAAGGAGCTAGGAATATGTTCGATTACAAAAAAAAAAAAATGCATGCCTTGGTGTGTGTTAAATACAATCAAGAATTGTTTGAGAAACACAAATTTCGAGATATTATTGATCTTATTACACTTAATGACATTAGTGAGTGCAAAGAGTGGTTAGTTAGAAAGATAGATGTTCAGAATAAAATGAGAACTGATTTGGTTAACATTTATGATTCAATTGATTTGGACCTTGTGTATGAAACTTCCAAGGTTGGAGAGCCTATAAAATATACAACGCATATTAGAAAAAGAGATACCAACATCATCATTGAATGATGAAGGTTCTAAAAAGTGCATGATTGCATCTACATCAAACTCGATCATTTAGGAGCATGCTAGGGCTCAATTTCCATATTTTAGTCTCCATTTTTACATATATTCTGCGTAAAATTTTATGGTTACAATTAGATGCTTCAATCCATCAGAAATTTGAGATCCTCAAAATTTAAACTCTTGGATGGATTTCATCACAATTCTTATGACATAATATCAGTTGTGTCTCATGAGTTCTGAGGAAGTGACACGTGACAATTAAAAGAAAGAGATTGATCACAAAATAACGAACATAATGTTACTTTGAAGGTGTGTCTGTTATATTCTAACATAATCTGATAAATTTTCTAATTATTCAATAAATTTTATTTAAATCTTCAAATAAATCTCATCAATCATTTTTTAAATAGTTGGTGAATTTCTATTAGTTCTGGACTCGAATAATTAAAACTATAAATCTAAATTTATAAATTAATCTTTTACTTGTAATTAATGTGTGCTCTTATAATAAAGCATGTGCATGTGGTTTTCTTATAATAACTTATACATGTTATATTTACCGGTCATGTTTGGTTTATTAGATAATAAAGTATTAAGATTTAATTTTGGATTTCTATCTAAGATAAAACTTATCACTAGGATTAGCTTAAAACAAAAATCTTAATATTAGCTATCATAGATATTGCTTCCTTCTCCCTTACTTGCTCTTATAGTGACACAGTCATTTTTTTAGTTAAAATTTACACTTCAATAATTTAGGGATAGAAGGATAATATTCAAACTAAAATTTTGAGTTTGAGTCAATTTATGCATATATTTCATATCAAATTGAACCAACTTATTGCATGGAAATGCTTTGATCATTAAATATGTGTGCTATAGTATAATGCATAAGGCAAATGGGTTGATGTTATCAGTTTTTTTTATTTTTGATAAAGTGATGTTATCAGGTTCATCTGATAACAACTTAACTTATTAAAGTTATAAACGAACTCGACACGCTAAGGTTGTAACGTGTGTTCAATCCAAACACGAATTTGACTTGGTAATCTCCAATATAAATATGACGTGAACACAATTATTTCCGCATTACACAACACGATAATAGTATCATTGATATGGTACGTTATCAACAATATAAAATTTTATTTATGCATGTGGTGACAAAATAATGTATAACTTTCACTTTTACATACTATATTTATTTTTATATCTAAAAAAGTTAATAATTATTTTTGAAAGATTAATATTAATATTCTACGATACTTCAAAATATAAATTATGGATGTATTATATTTTTATGTCAGTAAGTAACTCAAACCCGAATGTAGACAACCGGAATTTAACAAGATAACTTTGTGTTATTATTGGATCGAATTAATCTTAATGCGGATATAATTAAAACTTGAATTAACTCAATAATTATGTCTGTTTTTATCAGATTGTTATACCAAGTTAAAAATTAACAACTTTAATTAAGTCTCCCTAATTATTTGATTTTTCAATTCATTAAGTCTTCATATTGTTTTTCCTTTATAATCTAATATCATAAATGAACATGATCCACATTTTGTTCTATAGTAACATCATGATAGAAACTGTAATGACTAGAGTTAGGGATGTCGAAATGAGTATCACTAGCGTTAGGAGTATTGAAATGGATAGTCGGGTATTTGTCTAAAAACTTTTGGGCATTCAATACTCGGGCCGAGTATTTCAAGTCGAGTTTTTGGGTATTCAAAATTATCCGATTAACTTTAAAACTTTCAATTTTCGGATTCATGTCGGACAATTTCACCTACTTCGGGTACTCGAAATACTTGAAATTATACAAAATGCAATAAAAATTTATATTTTACAGAATTGTTAATCTTCTTAATTTTTAATAAATTTAAAACGATTAATTGTCATTTCTCAATTTATATTTTTCGTACTCAACCAAAGATGAAGTAATAATATAAAATATAAGATATAAGTAAAAATAAATATTTGTTTATCTTCATACGGAAAAAAGCAAGATGTGCTACAAGCTTTAGCACATTATTAATTTATTATGTACATGGATCTTAAGCAAGTTAACCCACTCGAATTGGAATAACTCATTCGGGTTGTCGGGTTAAATCGGGTTGAAAATTTACAATTCTAACTCTAAATTTTTGATTTTCAAGCTAGGGCCGACTAGTCAGTCCGGCTTGAAAATTTATGAAAATGTTTAACATTTATTTATATATTTTTTTTAACTTTATATTTAAAAAATATATATTTTTGAAAAATCTAATAAATAAAATAAAATCTTAAACATAATTAAATATTAAAATTAATGATATTATACCCAAATTGTGTCATAATTTTTTTTTAAGTGATTGATTAATTGATGGGTATGACAAATATATTTTTATCATGAAAAATCAAATATATTATGTAAATAATTATTATTTCATTTTTTCATTCAGTTAATCGGGCCAATCCACTCGATTTTCGGGCTAATCCTATCAGGTTTGGGTTGTTTTCGGTCCAACCTATTTGGGCTAAAAAATGTTTCGAATCATAAATTTTCAACCCTAACACTCTTCAGTTTTGAGTTGGTCTTCGGGCCAACTCGCACTTTCCGACCAAATTGACATCTCTAATTATGCATAACAACTTATTGATTGTTTGATTTAATAACTTTAAGAAAGGCTTATTCAACCCATTCTTTCTACAAAGGTTAGCAGACTAATTGGTCTTAATACCGAAAATCATAATAATGCCTAACTAAGATAAAACGTATTCCTTTTACGGTCATATCGTTTCCATTTATAGTACAAATTTGTCAAATAATTTATAAAATTATAAACACATTTTAAACAATAAATATACATTTATTAACATTCGCAAAAAAAATAAAAAATAAATAAAAATAAAACATTTCATCTTAGTTGGAAATACATCCTCTGTTGTTGGCTTGCGCCCCAGCACATAATGTTGTGCACAATATGGTTTTTATACCTTTTCTAAAATTAGTTTTATTTAATTATTTTTCCCTTAATAATTTAAAGAATTTAATTTCATTTTAATTTTATGCAATTTTATCTTGTTTTAATATTTAGTTAATCAAATATATTAAGATTTATTTTATCATAATTGGAATTTATAATTACTAATAATTAAATAAGTATATTTTTTATTTGCACAATTGAATATTATAATATTTTAATATATTAAAAATGGTTATAACACAATTTTAGGTTTACCAATCTTAATTAATTAAGCTTTTCACTAACATAATAAATTGATTTTGTAATATATAATTATGTAAAAAAGATTAAAATTTTTTTGTTTGAGTACACTAAAAATGCATAGCATCCCCTACTCTCTTCAGTGGCACAACCGAGTATGGATGGCAAAACAATCCGCGCGGTTGGGCATCCGCAAGTACCCGACTTTAAGAGAGCGCGTATGGGGGAAGAAAATTGGGGATGGATGTGGGTATGAGTTTATACATTTGTACATGAATCGGGTATAGGATGGGTACAGAGATATATATCCCCACCCCGAACGGGCCTCGATAAATTTATATAATATATTTTTTTAAAAGATAATTTTATATATATTCAAATTTTTATAAGAATAAAATAATGTATGTGGAAAGATTTTTCAACTTTTGAATATTTTATATATTATTATTTTATTATTCTAGCTAGTAATTATTTTATTTAAAAAATATTTTTTTATCTAAACTATATTAGTTAACAGGTATTCGATGGGTACCCTTTTCCTCCCCTAGCAATCCTCGCCCCGTACGCTCTCCGATTTAAATGGGTATGGAGACGGGTATGAGAATTAGTTTTTGAAACGGGTGCGAGGACAGGAAAATAATATGCGCCCCGAACCCGTCCAGTTGCCATCGTTACAACAGAGGATTTGAACCCATCTTAGTTGGTGTGGAGAGAATATATAATTACAATTATTTAATTATTTTAGATATTATTGGGATCCGATCACACATCAGGTAATAATATCCAAATTGTTATAAACATTACTCCATCCGTCTCACTAAACTTGACACACTTCCCTTATTGAGATATTCCACTAAACTTGACACATTCCTAAAATAGTAAAAATTATCTCTTAAAAAAGGTGTGGACTCTACTACCTTTATCACTCTTACACTACTTTATACATTCTCCTTAATAATCGTGCCGAAAAAAAAGGTGTCATGCTTAGTGGGACGGAGGGAGTATTATTTAGTGGACATTACCATTTAGAATATTAATATATTTATTGATTATATGTATTCCTTGTAAAGTGAACATTATATATAAATGAGAATGCACTTCTAGAGTTTTACGCCCTATAGTTTCTTTACTCTCTTGCAGTTTATTTTTCTTCTTGTACTATATTTATTGTTCCGCACAATATTTAAATTACAACACGTTATTAGCACGATTGTTCTACCTCTATTGTTAGCAATGGGAGAAGGGGAAACGTACGAAGTTCCAAGATTAGAACTTTAATTGGCGAAGCACAAATGTTCTTCCCAAGCAACATTCTATTGTTCCAAGCGCAGCAAAATCAAAAACAAAGAATAAGAAGAAGATATTTTCCAGAATTTGGGAGTTGAAGTTTAACTGTAATCTTCGACCACAACGAGAATGTTCTTGAAGCTTCTCTCCACCGTCATTCGCTGCCTCAATTCCATCCAGCCTACTGCTTCCCGCCGCCTCCCCCGATGTTTCTCCACCGTTGCCACCACAGTGGAGCCTTTGGAGGAGGATTCTGGCGGTGTAACGATGAAAGGGGTGAAGATCTCCGGCCGACCACTTTACCTCGATATGCAGGCGACTTCGCCGGTGGATCCTAGGGTTCTTGACGCCATGCTCCCGTACTACATCTCCCGCTATGGAAACCCCCACTCCTGCACCCACCTATACTGTTAGGAATCCGAGAACGCCTGTTGGGAACCCCACAATAATTTAAGTTTTGATGATGTTTGACAATAAGAGTATGAGACTATTATCTACAATCAACAAGTTGTTACTCTGCACATAAATCATCTCACTCTTCGAAGCATTCATTTGAGAAGATTTCTACTCACCAGATCGAGTTCTGAGTCGTTCGTGATCGAAATCACACCTCGATTCAAGTCTGTCTTATCGAGAAGAAGGAAGAAGATCTTCGCTAGCTAGTAGTTTTCTAGTGGATTAATGTGAAGAGATCCAGTTATAGTAGTTTTCTATAAGTTGTAAAGGGACACGACCATTAATCGTGCATAAGTTTCAAAACAGATTGTTCTTGAAACTTGTGGCTCGTTCTCAGTGAGTATAAATAAGAAGAATATCCTAGTAGTGGATATCTAATCCAGTTTGGATTGGACCGTGGACGTAGGGGGTTTCCCGAACCACGTAAACAGCTGTGTAATTTACTTTCTGCATTTTAAATTTCAGCTGTTTTATTCACTAATCTGCACACTCATTCAAACTGCATTTTTAATCGATCTGCTAAATATTTGATTAAGTTTCCAAAAAGGCTTTCTAATCAAGAGCACTAACTAAGTCCACCATATTCCGCACACAACGTTCTGCTAGAGAACAAGATTACTTTTGATTTCTGCTTAGTGTGATTCACTAGAGAGTTTCTGTCTGGACAGAACACGATCGATCTGGTCATCGATCTGGTTTGTCACAACCAAGCAATCTGCTTTTTAGAAAGCTTAATCTCTCTAATTAAATAGTCAAGTAAACTGAAAAGTTTGTATTTGGTGTATCCCCCCCCCATACACCAAACCTTACTCTTTCGGGACCAAAAAGTGGTATCAGAGCCAGGTTCATAGGACTATTGTTTCTGTTTCACAAGGGTGAAACATGCGTGGTCAACTTGAATAGATCTAGGAAAACCTTTTTCATTCACTAGCATCCTATCTATCATTATGGAATCATCTGTTGTTAGGGCATGTGAAGAATTCTCCATCCAAGGGAACAGAGAATGGAGTTTCAGAATCAAGATGTGCCTCAAAGCTCATCACTGTCTGGTGTGGAAAGTAATAGAGAAAGGACCATTGGTGATTCAAGAAGAGAAGACTTGAATTACAGAAACTGGCCCAGTTAAAGAATATGTGCTTAAAGATCCCAGAATGTATACTTCTGAAGAGCGGCGTGAAGCAAATCTTGGTGATTTTGCCAAAGGAATCATCTCCAGCACGGTAAAAGGTGTTCATCTGGCTAAGATTCAAGATCTTAATACAACCAAGGAGATGTGGGAAGCATTGAGAGAACTAAGCCTAGGTTCTGAAGCAATGATCGAGAACAAGCTGTCTCTGGCCTGTAACAAGTTCGATGAAGTCAAAATAAAGCCTGGAGAAACCATCGAACAGATGAAGAACATGTTTATTGAAGTATTACTTGAAGTCTCTGCATTCAACAAAAAAAAATATACACAGATAGAGAAGAATCTCAAAATCTTCAGAGCATTGCCACCAAGCTGGGAGATCTACTCTGCTATGCAGCCACTACGTGCTGATTTCAACGATCTGTCTGTTGAAGCACTGTTTGATCATCTGGCTGTACACGAATGTGATATCAAGAGAATTCATGGATCAAATTACTCTTCAAACAAGAAGAATGAAAGCAGTTCGAAGAAGGAGAAAGAGACCGCCTTCAAAGCGAAATGCAAAACAGATGAACCAGCACTAACCGTAGCACCAGAAGAATGAGGTTACGATAAGCTACTCAAGGAATTTGCCATGATTTCCAAGAGGATGGACAAGATGGAAATCAGATCAAGAAAATATCAAAGGTTCTATAGAGATAGCAAGGGTAGATACCAGAAGAACAAAAAACCAGAACGATCTGATGACAAAGCTGACACAAAAATAACGGTAAAACCTTTAACTCTACTGATTATACATGCTATGGTTATGGTAGAACAGGTCATTTCAAGACAGATTGTCCTGACTTATCTAAAAGTCAAAGAGAAGAACTAAGAGCAAAAAGAGATAGGTGAAGAAGACTCCAACAGTTCAAGTTATTTGTCTGTCAGTTCATCAGATAATGATGAAGCATTCTATGCAGAAGAAACAGATGAAGATTGGGATGAATGCTACATGGGATTGGACAACGGGCTTGAACAGAACTAGGTAAATTCTCATGCTTTTATGTCTTCAAATATACCTGTCTATAATTCAGGAAATGAAGATGAAAGAGAAGTCTCATGGGATGAAATTAATGAGATGTTCAAGAGCTATACAAGTATAAAGAAGCTATTCTCTGAAGTCATAAAAGAGAATGACAAGCTGAATGAAACAGTAAAGTTCTTGAGTGAAGCAAATACCAAGTTCTCTACTCAAATAAGTGGTCTTGAAGAACAGATTAAGACAAAAGATGTGATCAACATAAAGGATGTAGTTAAAGAAAAATTGAAGAAGACCATGGAAAACATGAGCAAGATCAAAAAAATCAAGAACGAGCTGAAATGATCATCGATATGCAACAAAGGGGAATAACTGGTGTAGGATACAATGGAAAATCTAGTGAGACTCAGTTTGTTGCTGAAAGAAAGGACATACCAGATCAAATCAAAGACCTCAAGAACAAGAAAAACCAACCCCAGAAGATGATGATGAAGGAAACAGGAGACAAGAGATACTATCAGAAGAAGAAACAATCTGCTCACTATGTGAAAACAGATAATAATCAGAAGCAACTACTAAAACATCATCAATCAATAAGAAGAAGATCAACTGGGATAATATTGAGAGAAATCATCTATCTGTCTACAAAGCTATATCAAGAACAGATGATGCTAGAAGGAAGATTACATGCTACATATGTGTTCCTAACACTAAGCTAATCTGGGTTCCAAAAGGAATTTTTGCTACTAACCAAGCACCCACTCGTTGAAAGGGTAGCTAAATCTTCATAATTGCATGATCGAAGAACTGCAAGAAGTAGAGTAGCAAATGGAACAATCTGGATTATTGATAGTGGATGCTCGAAACATATGACATGTGACAAAAACGCTCTATCAGAATATGTGGAAAGAGAAGGACCACATGTAACCTTTGGTTGTAACTCAAAAGGCTATACCAGAGGCTATGGTAACATTACAATTGGCAAGACCACCATCACAAATGTATCATATGTTGAGGGTCTTAGTCATAATCTGTTTTCGGTTAGCCAGTTCTGTGCTAATGGAAACCAAATTGTTTTTGATGTTAACAATTGTTTTGTGAGAAATAAGGAAGAAGATGAAACTCTTCTTACCGAAAAATTGCAGGACAGACTGTATATTGTACAATGGAATAACCTGATCGAAACATGTCTGGTCACCAAGACAACATCAGAAACAAGCTGGTTATGGCACAAACGACTAAGCCATCTCAATTTCAAGTCAATCAATAAGATTGCAAGAGAAAAGCTAGTCGAAGGACTGCCAGAACAAGTATATGATAAAGATCATATCTGTGAAGCATGTCAAGTTGGGAAATAAACCAGATCATCATTTTCCAGCAAAGTAGTTCAGTCATCTACCAGAATCTTGGAGTTACTTCACCTAGACCTATTTGGTCCAGTTAAGCCATTAAGTATAAATGGAAGAAAGTACACTTTAGTCATCATTGATGATTATTCAAGATTCACATGGGTTATCTTTCTATTCAAAAAGAAAGAGACACTGGAGAAGCTGTCAAACTTTCTCAACAAAATCACCATGCAAAAGGAAACCTCTGTTGCAACAATCAGAACAGATCGTGAAACAGAGTTCCTAAATCAGAAGATTGAGGATTATTGCAACCAGATGGGAATCACACACTAGACATTTGCAGCAAGAACACCTCAACAGAATGGAGTGGTTGAGAGAAGAAACAGATCATTGAAGGAAGCAGCTCGCACCATGCTGAATGCAACCAGATTACCCAAGAAGTTTTGGGCTGAAGCTATCTACACAGCCTGTTATACACAGAACAGATCGGTGATAACTCTCAGACACGTAAAAACACCATATGAAGTCTGGAATAACAGAAAACCCAGGATACAATATTTTCTTACCTTTGGTTGTATGTGTTATATCCATAATAACGGGAAATTTCAGTTGAAAACCTTTGATAGTAAAACTGACCCTGGAATATTTCTAGGATATTCTAATCTTAGTAAAGCTTATCGGATTTACAACAGGAGGACTCATATTGTGGAGGTAACACCTTGTTGGGAAGTGGACTCCAGCACCTCCCGGAGGGTGGGTCCTCCGTGTATCGTACCCGGGAGAGCTTATGGGAGTGCGGCCTGCCTCAGTCGAAAAAGGTCTGCACTACCATTGTTGACGAGAGGTTAAAGAAATTGATTAGTACTACTCATACCAACATGGTGCATCATCTTTTCAGGTGACCCCTTAGTGGAAACTCCAAAGTTAAGTGTGCTTGGCTTGGAGCAATACTATGATGGGTGACCTACTGGGAAGTGTCCTGGGTCAGCCTGTCAGTGAGGACAAAGCAGGCTGAGAAAGAAAGTGTTGGTGTGTGGGGCCAGTACGTCAATTCTGATGGACGCTCCCGATCAAACACACTTTTGATGAGACATTAGCACCAGTTGCCAGATTGGAAGCAATCACATTGTTTCTAGCATATGCAGCATACAAGAGATTCAAGGTGTACCAGATGGATGTCAAGAGTGCATTTCTAAATGGTATACTTGAAGAAGAAGTGTATGTTGAACAACCACCGGGTTTTGAAGAAGGAAATCCAGACCAGAAGGTGTACAAATTAGCTAAAGTTGTATATGGTTTGAAACAAGCACCCAGAGCGTGGTATGAAACGCTATCAACGTTCTTATTGGAGTCAGGATTCAGAAGAGGTTCTGTTGACAAGACATTATTCATAATCAAAGTCAAAGAACATATCCTTTTAGTCCAGATATACGTTGATGATATCATATTTGGATCACAATCTGCTTATCTACGTGATAAATTTGCTGAACTAATGAAGAATAAATATCAAATGTCCATGATGGGCGAGATGAATTTCTTTCCAGGTTTGCAGGTGAAGCAGTTACCAGATGGTATCTTTGTCAATCAAACAAAGTAGATCAACGATCTGATCACAAAATTTAGAGTCAAAGATAGTAAACCTGCCAAGATTCCAATGCAGACCAATGGGAAGATAGATCCAGATCCAGAAGGAAAACTAGCAAATATAACTCAATATAGGGGTATCATTGGCTATCTGCTATACTTAACTGCTAGTCGACCTGACATTACTTTTGCAGTTGGAGTATGTGCTAAATACCAGGTCAACCCCAAGGAGTCCCATATGGAAGCTGCCAAGAAGATACTCAGATATCTTAAAGGAACAACATACATTGGATTATGGTATCCATGTGAGGACAATTTTGAGTTAACCGGCTATTCAGATTCAGATTATGCTGGATGCAAATTAGACAGAAAGTCAACTTTTGGAACGTGTCAGTTTCTTGGAAACAAGTTAATCTCTTGGTTTTCAAAGAAACAAATATTTGTGGCTACATCAACAACTGAGGCAAAATATATGGTTGTTGGAAGCTGTTGTGCACAAATACTTTGGTTGAAGCAGCAACTAAAGGACTACGAGATCGATGTGATGGCGATACCTATATTCTGTGACAATTCTAGTGCCATAGCTATAACACAGAATCCAGTACTCCATACAAGATGCAAGCATGTTGATGTGAGACATCATTTTATTCGACATCATGTGGAGAGGAAACACATCCAGATCGAGAAGATACACACAGATGTATAACGTGCTGATATCTTGACAAAAGCTCTACCAGAAGAGAGATTCAAGATGCTATGTGGAAAGCTTGGATTGCTAAACCTGGATGAAAGAATCAAGTCAATACCAGATTGATATGAAACCAGATCATGTAGCAGAACGATGAAAACAGAAACATTATCTATGCTAACCAGGTTACGGTTCACAGATGAAACAAGGACGTGAAGTGTAAAACCAGACTGTCAATCAGATTGACAACAAGCAAAATTGAAAACCAGAATGATACATGGTGACAAGAGAAGATAGTACCAGATGGACGCAAAAGTCAAATAGTGTTAACCAATCAATACCAGATTGTTATTGATAACACGTGTCAGAATATGATGAGAAGCAGCCATGCCACATGGAAATTAATGTTCCAATAAATGATTACTTAGTCAAGGGGGAACTTGGAAATTAGAAGCGTCTCTGACTCTAATTACCGCCCTAAATACGGTCTATAAAGATATTTTCTGACATAGATTTGTTAAATCTTCCATAATTATGATGATTAACATACCTTTGAAAACTGTGATCGAGGAAATCTCTGCAAGAAAAGGAAGAAGGAAAGTTGCAGTGGATAAGGAGATTTACATGCTCCATCCAAAAACCCTAGGATCTAGCGAGTGCATCAAACGCAACACAAGGCGGTAAAATGGAAAGCTGAAGCGGGAAAACCTAGAAAGGGAGATTCTCATCCAACCTTAAAATTCTTATTGTCTTAATCTGAGCCGTTGATTATTTTCTTATATATATGTGTCGTACGTGCATTAAACTGTTCATCTTACACTTTCATTGCACTGAACACTATTCTCTTAAGCACTTAAGGATTTCCAAAATTCTCTTTCTCTCGCAAGTTTTTTTTTTTTTTGAACTTCAAAACTCCATTGATCATGGCACCTCAAACTTCCATGTTTCTACAACATGTCGCTGAAGTTCTAAAATTTATCTCCTCTGAACCATTTGCTGTTTTTGAAACCCACGATTTTCGCAAGCTGGAGGAGATTTTTGCCATGGTTAAGCGCTGCAAAGGTTTATAAAGTTCTTCATTCTTTTAATGGCATCATCTGAAGATTCATTATGAGCTACGTATTTGGACATATATCATGTCATATCTTGTTTTATGTTTTTGATAACTGCCTGAATATGTCTCGTATGGATATCTGCCATATTCTGTGATGTTCATATTCTTTAAATCTCTGTGAAATGATATATATATATATATATCTCTCTCTCTCTATTTTTGTTAAATACAATAGATATTCACTCTTGTGTTGATAATTTGTTTGTAACATGTCGTATATAATGTTCAAAACTGATGATTATCTGTCATATATTGGGATATTTTTGTAGGATTCCACAATATTGTCACCTCCCATCCCAAAATGTACTTAGCCAAACAGGCTGCTACTTTTTACTTGACATGACAAGATGAGAAGGAGGGCAACGAAGCAAACGTACTGATGCCCATTGGAGATAGGGCGAGTAAAACCACTTACAATGTCCTGGCTATGATCAATCAGGCCTATCGGCTAAATGATGAAGGCATAACTCTGGATGAAATCACTCACGATCAATTACAGGAAGCGGTGGAGATGGTGATGGTGATACCCATATCTTACATGGGAAGGATGTTCCAGAGATCCCTACTCCAACCTGGATACAAGCTAATTTTTGAGTTTATTCAAAGGATTTTTCTCACACAGTGGCTCCTACGATCAAGTCACTCCAGAAAAATTCTGGATCCTCACTGCTATCATTCTGAATCTCAAAGTCAACTGGAGCAGAATCATGTTTAACCTACTGGCAAAGGAGGCCAAACTAGTGAAGTACACCAAAGACACCCGAGGGCATGGTGTCTCTGTGGAAGTCAGGAGGAACTTGAGGCATTCTACCAAGATTAGCTTCATGGTAGAAAAGTTATTCAAACACCAGGTTTGGGAAGACGCCACAAAATTCAACACTCGTTTTACCATCCCAAAAGACCAGCATCAGATAGAGATGTATTTGGGACTCTCTCTAGACTTGTTCAACAAGGTTACCGATGAAGTGCACCATGCTGCACTCCTGGAGATGGGTGGTTCCAATCCCATCTGGATTCCACCAACGAGGGCCGTTGAAAAATAGAAGGAGAAGGCACCCAAGGAGAAGGTACAGAAAGAGAAAGCAGCACGCAAACCACCTACAAAAAGGGCAAGTTCCATAGATACAGACACATCCACCTCTCATCAGCCTAAGCAGAAAAGGCGCAGATTGAGGAAAGTACATGACTCTCCACCACTCACTGAAGAATTCCAACAAGACATAGATGACATTCCGCAACCAGAACCAGAAATGACTCAACTAGAATGAGTTAGTTCAGAACAGGCTGAGGAAGCACAATAACCAGAACACCCCATTTTTCCACAGGCTGAGGAGCCAAAATTTGTGGAACCAGAATCCAGTTATAACCCCAATCAGGAGAGGGACTTCTCTCTTGCCAGAACAGCGACACCCTCACCTGACAGAATGCAGAGAATCAGTGAGGAAGAAGATGAAGAAGTTGAATCAGCTGATGAAGAAGAAGAAAAAAAAAAGCAAGCAGAAGGCGTGATCAACCTACTGGAAAACGAAGCAGCTCACTCTGTGCTTCACGACTTTCCAGGTATCCACATGCTTCCAGAAAGTCTTGGAGCAGCTAAGAGAGTCAAGTTCTACTTGCTGGTCAAGGACATCGAGTATTGCATCTTTGACGCTCTGCTCCAGACCAGATCGATGGAAGAGCTGAAGAAAGAGGAAGCCACCTTGCTTAGCTTACTGCAAGCAAGCACTGTTGGTGAAGAAGGGCAGAGTACCATCAACTCATTCTCGCAATGATGAAACATGAGGCCAGATTGTTGAAGATAGACCTCACTCCATTTTATGCTAATAAAATGGAATTATACTCAAGTGTGACAGTATCAGACGAAGAGACTGACAAAGATGTGGAGATGGGTGGTCTAGATGGACACCAGAAGGAGCAGTCCACTAGTCAACCAGATCAACCTACACCACTACAACCCCCACTCCAGAGGCAGACCAGACTAAGAAAAGGAAGAAGAAGACACCAATTATCCATCTCGATCCAGTAGACGAGGAACCAGCTGGTCAATACATTGATGGAGAACCCACCAACGAGTTGTACACACTGGAGTAGCTCAAAAAAATTGAAGAAGAATGTTACATTCTCAACCCTTGAAGGGATTCTGGAACGGGAGACAAAATTATTCAACAACTACCAGATCGACAACCTGATCACACTCAGAGTTGAAGATCACATGACTGATACCTGCAACGTTCTCCAAGAAAAAGCCACACAGATTCAAACTGACTTCAATCAGCACCAGAAAAATTATGTCAATGACATGGACTTAGACATCCTTAGAAAAATCAGAGACCTCAAGAAGGAGCTCAACAAGAAGATAGATGATGATCGCACTACTGCAGAAGGAAGTCAGGAAAAGACAACACTTAGACTATTGATGCTACAGTGACAAGTCAAGCTGCTACAATTACTGCTGAGGTCAAGAAAGCTACCATTCTTAACATCCACGCATAACTTGCTGCCTTTGAGAAGGAGAAGTTCATGGATATCATGAAAGAACATCAGCAAGATGTACTGGATGATCTGCTCTATCCCAACCCAACAAAGTTTGAGCACCAGAACACACGCTTGACAGCAGTAGAAGACCTACAGAACACCTATGACTGCACCCTGGCCACAATGAATAGTCGTCTGGAACGCAAACTGAATGCCACAGACCAGACCGTGACACTTCTGCTAGGCTTCAAAGCAGATGCAGAAGAGAAGATGGAGGCCATGAAGGCCGAGATAGATTCCATTCGCACACTCATCAAGTCTATATTTGATGATGTCGAAAAGGGGAAAATATCTAAGATTGAAAAGGGAAAGAAAGGGTTCAGCAAGGGCCTTATGACAGAACCAGAAGCAGCAGAAGGAGCAGAAGCTAAAGCAACAGAAGGAGCAGAAGCTGAAACTCAATCTGTTCCAGTCCAACAAGCAAGGGAAAGGCCCACAACTCCACCTAGGGCGGATCCTACTATTGATCCAGAACAGATTCAACAACCTACTGCTGCTCGTGATAAAGGCAAGAAACTTGTTGATTAAGGAGACCAGATAGCTGAGATGTTGTTGTTTGGAGTCAACAGAGAACATGCTTGTGACCCTATCTTCTGGGCACAATTCTACAAAGAACATGCAGAGCGTGAGAAGAAGATAGCTACACAAGAAGCTAAAGAGAAGTCTTACCAGATGACATTCTCCTCACCGCCATCATCAGAACGTTCTCAGCAATAGTCATCTCAATCTGCAACACAGTCAAAGAAAAAGAAGAAAAAGCCATTTACTGCATGGAATCTGTCCTTGTAGAAGCAAACACCAAAAGATATCTGGGTACCAGAAAGTGACCAGAAGGACTGAGAGCTAGTCAAGCAAGGCTTTATAATGAATAAGTACTTTCTCAAGGAACATATATACTCATAGGCTACACCAGACGAAGACTTCAATAGGTACATGAAAAACTTTAGCGACAAGGACCTGATACAAAGAATCAGACTGGTTGCCTCGAGTGCTAAAATCCAAATAAAGGCACCTGAAAATGAGTACATGGTATGCCCAATGATTCCAGGAAGCAGCATCCCTGACAAGACATACATACTAAACTACATCAATCAGCTGGCCAAGATCAAAGGATACAAGATTGACAATCACAACCTAACTACGCCAGAGTGAGAGATGGAATCTACGAATGTATACAACTTGTCTCTGATGCACAACGCGAAAAGATGAGAAAGGAGGAGCGGCCAGATGGTTTTCATAATTGTCATATTTTAAGTTCATCTGCCATTTCATTTTGATTGTTGCTCTACTTTATGCTATCTCCATGTAATCCACCAAAACTCATTTGATATATATATATATACATGTGGATTTTTTGAAGACAAAATCTCATTGTCCAGAAATACTTATTGCATTTGATTGTTATATGAATTAATAACAATCTGTTAACCCTTCTGACTGTTTAAAACCAGATCACTCTTAAATGTTTTTATCTAGGGTTATATTGTAAAGTGTGGTTTCGACATCATCAAAAAGAGGGAAATTGTTGGGAACCCCACAATAATTTAAGTTTTGATGATGTTTTCTCGAAACACACTTAGATTACATTTTGTCTTACTAGACCTCAATCTGTTATACATGTACCAGATCACTAGAATATAAAGTGAATCTGATAGAGAACATGATCTTAGTTCAGATTAGAAAATGACTTGGTATATAAAGGATCTCATCCTATTGAAGTCATTCAATTTTTTTTTATTTGTCCGTGCACCAGATCACCAGCAGATTGAAGCAAGCAGATGATGTAACAGATGGTCACTTAGTCAGTTCTGCCAAGACACAAACAGAAGATTCTACCATGTTTTGGAGCATATTTTCTGAAGACCAGATCGATATCAATCTGGTGTGTCCAGATCGATGTTTAAAGATGAACCAGGTGATATCTGATCAACTATCAGTTAATTAGCAATCGCATGTTTGACCTGATTAACTGATGGAGAATCTCAAACTCATTACCACATCACACGATCTGTCAAAATGGAAGGAGAATCAATCCATATGCGAAGAAGGAAAGTAATACCTGTCAACGATCTGCTTTCCATATTTATTGAAGATTCAGTCAAAATTTTCAAAGGCAAGAGGAGATAAATTAGAAATTCATTATCCTTGATTGGTAAATCACATTTACACCAAACCAATCAAGCTTGGAACAAAGACTGGAAGAGTATGAGACTATTATCTACAATCAACAAGCTGTTACTCTGCACAGAAATCATCTCACTCTTCGAAGCATTCATTTGAGAAGATTTCTACTCACCAGATCGAGTTCTGAGCCGTTCGTGATCGAAATCACACATCGACTCAAGTCTGTCTTATCGAGAAGAAGGAAGGAGATCTTCGCTACCTAGTAGTTTTCTAGTGGATTAACGTGAAGAGATCCAGTTACAGTAGTTTTCTGTAATTTGTAAAGGGACACGACCCTTAATCGTGCATAAGTTTCAAAACAGATTGTTCTTGAAACTTGTGGCTCGTTCTCAGTGAGTATAAATAAGAAGAGTATCCTAGTAGTGGATATCTAATCCAGTTTGGATTGGACCGTGGACGTAGGGGGTTTCCCGAACCACGTAAACAACTGTGTTATTTACTTTCTGCATTTTAAATTTTAGTTGTTTTATACACTAATCTGCACACTCATTCAAACTGCATTTTTAATCGATCTGCTAAATATTTGATTAAGTTTCCAAAAAGGCTTTCTAATCAAGAGCACTAACTAAGTCCACCATATTCCGCACACAACGTTCTGCTAGAGAACAAGATTACTCTTGATTTCTGCTTAGTGTGATTCACTAGAGAGTTTCTGTCTGGACAGAACACGATCGTTTTGGTCATCGATCTGGTTTGTCACAACCAAGCAATCTGCTTTTCAGAAAGCTTAATCTCTCTAATTAAATAGTCAAGTAAACTGAAAAGTTTGTATTTGGTGTATCCCCTCCCCCCCATACACCAAACCTTGCTCTTTCGGGACCCACAACGCCGTCGAGGCAGTGCGTGCAGGTGGCGGCGCTCATCAATGCCTCCCCGAAGGAGATCATCTTCACCTCCTGCGCCACAGAGTCCAACAATATCTCTGTCATCAAGGGGGTTATGCACTTCTGAGAAAGAGGATGCTCTCCCTAGAAAGAAGGGAAATTGGAGGAGAAGACGATGCTAATGAGGAGGTTGTTGAGAATGAGTTTGAGAACGAAAGCCAGAGCCATGTTGGTAATGAATTTGAAGAAGCAACAGAAAGTATGGAAAGTAAAGTTCAGGTGGCTTTTGTGTAAGATGGGAAGCAGAGCAACTGTTATCGGGCTGTCCTTGGAAGCTTGGGATGAGCTTGCTCACTTCCCGTAACCTGAAACCTTATTCCAATGATACTAGAAATACAAACGAAAAAGAGAGTAATGAAGGAAGTGGTGACGATGTTAATGATTCCATAGTAGCACATAAGTGTGGCGAGCAATCTGTTGAAATAGAAGAGAACGAGAAAGATATAGATACTGAAATTCAGTATGTTGGTGTTGAATCTGATAAAGCATGCAACAGTGTAATGGTGGAAGGGGAAGTGAACAAAAAGATAATATAATTGTAAATCATTTTCACTGGATTTGTTCACACTTAAGCAGTTCCGGTAGAACGGCCTTAACTCCATGCACATAACTTCGATTGAGGCGAAATCTGTGGCTACAGAAAGTTGATTCAGAGACTCACAACTCTTATTTCTGAGAAAAAGTTAAAAGGAAGTCGTCTGGAGGGTCAAACGAACCGTTGAAGTATGTTGTCCTGCACAGCTAATCAAGTGCGAATCTATTGAAATGATACATAGAAGATTATGTCAGGGTCCCTACCTATTTTACATCGGTTAGATCTTTCCCCAACTCTCTATTATGTGTTTATATTATGTGGCTCGTTATTCATTTGATCTGTGGCCTGATTATGTGGTAATTTTCTATAGCTATTGCTATGTTAAATTTATTATGCATCATGTTATATTTACTTTTGGTGTTGCTATTGCTTATGTTTTGTTAATGGATTATCTTATATGACTAATTGATTGAGGTATCAACTTAGCATTACTTTAAACTATTGAAAAGTCCTATGATATATATAAAGTTTCACCATATTATTATACAATTAGAATGAGGGTAATAATTACTGTTTTTGTATGCATATATTTTTTGGAATACCCACAAGAGTCGAATGATTATGCTATTTGGTGCTTCTCTATATGAATATGGGTTGCCAATTATGCTGAGTAAATTAGACCATAAAGTGTTATTAGTAAATTGATTCTTGGAGCTTGTTTTATATTATGATATAAGTGTATCTAATGCTCATGGTCTTATTAGAGCTATGGAGAATTATTGTTCATACTATTGTAATGAGTAATTTCAGATTATTATCAATGACTACTAGTTATCGCCCAATTTTCATGAATTGGGAATATATTTAATTATTTGTAGTCTAATATTGTTACTATTGAAATAGTACAATAAATATTAAATATTCATGAATATTATATCAAATATTTAATAATCTTGAAGATTATTAAATTTAAGAGCATTGATATCTTTAAAAAAAATATTGAAGTGTTTGATAATCTTGAAGATTATTAAATCTTTGGGAGCATTACAATTTTCACAGTGACAATATTCAGATTGTCAGCTCCTGAAGAGCTCATTAATCTAATCGATTAAAAATTACCATTAAGTTAAAAGCTCAATTGCAAATATAGTGTTACTTTCTCTACAATTCATAATCATTTGATAATGTTGAATATATCGTTGTGTGCACATAATATGCATGTTAGAGAAAGCATATACCTGGAAAAAAAATTCATTGTCCTCAAAGTAGCACAATAAATATTTTGAAAGAATATTATATATTAAATTTTTGATAATCGAAGATTATATTAAATGCTTGTTAATCTTGAAGATTAATATTATAATAATAAGTATTACCACCTTTTTTATAATGACAATAAACACATTTAAATTATCGACTCCTGAAGAGCTCATCAATGTAATCTATTAAAATTTTATTTACCCAAATATTTGCATAACCAAAAGCAATTGAACTAAAATGTCACCTCTGAGAGTGAGACATTGTATTGTGTCTATATAGCGATTGGACAAACACGTTCAATTATCACACAATTAGTTCAAATTATTTTAGAAGCCAATGCTTTAGAATATTCAATTCTAGTAGTGGTCATGCTTCGAAATCTACTCCTCTGAAATTTTTGACCTCATATTTTAGGCGTGCCATGAAGAAATATTTCCGCAATAGTGGAGTATTCCTAAAAAAAAATTAGAAGATGCCCTTAGCTTATTAGCTGATTTAGCTATAAAAGCTATCTAATATAATGTTGCGAAAAATTAAAGATCCAAATTATTCACAAATTATAAAGACATGAGTGTTGGGTCACCCCTTTATTAATTAGTGTGTGATATAAATAAATCATTTCTCATATGCTGCTTATTTTATCATCACCAAAACGTACCAAACAGACTCTAGAAAAATAAATTTATACTCCGTCAAAATGAATTATCTAGAGTCAATAATCGAGAATCAATTTTTAATGGTACGTTTTTTTTATCTAATCCTATTAAAATAATATTTCCAGCATTTAAGGGCAGAACGTAATATGATAAAAGAATGCCCTGAAAATCTTGTTGGATTTAATTGACTAAAATACACACACACTAATGAATATGAACCAGAAGTTCAATATATTCTTAACTGCCAAATGAGTGATAAAATCTTTTATGATAATTATAAATGCACCATTAAGAATCGATGTTGTTCGACCAAAAATGAATCTTAAGTAGTTGTAACACGAGTTAGTCGACCCGAATGTCGAATCTCAAATGAAGACTATGCAGGGCTATTAAGTGCTATTACTATAATGCAAAAGATGAAATTCTAAACATACTATGACCATAAAATGTAACAACAATAAATAAATATCATAAGCAGCTAAAACGAATACCAACGAGTTGAAGCTTTAGGATCAGATACTGCTCAACTCCTATTCAATGTGTAATTGATCATGCATTCATACTCGATTAGGAACACGAGAGGCTTCTTAGTAAATTACTTTCGTATTAATACACTAAGCCGTGATCTTCACTTTCGTATACACTTCACACTTCTAATAATTACTAACCTCGTATAAACTATTATTCATACGTTTCCGATTAAGAATAATGTCGATTAACCCTATTCCTTATATTTAAGCAAATGATCAATCTACTTAAACATGTACAGATGAATTCATTGGTGATCAAACACTAAATTCCATACAAAATGAGTTAATCAACGAGCATACATCAATCAAACATCAAACAAGCACATAAACATCCAATCCTAGTAGGATCTAGCCAACCATGATACACATGGTAGAATCACAAAAGGAAACCATAGAAAGGAAGCTTACTAATTGAAACGTAAGAATCCAAAGTCGAAATCCACTTCCATCCATTGGAATTCTCTAATCCTAAACTAGAAAAGCAGTAAAATATAGTGTTTGAGAATTGTGTTCAAGTTACATGAGGGTTGGCTAATGAAAATGACGCCCAAAATTACTTAATATCTCGTCCATAACCGCCTTCCAGCGGCCGCTAGGAAGCCAGCGATTGCTGGCCATAGCTCTCTGTCTCTCTGTTGAAACAGGCCCAGCGATCGTTGGCTGCACCATTCTGCACTCCGCTTCATCTGCAGTCCAACGATCGCTGGCTGCACGGCTGGCTCCTCTTTGTGCTCGTCTCCTTCTCGTGTCATGCTTGTCTCGCCTCTTCCTCGCCCAACTTTACTCCAACGGTTTCGTCCGCACCAATCCTAGCCCAAATCATCATTTTTCACTTCATCCTACAACAAACATAACCAAACAAGAATCGGCGTAAAAACGAACTAAAATCAATACGAAAACATCAAAACTAAGACCTAGACATGACAACACAACGAGCAAAAAACGCAACAAAAACACACTGAACAACTCCCCCACACTTAATCATTTGTTTGTCCTCAAGAAAAATCCAATCACAACGTGTCAATTCATATCAATAATCAACATGTAGATCGAGCCACCAATCATACCTTCATTTCAAAACTTAGCCTAGACTCAATTCTCAACCATATTCGGTCACTCAATTAAGATGTAATGTTGTCCGTTAATAAGTTTATCAATACACATATGATCATGATATACACTCATCTCACATCTCCATATTATCCACACATCCGGTTCCCCTAATTTTTTTATGTAAAACAAGCAAGCCCGCATAAGGGTGTAATCATCGGGTCTAAACTTCAATGGATCACATTGAGTGCCCCGATGTGGTTTTCCATACTCATTATCAATGATAAGCGGAGTAGAACCTACGGACTCGACTTTTCTCACTCATTTACGCCCTTCTAGCATTTATTATTTGTTTTTGTTTTTTTTTTGTTTTTTTGTTTTTTTGTTTTTTTTGCTATTTTTTGAAGAATTAAAAACTCTTTATTCATATCATTATTTTATAATTTAAGGGAACCAAACACATAGACTCTAAGGAGTAATCACTCATAATCCGAATCACGATTACTATGCATACCGACTAATAAAAGCAACATGCCCCACATGTCATCTTAACCACACAACCTAGACCAGTCAAGAACCAAATCTAAGCTAAGTTTACCACCATACATGTCACAAACAAGGCTCACATATTAATAATCAACACTTATCAACACGAAATGATCAAATAAGCAAATGAACGTGCAAATCATTAAGTTGTGGAAACACAAAGACAACATGAAAACAACATAAACACAAGACACATATCAAGGAGATTCAACACCCCCCCCCCCCACACACACTTAAATTCTACTACGCTCTCGTAGTAGAAAATAAAAGAGAAAGAGAGTTAGAACTTCCCTAATAACACAGAGCTGGCAACAAGCCCAAGAATCTGGAGATCCTCAAGATTGGTACCTGCAAATAAAAACACGAACAACCAAGTATAAAACAGAAACAATTAAAGAAATAAAAACAAAAGAAAAAACAACATGAAAATGAAAATGAAAATGAAAAGAGAAGCTAATACGCCGGAGGATCGTGAGGATCCTGATACTCCGATGAAGGTGGTGGATGAGGGTGAAGTCCCGTCCATCTTGCCAATTGCTCCTCAAGAGAGGTAATACGGGAATCAATAGACTGGAGGCGCGTATCTATCGAGTTGAGGACTGTGTTCTGGCCCTCCAACCTCGTAAAGAGGCCAGTCTGAAAGCTCAGTAAATCAGCCCTCGTGAAGTATCCAGGTCCACTCCCCGATCCGCTGGCATTGCCGTCTTGCTCATATCCTCCTTGGTACCAGCCTTGGTACCCTTCGGGCTGCCCTCCCTCATAGAGACGCTCCTCCATCTCGGTATCAACACCGAGAGGGGCCTCCTCAGTCCTCTAGGCCGCCTCAGCTGAAGTACCGGTACCTCCTGCTCTCTCAAGTGCTGCCTCGCGCTCTCGGTGGCGACCGACACACTCCCTTTGTTAATATGGAACAAAGGAAGTCTCATAAGCAGCAACTAGGCCAACACTCTTCAAGAATGTGGCAGTGAGGCAGACGCCTACCACTTCATCATATGAATCTAGTACCTGTAAGCAATAATGCAAAGCAAGGCGATACGAAATATATACAAATGCAGGGTGAGCTTTCTTCTTAGTTCGAATACCATCTAATTGGGACAAAATGAAGGATGTGATGCACACCTTCTGTCCCTTCAAAGCAGCAGACAATAGAAAGTACTCACTGGAGTTGACCTTATTGGCCTGCTCCTTTCCCGAAACATTGTAAGTAATAAATTTATGCAGGAGGGAAAGGACATCATCCCCCGAATGAAACCACTAGGGGTTCCACTCGGGTTCAAGTTATATAGCCCGGTCAATTTATGCCAGACAACTATGGGATTAAACCCCTTAGGAGTTCTCGTAGCTGCACCCCGCGAAGAGGTAAAGCCAAACACAACATGCATATCAGTACGAGACACACAAAACTTATTCCCAAGCAGTCGACAGTTAAAAGAGTCATAGTCATCATACAATTGAAAAGATGCAAGAAACTCGAATGACAAATCAGTATACCCTTCTAAAGGACCGTTACCAGCTAACTTCAACAAGCCTAAAGTGCGTAAATAAGTACGGAGTCGAGAACGAACATTAAGTCGAGCAAGCAAAATCAAAATGGTGACTACTATTAAAAGGAAATTCATATAAACGATCAAAGATATCACCTTCATCATGGTTGTAAATGGGGAATTTTCTATTTGGAAAGAGCCTTTGAATGTTCACCTCGGGTTGGTCGGCCTCCTCGGTTGCAACTTCATAATCATGCGACCTCTTCGTCTTCTTCAGCATTTTTGAGGGTTAAAGTAGTTTAGGGGTGAAGGAAGTAAAGATTTGTGGTAATAGATGAGTAAATTTGAGTAGAAATGGAGAAATTGGGTTTAGGGGTTTAATGAGTGAAATTGGAAAAATTTTGGATGAAAGTGTAGAGAATGATATGGGTAAGGAGGATTTGGGAATTTGAATGGGAGATTTGGGAGAAAAATGGAGGAATTGGAGGATTTGGTGATAGGGTTTTCATTTTTGGAGGGAAAAGGAGAAGAGAAAGTATGTTAAGTGAAGAGGAAATAGGTCGCTGGAGTTAAAAACCCGCTGGAATTGCAGACCCAGCGATCGCTGGGGTCTGCTATATGTCCTTGTCTCTGCATGCATCCCAGCGATAGTTGGGTGTAGCTTTCTGAGCCTCGATTTACTTCACCCCAGCGATCACTAGCTGGAGCTTTCTGCCGCCTTTGGCTCCTGCACCCAAGTTGTTCGTTCCATCATTCTTTCGACTTCTTCGTTCCTTCAGTAATACCCTACACCATGTAACACCATCATAAGATTCTCAACACAAAAAAAAGCAAACAAACCTAAGAACAACAAAAGCAAGAAATAAAACGTGGGTTGCCTCCCACGAAGCGCTCATTTAATGTCATGAGCTCGACACCTTCCAAACATCTTCACTTAGCCTGGCTAGGAAGCTTGTCCTTCCTACTGCTCTGCATGAAATCTCCAATGGTCTCAGCTAGCTGGCCAACTTGCATTTCAATTCTCCTCATCGAAGCCTCAATCGTTTCAAACCTCTTGTTATGCACCTCTACCACCTTATTCAAGGTCTCTTCCACTGAAACCTTTTGAAAAGTGTGGGGTTGTTGCTGTGGTGGTGGTGCAAACTGCTAAAAGCCTTGTTGAGGTTGCATTTGTTGCCCTTGTGGAACCGGTTGCCTCCATGAGAGATTGGAATGATAACGGTATCCGGGATTGTAAGAGTTCGAATAAGGATCGAACTTTGGCCTTGGTTGAAATCTTTGAAGAGCATTAACTTGAGCATTCACTTGCTCCTCATATTCCACCTCGAAATAAACTCCACATGCACACGTATTTTGCACCATGCTCAGACTCTCCACAGATCTCACACGTCTCATTAGCAAGAGCCTTCCTTGGTTGCTCATCCGCAGTCCGGATGACCTGAACTTGTCTAGTGAGCTCTGCCAGCTGTCTCACCATATCATTGCTCGAGATTGCTTCATTCACCTTCTTCTTCGGACCTCGTGAGCTCTTTTGTTGAGAGTTTACAGCCATACTCTCGAAGATTTTTGTTAGCTCATCTGCAGTTCTTGCCCCGATATCTCCTCCAACTGCATTGTCCACCATATATTAAAAATTCTGGTGGAGACTCTCATAGAAGAACTGGTTGAGTAGCTCCGGAGATAAGTTGTGGTGGGGGCACTACATCTGTAAGCCCTTAAACCTTTCTCAAGCCTCGTGGAGAGGCTCACCATCCATCTGTGTAAAGGTCACCAGCTGCGACCTTACCTCCTGTGTCTTTTGGTTAAGATACCACTTAGACATGAATTTCTCAGAAACTTGATTCCAATTCTGAAGTGAATTGGGAGCCAACGACATGAACCATGTCTTGGCTCTGTTCTTTAGTGTGTAGGGAAAACAGCTCATCTTGAGCTGATCTTCGGTCAAACCTCCAAGGGGGAAGATTTGAACTATTGCATAGAACTCAATGATGAAGTTCAATGCATCTTCAGCAGGCATTCCATAGAAGGAGGGAAGCTGGTTGAAGTGGATGCTTTTCAGCTCATAATTCTTTGTTGCTTGCCCCAGCACAATGGGCGATGCAGCAGCTCCAATGACTGGCCTAGCCAAATCATGCATCTATCTTGCAGCCATTACTGTTCTCGAACTTGCTTCACTCCAATCAGTGTCGGAATCTTGTAGAGGCGTGCTTCCCGAGTGATCAGACTGGTATCCCAAATCCAACGCGTTCCCGTTTCCAACCTCCTCTTCTAGGATGATTGATTTTAGGTGACAATCTCTTGTTCAAACTTCGGCGTCCGTGCATACACTACCTAACACCACAAAAGAGAGGTCAAATGCAACTTGCGGTTGGAACCTCGTAACAAAAAGAAGAGTAAACACAATCACGAAACAAAACAAACATTAACACAAACAAGAACATGAAAATGAACACAACATAAACAAACAAAATAAAGACAAACAAACACAAAAGTACTAACAACCAATATGCATATAGCTTTCCCCGGCAACGGCGCCAAATTTTGTTCGACCAAAAATGAATCTTAAGTAGTTGTAACACGAGTTAGTCGACCCGAATGTCGTATCTCAAAGGAAGACTATGCAGGGCTATTAAGTGCTAGTAATATAATGCAAAAGATGAAATCCTAAACATACTATGACCATAAGTTGTAACAACAATAAATAAAGATCAAAAGCAGCTAAAACGAATACCAACGGGTTGAAGCTTTAGGATCAGGTGCTCAACTCCTATTCAATGTCTAATTGATCATGCATTCATACTCGATTAGGAACACGAGAGGTTGCTTAGTAAATTACTTTCGTATTAATACACTAAGTCGTGATCTTCACTTTCGTATACAGTTCACACCTCTAATAATTATTTAACCTCGTATAAACTATTATTCCTACGTTTTCGATTAAGAATAATATTGATTAACCATATTCCTTATATTTAAGAAAATGATCAATCTACTTAAACATGTACAGATGAATTCAATGGTGATAAAGCATTAAATTCCATACAAAACGAGTTAATCAACGAGCATACATCAATCAAACATCAAACAAGCACATAAACATCCAATCTTAGTAGGATCTAGCCAACCATGATACACATGGTAGAATCATAAAAAGAAACCATAGAAAGGAAGCTTAATAATTGAAACGTAAGAATCTAAAGTCGGAATCCACTTCAAGCCATTGGAATTCTCTAATCCTAAACTAGAAAAGCAGTAAAATAGAGTGTTTGAGAATTGTGTTCAAGTTACATGGGGGTTGGCTAATGAAAATGACGCCCAAAAATGCTCAATATCTCGTCCATAACCGCCTGCCAGTGGTTGCTGGCCATAGCTCTATGTCTCTCTGTTGAAATAGGCCCAACGATCGCTGGGTTCCCAGCGATCGCTGGCTGCACCATTCTGCACTCCGCTTCATCTGCAGCCCAGTGATCGCTGGCTGCACGGCTGGCTCCTCTTTATGCTCGTCTCCTTCTCGTGTCATGCTTGTCCCGCCTCTTCCTCGCCCAACTTTGCTCCAACGGCCTCGTCCACACCAATACTGGCCCAAATCATCCTTTTTCACTTCATCCTACAACAAACATAACCAAACAAGAACTGGCGTAAAAATGAACTAAAATCAATACGAAAACATCAAAACTAAGACCTAGAAACGACAACACAACGAGCAAAAATGCAACAAAAACACACTAAACAGATGTATATCTCTAAATTAGATCAATTCCTATATGCTAGAAGCATACACTAGAAGCGTGAGATCTCTGAATGAGATCAATTCATCTATGCTAGAAGCATAACACTAGAACCGTGAGAACTCTAATGAGATCAATCCATCTATGCTAGAAGCATAACAATAGAAGTGTGAGATATGCATTGGTGCTAAAGATTATAACCCGCGAAATAATAATTTAACAAATTACTTCACTCCAAAAACCTCCTGAAGAGGATCGTCTTGAAGACGTGAATCACAGTACATTTGCACGTGCATTAAATAATTATAATATTGTGATTACGGAACGACCAGATTCAAATATTATTAGAAATGAAATAAATCTGGTTTAAATTTATATTGATATTGGCTTGAAAATTGTCAATATAAGTGCCAGAAGCACTAAATAAAGTGAAAAAAGCAATCGAGACAGAGTTAACTCGCTAAATAGACGAAAGTCTTTTATAGTACATGCACAAAGGAATGTGGTCCCGGCATGATATATATGATTGTATAATTATAAATAAATAATGTGGTCATGTAGGACAAAATTGAATACAACTGAGTACTTGTACAAAAAGATAGTAAATGACATGAATATGTTGGTGATGAATAAAGCGAGATTGAATCAAGTATTTGAGCAGAAATCCTAAATTGATTACATATACTCTCCCGTTAAAACGAAATGTTCCGTTATAGAATGTCTATGGCAGTAATCTTGGATACATATATCCAATTAGTATAAGTTGTGACTATAATTTTGCAAAAGGTCACTTAGACAAATATCTTATGAGAGTCCCTAATGGACTTGATAGTTCCTATAATTAGGAAAAATAAATTCGCAACATATTCTCTTAAAAAAGGTCACTATATGTTTTATTATTATAGTTGAAAATTCAACTAATTGAATTCTTCCATGAGAAGATGCATAATAATAATCAAATGTATCTTTATTTGATTGTTAATAATTATGTTTGTGTGAGACTTTATATAATTGGAACACAAATAACATTTGAGAATGTTAAGTTCATGCCTAATGACGGAGATTTTGAACAAAAAGACTTAAGTAAGTCTAACAAGTATCTCGACCTGCAGCTCGAGAACATTCATGAAATAATTTGTTTTTACCAGTCGATCTATTCGATAAGGTTCTATGGAGAACATATTCCAATAAAGTTCTATATAAAACATACTTTTGATAGATAACATTCATTTGCCCCAATGATTGTCTCATCACTTGATTGTCTTATCACATAAAGATAACCAAATAATGTTGGACCAAAAGTTCATTGTTTCAAGTGCTAGAAACACTAATTAATATATCATGTCTGATTCTAGAAAAATTGATTTTCTAGCAAAATATATTATTTTTCTATTTGAAGGAGACATTGAAATGATATTTATATATATAATTGGTTATTTTCAAGATACACAAGTTGTGTGTATATTGGTACAAAGACTGAGATTGAAATTGGTGTGCTACTCGGATGATGATTAATTATTTGATCCTCATATAATTTGATCTTGGACTGATATAAAGATATGAAACATATCCCCACTTTTTTCTTATAATGAAAAATAAAATGTGTTGCACAATTGAGCTTCAGTAGAGCAACGATAAGTATATCTACTCAATTTTCTCCCCACAATTAAATTTAGTAATATATTGAGAATATTGAAATTCTTATATTTAGATTGTTTTATAAAGGGGGAGCGATAACTTATATTCCCTCCGTCCGCCAAAATGGTTTACGTTTTGCCATTTTGGGATGTCCACGAAAATGGTTTACATTTGAAACTTTCCTTTTATAGTAAGTGGACCCACTACATCCACTATACACAACTCAATTTAAAACAATACTTTAAGTGGGACCCATACTCCACTAACTACTCACAACCAATTTAAAACTATATATGAAGTGGGACCCTAACTCCACTCACTACATATTCCCATTAAAGTCAAAACACTATATTAAAACACGTGCCGGGTCAAACCGTAAACCATTTTCATGGACGGAGGGAGTATATAATTAAGAAGATTATGTCATGAAGAACATATAAATAATCACGAATATTATGTCCCATGTTTAGTGTATTCTTGTTACGTTTTTAGCTCGTTGTGTAGTGTCTATATCTTTGTTTTTTACGTTTTTCGTATTGTTTTAGTTCGTCTTTACGCCGGTTCTTGTTTTGTCGTGTATTACGCAGGATGGAGTGGAAGATGATCATTTGAGCTAGGATTAGTTGCTGAAAAGACCATTAATACAAAGTCGGGCGAGGAAGAGACGTACGAGCATGAAACGGGAAGGAGAAAAGCACAAGGAGCTGAAGAGTGCAGTCAGTGATTGCTGGGCTGCAGAAGCAGATGAGAAAAGAAACACGCAGCCAACGATCGCTGGGTATTCCAGCGATCGCTGGGAAGTTTAACGATGAGGGTCAGAAGGCTGTAGCCAGCGACCGCTGGCTTCCCAGCGGCCGCTGGCTAGCAGTTATGCGCGTGTTTTAATTGTTCTAAGGCGTCATTTCTCTCAACACCAAACCATTGTAACTTGAAGGATAGTTCTCAAACACTTATTTTTACTGTTTTCTTAGTTTAGTGCCTTGGGGTATCCAAGGATTGAAGGGATTTGGCAACCGAACGGTGAATTCTTAGTAAGTTTATGATGATGAACCTTTCTATGGATTTGCTTTTCAATATGGTTGGCTAAATTCTTATCTAGGGTTTGATTGTTTCTTATCTATGGTTTAACACTTTAATTTGATCTTCTTAATGGTTGTTTGATCCGTGCTTAAGAGTTTTTCATGCTTGATCACCATGTGCAACTCTAAGATATGGAATGGATTGAAATGAATTATTCTATGTCTCATTTATAATCAAACAACATAACCTATTAATCGGAAACGTAAAATAGGTAATCATATCTTGATTAGTGTTACTCTAAGTGTGATCTATACACGAAAGTGCTAGACACGGATTAGTTTTAAGAATACGAAAGTTATTGGCTAATCAACTTAGGGAAAACCTATTAAAGATTTGGTTTGATTGAATAAGCATTGACCTAGATTAGAGATGATCTTTACCCTAGACTTCAATCACTTGTGGATCCCCGTTTATTGCTTTTCGTATTAGTTAGAGTTCTTAATCTTTGTGCAATCTAATCCTGGTCATAGTATGTTTAGGATTTCATTCTTTGCATTTTAGTACTAATGATTGATAGCCCTGCATAGTCTTCCTTGAGATACGACATTCGGGTTGACTAACACGTATTGCACTTCATTTAATTAATTTAAGATACGTTTTTAGTCGAACAAAATTTGGCGCCGTTGCCGGGGAAGGCTATAGGCATTTTGATTTTTAGTGCTTGTTTGTTTTTGCTCTTTTCTTTCTTTGTTTTTCGTATTGTGATTGTTCAGTTTAGTGATTGTTGTGTTTTTATTTTCGTTTTTGTTGTTGTTTTGAGTTTTCAACTGCAAGGTGCGTTTGACCTCTCTTTTCGTGGTGTTAGGTAGTGCATGCACGGTCGCCGAAGTTTGAATAAGAGATTGGCACCTGTGTTGTACAACGTACATCGAAGAAGTGAGTTGCAAACAGTCAACCTGGAAGAGGAGGTTGAAAACGGCTATACTTTGGAGTTAGGGTATCGATCGGATCATTCATAAAATTCACTCCCATGAGACTCAGACACAGATTGGAGTGAGTCGAGTTCTCACACAGTTATGGCAGCCCGTCAGATGAGGGAGCTTGCTAGGCTGGTGATAGGAGCTGCTGCATCACCCATTGTGTTGGGGCAAGCAGCTCGGAACTACGAGCTCAAGAGTATCCACTTCAACTAGCTTCCGTCTTTCTATGGCATGCCGGTGGAGGATGCATTGAACTTCATCCGGGAGTTCTATGCCATAGTCCAGACCTTTCCACTTGGAGGATTGACTGAGGATCAACTGAAGATGCGGTGTTTTCCGTACACTCTCAAGGACCGAGCTAAGACATGGTTTATGTCTTTAGCTCCCAATTCTCTTCAAAACTGGAATCAGGTGTCTGAGAGGTTCATGTCGAAGTGGTACCCGAACCAAAAGACGCAAGAGGTAAGGTCACAGCTGGTGACCTTCACACAGTTGGAAGGAGAGCCTCTTCACGAGGCTTGGGAAAGGTTCAAATGTCTCCAGATGCAATGCCCTCATCACAATCTATCTCTGGAGTTGCTCAACCTGTTCTTTTACGAGAGTCTTCACCAGAACTTCCAGTATATGGTTGATAATGCGGCTGGAGGAGACATTGGGAGCAAGACCGCGAAAGAGCTCACCGAGATATTCGAGACAATGGCAGATAACTCACAGCAAAGGAGCTCTAGAGGTTCGAAAAAGAAGGTCAACGAAGCATCTTCGAGTAACGACATGGTGAGACAGTTGGTAGAGTTGACAGGACAAGTGCAGGCCATCCGAACTGCGGATGCACAACCTAGGAAAGCTCTTGTTGATAAAACATGTGGAATATGTGGAGAATTTGGACATGGTGCAAATCTGTGCACACGTGGAGTGGAGTCTGGGATAGCATATGAGGAGCAAGTGAACGCTCTTCAAGGATTTCAACCTCGACCAAAGTTTGATCCGTACTCGAATTCTTACAATCCGGGGTATCGATACCATCCCAATTTCTCGTGGAGGCAGCAAGCTCCACAAGGGCAACAAATGCCATCTCAACAAAGCTTCCAACAATTTGCTCCACCACCACACCAATCACCTCCAGGATTTCCCAAAGTCTCCGTTGAAGAGACTTTGAACAAGGTGGTTGAGGCACATAACAAGAGATTTGAAACAATTGAGGCTTCGATGAGGAGAATCGAGACGCAAGTTGGCCAGCTAGCTGAGACTTTGGGAGATTTCGTGCAGAGCAGTAGGAAGGACAAGCTTCCTAGCCAGGCTAAGTGAAAAGTATTGAAAGGTGTCGAGCTCACGACATTAAACGAGCGCTTCGTGGGGCAACCCACGTTTTATTTCTTGCTTTTGTTGTTTTTAGTTATTTGCTTTGTTTGAAGTGTTGAGAATCTTATGTTGTTGTTACATGGTGTGTAGGGCATGACGTTTGGAACCAAAAGTCGGTTGGAGAAAGGAATGAAAAATTTGAGAAGGAAGAGCTATGTTTTGGGGCGGCAGAAAAGTGCACCCAACGACCGCTGACTATCCAGCGATCGCTGGGGTGCAAGTTCAAGTGGGTCAGAAAGTAACACCCAGCGATCGCCGGGATTTCCAGCAGTCGCTGGGAAGAATGCAGAACAGAGAACAGAAAGCCACACCCAGCGATCGCTGGGAACCCAGCGGTCGCTGGGTCTGTAATTTCAGCGACCATTTTTCCTCTCCAGCGACCAAAATATCATTTTTACCACTCTTTCTTCTTCTCCTTCACTCCAAAACCAAAACCCTATCCCCAAAATTCCCAAATTCCTCCATCATTCACCCAAATTCTTCATTCTATTCCCCACATTTCACTTACCCACTCTATTCTCTACACTTTTATCCAAAAATTTTATAATTCCATCCACTAAATCCCTAAATCCCAAATTCTCCATTCCTAATCAAATTTTCTCCATACTTTACCAAAACCCATCACCTTCTTCAACCCCAAAATCACTCTACCCTCTAAAATGCCGAAGAAGTCAAAGAGGTCGCATGAGCATGAGATAGTGGATGAGGAAGAGGCCGACCAACCCGAGGTGAACATTCAAAGGCTCTTCCAAATAGCAAATTCCCCATTTACAACCATGATGAAGGTGATATCTTTGACCGTTTGTATGATTTACCTTTTAATCTTGGCTATCATTATGATTGGGATTTGTTTACTCGCTTGAATGTTCGTTCTCAACTCCGTACTTATTTGCGCACTTTGGGATTGTTGAAGTTAGCTGATAGTGGTCCATTAGAAGGTTATGCTGAATTCTCATTTGAGTTTATTGCTTCTTTTCAATTGTATGATGATTATAACTCTTTTAATTGTCGACTACTTGGTAATAAGTTCCGTGTGTCTCGTACTGATTTGCATGCGATTTTTAGTTTTGCTTCCCCGCGGGGTGTGGCTACGAGAACTCCTAAGGGGTTTAATCCCGTAGCTGCTTGGCATGAGTTGACCGGTTTATATAACTGGAACTCGAGTGGAACTCCTAGTGGTTTCATTCGGGATGATGCCCTTTCCCTCTTACACAAATTTATTGCTTACAATGTGTCGGGAAAGGAGCAGGCAAATAAGGTCAACTCGAGTGAATGCTTTCTTTTATCTGCTGCTTTGAAGGGACAGAAAGTGTGCATCACATCCTTCATATTGTCCCAATTAGATGGTATTAGAACTAGGAAGAAAGCTCACCCTGCATTTGCATATATTCCGTATCGCCTTGCTTTGCATTATGGTTTATAGGTACCTGATTCATATGAGGAAGTGGAAGGTGTCTGCCTCACTGCAACATTCTTGAAGAATGTTGGTCTAGTTGCTGCTTCTGAGACTTCCTTTGTTCCATATGAACAAAGGGAGTGTGTTCATCGCTACCGAGAGCGTGAGGCTGCACTAGAGAGAGAGGGAGGTGCTGACACTTCAGCTGAGGCTGCCCAAAGGACTGAGGAGACCCCACTCGGTGCTGATACCGAGATGGAGGAGCGTCTCTATGAGAGAGGGCAGCCCGTAGGGTACCGAGGCGGTTTTGAGCAGCACAGATATGCTACTGAATCCAGTAGTGGATCCGGTTATTTCATGCGAGATGACTTCCTACGGTTCCAATCCGATCTCTTTTCGAGATTGGATTCGCAGAACCAAGTCCTTCACTCCATGGATAGCCGACTCCAGTCCATGGATACCAGACTCCAGTCTGTTGATACCCGTGTTACCTCTCTTGAGGAACAGTGGGCTCGATGGACATGACTTCATCGTCCACCTCCATCTGATTATCAGGATCATCAGGATCCTCCGGCGTATTAGTTTTCTTTCCATTTTTCTTTGTCTCTTTGATTTTGTTTTAATTTCTTTTATTTTTCTGTTTTATGCTTGGTTGTTTGTCTTTTTGTGTTGCAGGTACCAATCTTGAGGATCTTGAATTCTTGAGCTTGTTGCCGGCTTTTCGTCTTATCAGGGAAGTTCTAATTCCTTTCTCTTTTATTTTCTACTACGGAGGCGTAGTAGAATTTAAGTGTGGGGGTGTGTGAATTTCTTTGATATGTGTTTGTATGTGTTTGTATTTATGTTTATTTGCTTTTGTTATATGTTTTTGTTGTCTTTTGTTCTTCCCCTATTTAATGATTTGCACGTTCTTTTGCTTATTTGATCATTTCTTGTTGATAAATGTTGATGATTGATATGTGAGCCTTGTATGTGATATATATAGTGGTAACTTAGCTTATATTTGATTCTTGATTGGACTAGGTTGTGTGGTTAAGATGACATGTGGGGCTTGTTGCTTTTATTAGTCGTATACATAGTGGTCATGATTCGGATTATGAGTGACTACTCCTTGTTGTTATATGTTCGATTTCCCTTGGATAAAAAAAATAAGAGTATTAACTCTTCAAAAAATATATATATATATATATATATTATTAATAAACGCTAGAAGGGCGTACAAAAAAAAAGAAGCTCGAATGGCTTTAATAAAAGGGAAATTGAACATGTGACGATAGGGAGATGTGAAATGAGTGTACATCGTGACCATATGTATATTGATGAACTTAGTAACGGGCAACATTACATCTTAATTGAGTGACCGAATACAGTTGAGTATTGAGTCTAGGCTAAGTTTTGAAATGAAGGTATGATTGGTGGTTTGGCTTACATATTAATTATTGATATGAATTGACAAGTTGTGATTGGATTTTGCTTGAGGACAAGCAAATGATTAAGTGTGGGGGAGTTTTTTAGTGTATTCTTGTTACGTTTTTAGCTCGTTGTGTAGTGTCTATGTCTTTGTTTTTTTAGGTTTTTCGTATTGTTTTAGTTAGTCTTTACGCCGGTTCTTGTTTTGTCGTGTATTACGCAGGATGGAGTGAAAGATGATCATTTGAGCTAGGATTAGTTGCTGAAAAGACCATTAATACAAAGCCGGGCGAGGAAGAGACGTACGAGCATGAAACGGGAAGGAGAAAAGCACAAGGAGCTGAAGAGTGCAGCCAGCGATCGCTGGGATACCCAGCAATCGTTGGGCTGCAGAAGCAGATGAGGACAGAAACACGCAGCCATCGATCGCTGGGAAGTTTCACGATGAGGGTCAGAAGGCTGTAGCCAGCGACCGCTGGCTAGCAGTTATGCGCGTGTTTTAATTGTTCTAAGGCGTCATTTCTCTCAACACCAAACCATTGTAACTTGAAGGATAGTTCTCAAACACTTATTTTTACTGTTTTCTTAGTTTAGTGCCTTGGGGTATCCAAGGATTGAAGGGATTTGGCAACCAAACGGTGAATTCTTAGTAAGTTTATGATGATGAACCTTTCTATGGATTTGCTTTTCAATATGGTTGGCTAAATTCTTATCTAGGGTTTGATTGTTTCTTATCTATGGTTTAACGCTTTAATTTGATCTTCTTAATGGTTGTTTGATCCGTGCTTAAGAGTTTTTCATGCTTGATCACCATGTGCAACTCTAAGATATGGAATGGATTGAAATGAATTATTCTATGTCTCATTTATAATCAAACAACCTAACCTATTAATCGGAAACGTAAAATAGGTAATCATATCTTGATTAGTGTTACTCTAAGTGTGATCTATACACGAAAGTGCTAGACACGGATTAGTTTTAAGAATACGAAAGTTATTGGCTAATCAACTTAGGGAAAACCTATTAAAGATTTGATTTGATTGAATAAGCATTGACCTAGATTAGAGATGATCTTTACCCTAGACTTCAATCACTTGTGGATCCCCGTTTATTGCTTTTCGTATTAGTTAGAGTTCTTAATCTTTGTGCAATCTAATCCTGGTCATAGTATGTTTAGGATTTCATTCTTTGCATTTTAGTACTAATGATTGATAGCCCTGCATAGTCTTCCTTGAGATACGACATTCGGGTTGACTAACACGTATTGCACTTCATTTAATTAATTTAAGATACGTTTTTAGTCGAACATCCCAAAGACTAATTGATTGTACTCTTTTTTCCTTACTAAATTTTTCCCACGAGATTTTCTTAGTTAAGGTTTTTAACGAAACAACTTGTGCAATGCATATGTATTGTATGACAGTATTCTATTTTCTATATCGGAATATGTTTATTGTCATACTTATAAACTGTTTTAGCGGTAACTTATACATAATCTTGAAGATTATGCTATGAAAACCAAATAGCTAATCCTGAAGATTACGTCTAAAGACTAATTGGTTGCACTCTTTTTCCCTTTACTAATTTTTTCTCATCGGATTTTCTTAGTTAATTTTTTTAACGAGGCAACATGTGCAATATAATATAAATTGTATATTATGTATCATTTTTCTCCATCGGAATATATTCATAGTATTGGAGTTTTTTTTTTGGTTAAGTTAGACCTAAATGTCTACCTTATTACGCCTTGAAGGCTATATTATGTTATACTCTTTTTCCCTTACCAAGTTTTTTCCCATTGGTTTTATTGGTAAAGGTTTTTAATGAGACAAAAAATAATGAATATACCTATGTGTATGACATATACTCTTTTCATCGACTGTTTTTATCCCATAGGCTTTTTTATTGAGGTTTTTAACGAGGTATATACATCACACAGTAATATCCAAGGGGGAATGTTATAAACATTACTCCCTCTGTCCCACTAAGCATGACACCTTTTTTCCGGCACGGTTATTAAGGAGAGTGTATAAAGTAGTGTGAGAGTGATAAAAGTGGTAAGGTCCACATCTTTATGAATGGATAATTTTTACTATTTCTGAAATGTGACAAGTTTAGTGGGACGGAGAGAGTATTATTTAGTGGACATTACCATTTAAAATATTAATATGTTTAATATTATATGTATTTCTTATAAAGTGAACAATATATATAAATGAGAATACACTTTTAGGGTTTTACGCCCTACAATTTCTTTACTCTTCGTCGTTTGTTCAATTTCTTTTCTCTCTTGCAGTTTCTTTTTCTTCTTGTACTATGTTTATTGTTCACACAAATTTAATACTCATACAAAAAATAGAATACTCGATCATATTCCACATACCCGAGTTTCAAGTATTTGGGTGCCCACTATCTAATCCGGTATTAGGTATTTCGGTATTAGGTATATCAGGAAAACCCTAAACCTGAATTCCATTTCGACACCCCTAACTAGCGGCACTATAGTCAATCTCATCAATTAAATTAGGTAAATTGTTGGGGAAATATAAAATGAAATATTAGTAAAATTCCCCCACTTTTTCAACACCTTTAGACATATAGTGACGAATTGGGTAACCAATTGGACTATATATTAATTTCTAATTAGTTATAACTAACATGTAGTGCATAAAATAAGATACCATAACGTGACGAAAAACATAGAAATTAAAACATGCCAAACTACAATAATAAATCACAGTGTATTCTATACACTATTAGTTTCTATTATATAATATCATAAAATAAAAATGATACATCACATTGGTACGAATGTTACTAATCAATTTATTTACGCTCTCATTACGAATATTACTAATCAATTTATTTACGCTCTCATTAACATCGCTAGTGCATTGCCCTTTTAGCTTGAGTTACTAAATTTCACATCCCACAATAATACTTTGAATTATGTATAGATTATTAAGTTAAACTCTAATATGCATAAAACATATCTAAATGTCCATGTATCAGAATTTTTCATTAATTTGTCATCAATCTAATCAAGATGGATGTTAAGATGCAATCTTTTCATATCCAACCATATCTGTTGCTTCACTACCTATATTTTCCAAAATATTCATGACTTAGTTACTCAAATAGTGACAAGATTTGTTCAACCAATATGTTCTTTTGTCCATTTCTAGATAAAGCCCATTATTAATTAGTTAAGGCCCATGGTTTAATGTGTTATCTTACCCTTTTCTTTAAATGGAAAAACAGAGGTTCATTTTCTTAAATAATGTTTGTTCAATAGTTCTTTTTTTCTAATTAAGACACGTGATTAATGGGATGTAACATTTTCTTTTTCTTCCAATTATGACTTGAAAACTGGTCATATCCATCCATGTCATAAGAAAAGTGTGTAATAGTTATGATTAATTCAAATTTTATTTAAGGTTAGGAATTGGACGATTAATTTGAATTCTAATTGATACAAAAAAAAAGTCATGTATTTATTTTGTTTTTATGAGCCAACGGCTTCATTATCTTGAAGAAAATTGTTCTATCAATATTTTCATTTTCTAATTAATCGGTGAGTTCTATTTAAGGCTTGAAATAAATGTCATTTTTATTTTCTAATTAGTCGGTGAGTTTAATTTAGAACTCGAATAATTGAAATTTTAAATCTAAAATTTACAAACTAACAATGTATTTCTTATTATTATAGTGGTTTTCTCATAATAATAATTTATATTGTTGTTTACCGCAGTATAATAATTTATATTGTTAATATATAAATATATTGTTTTCCGCAGTATAATATATATATATATATATATATATTGTTAATATATAATTACAAATATTTAAGTATAAAATTATACATAAAAAATTACATTATAAAAAAATAAAATTTATTACTACACAAAATTCGAATTCTACATATAAAAAATATATTTCTAAAATATGTTATGAATTTAAATAGAATTCTTGTCAGACTGATTAAATCTTTTAAATACGTAATATTAGTAATCTCTAAAATTTAATATACAAAATATAAAATTTGAAATAAATACACTTAAGAATCAACTTATATTTTCTAATCAAATTCTAGAAAATAACATGATAAATATTGAAAAATCAAAGCAATGATGAAATTAGAAATTTTGTAAAATTTTAATCAAAATAACATATTATTAAAATAAAGTACAAAAATTAATTAGTGATGTAATGAATAAATAATTAAATAATTATAATAATAGCGTTATACATCTAAAATATAAAACTTTAATAGAATTTCCCAAGATAATTATAGTTTTAAAAATAACTTCTAGTTTAAATTTTGGTGGAAAAATGTAGTTGTTAAAAGTTCATTTTAATATATTAATAGATAATCTATCGAAACCTTACATGACAGATCTTTTTATGTTAACTAAAATAAATCTAAATCTTCTAATTTCTTTAATAAATCAATACAATTAAATTAATTTTGTTAGATTTGTAACTATTTGAGCCTTAAATTAGGAGATGCTATATTTTTTTTTGCTAAATAAATCTTAATATTAGTAGTTTTTTGGATTAATTATATATTACAGTATTATATTATTATTTTTATTATTTTATATTTAATAAATACTCCGTCCGTCCCAATATTTTTGTCTCAGTTTGACTAAAATTGTGAATACTTTATCGACTTTTGGGGCCAAAAATAGTGGGACAAATGGAGTATTAAATATGCCCATAATCAATAAACTACGGTAAGAAAGATTAATTTTATAAAAAGTAAAAGAAAATAATTTTCAATATATTCTCTAAGAATTTTGAAAAAAAATACAAAACAATAAATTCCATATTTAAAAAGATAAAATATTTTAAATAAAATTTATAAAAAAATATCTTTTGATACGCGACTTTAATCTAAATCATTTAACAAAAAAGTTCATATATATTCGGACATACTAGAAATATTTTAATCCCATATTTGAGTATTTTACAAATTATTCAATCAACATATGAATGTGATATACTCAATATTTTACTTTTGTATTTCATATTTGATTTACTATTAAACTTATTATTTTAATTAATATTTATTAAAAATAAAAAAAAAATTATAATAAAATAATCGTAACTAACATTAATATGAAAATTTACAGTCTAAAGAATTTATAAGTGTTTTGATTCAGATCCCAATACCTCTCCTGAAAGATGTATTAAGTCCAGTACTGAAATCTTAGTGGTTTTGTCTAAGAACTCATATGTTAGAGAATTTTATTTTTCAGGTACACTGAAGGACATCTACACTGAAGATTCAAGACATTCCAATACTGAAGGACCTCTCTACTGAAGTATTGAAGTTGAAGATAGAAGCCAAAAGTCTTCCTGCCACTGAAGTATCACAGTTTAAGTCTGCACTGAAGTTCAGTTTCTGAAGTTCCCACTGAGTTACAGTCTACTTCATAGGCTTTCCATTTATAGCAAAAATCTCAGTAGGTGAACAAGATCTTGTAGCAGACACCAAAAATGGCAAAAAGGACGAAGACTCCAACGGGAAGAATTCAAATGAAGCTCTATCTCACAACGGTCGAATTCCATGAGAGCTCTATATATACCCCGCTGCTTCAAACACTTCAAGACACCGGTTACCCTGCTTTCAAATCTCTATCGCTATCTCTGCTTTCAAAGCTCTCAATCCTTCAGTTAGAACACACCAAGCATTCAGTATTCAATTCCTTAGTGTTCTTAAGGCGATAAATTCTTGTAACCGAAGAGTGATTAGACTTATCTAAGTCATCTGTAAATCACTGTAAGATCATATCCATTAAGTTGGAAACCCTCGACTAACATCGAGAACTCGTGGACGTAGGAGTTTTTATCTCCGAACCACGCAAACCAAATCACTGTCTCTCTCTCATTACTTTCAGTTCTGTTTATTCATTGATTATCATTTACTTGAATACTGATTAATTGAAAAGAGAAACATTGCATTAAAGTTTTCTGAAGCAAACGAGTAAGATTTAAAACCACCACATTCCGCACACTTAAGATATTAGTCCATCAGTCAAACACTCAGTGTAGACTGAAGGATTCCTATCTATAGTTCAACTCTCAACTGAAGTTCCTCCCTTCAGTTCAGGAGACACAAAAGTTTTTAAACTTGTAAAAACTGACTGGTGTATCCCCCCCCCCCCATACACTCAGTTTCACTCGTTTCGGGACCAACAAGTGGTATCAGAGCAGTGTTTTTAATTACCACTGTTTCTAAGACCCAAGGTTTTTAAACAGATCTTTCAGAAAACTCATTTACATTATACCTAACATTTTCCATGGAGAACACTCTCAGATTACCTATGTTCTCTGTAGAGGACTATGACTACTGGAAATACAGGGTGTCTTCTTTCCTGAAGGCACATCATGTCATGATGTGGCAAGTGATCACCACAGGGCCCATAAGGATAATGAAGACCTTTCCTCAAGAAATCACTGGAACAAGAGATCCAAGAACTTAGTTCAAGCCACTGAATGAATATACAGCCGATGAGAAGAAAATCAGTGGACTTGATGACTACGCTAAGCACATCATTTCAGGAACGCTTGAAAGGCCCATGCTAGTGCACATTCAACACTGCGAAACAGCTAGAGAGATGTGGGAAACTCTTGAGCAAATGTGCGCAGGCTCAGAGGAAATAAAAGAAAACAAACTAACTCTTGAGTGTCAGAAATATGATGCATTTTTGCAGGTACCTGGAGAATCCATCAGTGAAGTGGAACTCAGATTCATGCAAATACTTACATCTGTCAGAGCACTGAAGCCTGACAAATACACTCAAAGGGAGATAAATCTGAAGATAGTATGGTGTCTTCGACGAGAAGACTGGTTACCATATCAGATTCAGATTAACGGGCGCCTTGACTTCAACAGTCTCACCACTGCCGCTATCTTCAGTATTCTGAAGAGCCATAAGACCAGACAAAAAATATTGGAGATCACCAATCCAATCAAGGACATTATTCCAGTGTCCTCATCACAAGAAACTGTAGCGTTCAAGGCTGACAAGAGCCCAACCAAGGAAGCAAAGCCTGAAGGACTAGACCTCGAAGGTATGTCAAAGGCTGAACTTATGGAACAATATGTTCTAATGGCAAAATGATTTGAACGTGCAGATATGAGAATTGGAAGATTCAAAAAGATGTACAGGGACAATCGTACAAGAAGAACTACACCACCTTCCACTGAAGCTACTACTTCCACTCAGGAAGGGACATCAACTCAGTCCAAACCTGAAAGGCAGTTTAGTAAAGGTGCTTGTTACGAGTGCGGGTCCCTAGATCACTTCAAGCCTGACTGCCCAGACCTCAGTAAGAAGGAAAGGGAAGAGCTAAGACTAAGAAGAGATCAAAGGAACGCAGAAAGGAAGGCTATGATGGTTGATGATGATCCAGATAAAATCAACACTCCTTCCAAGTCAACCTACGAAAAGCACTTCTCAGATTCATCAGATGATGAAGATCTTGGCTTGATGGCCACTGAGGATGAAGAAGTGTCAAACGAAGTGTTTTGCCTGATGGGCAACGGAGACTTCGTCCCTCAGGTAATCTATGCTCATGTCATGCCTGAAGGGTACATTGACCCAAAAACAAAATTTTCCACTTCATATGCATCCATTTCATCATCATCTGAACCAATCATCGAAAAGAAATCCACAACTGAAGTCATTCCAGTTGAGGATAATGATGAAACTAAACCAACTGTCTAACTGGAAGAGTATGAAGTATTAGCTGAAGACTTCAGAAATCTTCAAACTATCTTCATACATATGAAAGATGAACATGATGAGCTAACAAGCAAGTTAGCAAAACAACCTGAAAACATTATGAAAATTCTATCTACTGACATCCAAAAGGATGAATTGGTGGAAAGAATATGCAAAGAACTGAATGAGGCATCAGTAAAATCTCATGAACAAGAGATGCTCATTTCCAATCTAAACAAAGACCTTGACGCAAAAAACAATGAGATACTGTTCAAAGATTCTCAAATACGAGAACTTACTGAACGGAGTGACTTGCTATCTGAAAGGATATAGTATTATAAGACTAAGGTTGAAACATGGACCAAGTCTGGATACACTAAACAAATGTTGAGTGAGTCTCAACAACCACGAGGCAAAGGCCTTGGCTTTAGTCAGGACAAAGAAAAAGTACCTTTTCTAAAGGTGCCCAAACCCACTTTTCTAATTATATCCTTTGTGAAAGCCACTGACAAGGCTTCCACTGAGGAAATAATTGCCACTGAGGCTGTCAAAGCAACCAAAGATGCTTCTAAGTCCCAAAGGAAGAAGCCATTGACTGAGGCTAAACTCAAGGCAAAGGTCCTTACTCATCCTACAGTAAGAGTTACACTGGAAAAGTCTAAGGCAAAGAAACAAGTTGGTACTGAAAAACCAAAGCAGGTTTTCAGAAAACACACTGTTCCTAAAGGGAACACTGACACTGAAAAGAAGGCTTTCAGGAAGCCTAAGGCAACTGACAAGCCTAAGGCTACTGAGAAGCCAAAGGCTAAGGCTACTGAAAAACTAAAGGTCCAAGGGAAACAACAAAGATACTATATCACTGAAAGGTATCAATCAAGGAGACACTTTCAGTCTCCTGAACCTCGATCTTACCATGCAAAGTGCTCACACTGCACTTGTTCATCAAGTGGTTCAAGCCCTAGGAGTTATGACTCAAGAAGTCATAGAGCACAGCGTTGGGAAACCTATTCCAACAGATATGAACATAGGAATTCATCCCCTAGTTCATATCTCTCTGACTTCCATACTCCACCAACATATTATTTTGAACCAAGGCGTTCAGTGCATACTGAAAAACGTTGGACCAAACGCCAACATACAAAAGCTAACTTTAATGCTAGCACTAAGCCTGAAGTAAGCAGAAAGTATGTTCAAAAGAAGAAAAAAGTTAATAATGACTTTCAGAAGAAAACCAAGATTGCATCTGCATCAAAAATCATAAGGCAACATTGGGTGCCAAAGCATGTCATGCATACTGAAGATGGGTCTAGTTCCAAACTGGATCCTAAGACTCAGTAATTGCATGAATCAGGACCAAGGAGAGGTGCACAAAAGGAGCAGTCCAGCTGGATCATAGACAGTGGATGCTCAAGGCACATGACATTTCCGAAAGAAGCCATCTCCAACTACATAGAGAAAAATGGTCCTCTGGTAACCTTTGGTGATAACTCAAAAGGTTTCACTAAAGGGTATGGTACTCTCAATATAGGGAATGTTTCCATTGATAATGTTTCCTATGTCTCTGGCCTGAAGCACAACTTACTTTCAGTAAGTCAGTTGTGTGATAAAGGTTTTAATGTTGTTTTTAGCTCTGATGAATGCATGATAAATAAGCTCACTGATGAGACCACTGTAATGAAAGGCTTCAGGGTTGGAAATATTTATGCTGCTGATTGGAAAGCCTCCTCCCCTGAAACATGCTTGGTCTCAAAGAGCACTTCAGAACAAAGCTGGTTATGACACAATAGGCTAAGTCACCTGAACTTCAAAGTCATCAACAGACTTGCAAGACATAGCCTAGTTCGAGGAATGCCTAACCTAGTCTTCGACAAAGACCACATTTGCGGAGCTTGCCAAAGTGGAAAGCAGATCAAAGCTTCATTCAAGACCAAAGAAGCTCCATCCACTGAGAAGATTCTTCAACTCCTAAACATGGATTTATTTGGACCAGTGACTCCACTGAGTGCCAATGGTAGGAAATATTGTCTTGTTATTACTGATGATTTTTCTCGTTATACATGGACAGTGTTTCTCTATCACAAGAATAAAACCATGGAGAGAATACCAGCCTTGCTCACCAAACTGAAAAATCAGAAGTCAACCAATGTCATCACCATACGCACTGATAGAGGAACTGAATTCCTCAATGCAAAGATTTCAGAATTCTGTGCACAAATGGGGATAGAACATCAGACTTCAGCAGCAAGGACTCCACAACAAAATGGCGTTGCAGAAAGAAGAAATAGGTCACTGAAGGAAGCTGCAAGAACTATGCTCAATAGTTCAGGAGTGCCAAAGAAATTCTGGGCTGAAGCTATCAACACAGTCTGCTACACTCAGAACAGATCCTTACTGACCACACGCCAAGGGAAAACTCCATATGAACTATGGAATGACAGGAAGCCTACTCTTAAATATTTTCGTGCTTTTGGTTGTATGTGTTATATTCACAATAATGACAAAACTCAGTTAAAGACCTTTGATGGCAAAGCTGATCCAGGATTCTTCCTTGGATACTCAGAGGAGAGTGCTGCTTATAGAGTCTTTAACAAGAGAAGCCTTATAGTGGAAATAACACCTCATGTTATTTTTGATGAATCTATTTTTGAGTACAGGTTAAAGGAAACTGAAGTCATCACTCAAAGACTTCAAAATCTGAACTTACAACCTTCAGTTCAAAGTCCAAAGGAGATTCTCATATAGAATTTGGAAGATGATGATGAAGAGAATAATCTCACTGAAGACACAAATGTCAAATTGGATATAGAAATGGAGTCCACTGAAGTCAGAACTTCAGAATCTGAAGATAGGACTCAAGCACCTGATATTGACAACTCTTCTCCCATCCAAACTGAAAATCTCACCACTGAGATTCCACATAGAGAAGAAGACATACAATTCCTTATTCCAACTAAGTCATTTAAGATTCACATTCATCTATCTTCAAGCATTATTCATTCACAAGATCATATACTAACTCAAACAACTTTGCTTGGTAAACATATGAGCTATTTCAACTGAATAAAACATTCAACTACTTTCTCTTTTAAATTCTTACCAGATCGAGCGAGCAGTGATGGAATGATGGCTGAGAATGCTGGGCTTGCTTAAAATATTACACTTCCCTAAACAAGCTGACTCTAAGAAGACTCACAGGTACAGAACGAACCGCTCTGATACCAACTGTCACAGCCCAATTTCTTAACCCTCTCTTAGTTAAGCAATTAGACCATGACTCGGTTAACTTACTGTACTCTTTGAAACAAAGTTTAAACTCAAAGATAAGGTATATCAAATTTTCGCAGGACTAGCCGGCAGGTTTGACACTTAAATTTCAAAAGCTTATAACTTTCTCATACGAACTCCGAATTTAGATCCGAAAGAACCGTTAGAAAGGTAATGAAAAGATCTTTAAAATGGTATAAGATTTTCAGAAATTCGGACAAATAGGACGTGCAGAAAAAGGAATTCAGAGGCTGCCCTGTTTTAGCAAAAGCAAACATACGGATAATTTATAAACTCGGAACTCAATTCATCAAGAGAAAAATTCAAAAAAAAGGGAAATAGGTCGAACACAATGATTTACCAAGAGAAACATACCAATATGAATTCCATAAACTAACCAGACATAACGGTGCTCAACATTCATATTGGAAACAAAAGTGAACCGAGTTTTCCTCAACCAAAAAGAGTAGATGATAATAGAGTATAACAACAACATTTTTGAACAACTAGATACATATATGAACAAAGCATGGGAAAAACAAGCCCAAAACCAGCATTCAACCCCATCTCCATCTCCGCTGCTCAGCCTGCACATTTAAAAGAATATGCAGGGCATGAGTACGATATGTACTCAGTGGGCACATTGCCAAAAACTTTTAAAACGTACTCTTGTGACTTGCAAATGCTTTCTTAAAAAAAATAAAACATTTTCATGCTCAAACTGTAACATAATCAAATCATACTTGTGTCTGCAGACAAAATCAATCAAATACACAATATCTACGCACTTCTTGTGTTGAAAGGTAGGCCTCCCCTTCAACACTATGACCGGCCAGTCCGCTCACCGGCTCACGGTCACATATGTGTACACAAACCCTTACTGGCAGCTCGTCCAGCATAGGGCCGATATCGTAATTCTCTCGTAGATAGGCATCATACATCATACTTCATACTTAAAACATGCAAGTCACATCTTTCAAAATAACATACATAATCAAATGTTTCATAAATAGCATGCATACTTGAGTAAGAAATGCCCACCTGACTGACTTATTCTATATAAGTCAAAGGCTCGTCTTCTTCTTTCTTGGAGTCCGTCCCTCTTCTTTCTACTCCACTCGCACCTTAAATATATAAATTTTGAGTACATTAGAAAGATATTACTCCACTATTTCTCAATTATACTTGCTTACGTAAATATAATCTCTCGTCTCCACTCGGATTACTAAGATTTTACTTTCTTTCGGGTCATTGCATCCTTAATCTATTTCCTTATTTACAATCTTATAAATACACATAATTATGTATTCTAAGCTTATTTATAAGCTTACTTACATACTTAACCTCATACTTAATAATTATGCATACTCTTTATTTATACCAAAATACTAACTTATACATAATTATCTTATGAAGATCAATCAAGCTTGATTATTCAATTACTAATACTCATAAATCATTTTATATTCTTGCATCTTATTTAACTTATACAATTATAATACTTCCTTCTTTACATACTAATCTAACAATTTCTAACTTTCACATACATGGCTATTTAAATCCAATAAATTTACATTAACCATCATATTCCTCTCTTATCTCAAATATCACCTTAGATCAAACAACTAAATTCTTTATATATGTCTTTTGATCATCCCCTTCTCCAAGCAATTTGTAAATCTTAATGAAATGATGGTTCTATCTTTAATCTCTCGATTTATCTATGCTTACTACTACCTAAATAACTCTAATACATCATCATCTAAACAAATTAACATCAACATATATGTAAACTATGAAACTTCACTAACCATTAGATTTTTGAAAATCTATTTCTAGTGCTTGAAAAATTCTCTATAAATTATTCTAGGCCTTATTCATACCATTGAACTCAAATATGATCTCAATTTAAACAAATAAAATCAAAATCTTATAGGACACAATATATGTAATTTTCGGTCCTTATGTATTATTTAAGAAGTTTGGATTTTGCTCTAATTTCTTACTCTAATCATGCTTATTGATGTCTAATGATACTTATCCATGCTCAAATCAAGAAAATTCATACAAATTCTACAAATTCAAGTTAGGGTTTATGTAGAAGATTTAGGGAAAATCCAATTATCCATCATCTTTTGAAATTCTTTCCAAAACCTTACTTAATCATGAAGTTCTATCCATTTCTTACAACATATTTGAAAATTAACACCATATATCACAAATTATAGAACATAATTTATCATGGATGAAATGATAAACTTTCTTCAATTTCTACAAACTAAAGATGTAAAAATGATAATTAATTACCTCAAAGATGATCACTTCTTGGAAATTAGACTCAAACTTAGCTTAGAAATTTGATTATGGAAGGAGAAATTTTTTTAGTTATGGAGGAGAGGAGGTGGTCGAAATTTAGGGGAGGAGAAATAAGGTGGATGATAGTGAATAGTGATAGGATAAACATACTTATATGATAAGTATGATATTTTCTTAATTAAATAATTAAATAATCATTTACATGTCTCTAGGGCCTTCTAGAACGTCTCGATTCTTCATTTTTCGGGATTCAAGATATTAATGCTGGATGATTCATCTCGACATCTAGAATTCACTGGTTCAGACCGTTCGTAATTTGGAGTTCATTTGAATAACTTATTCAAGTTTTAAAATACCGAATAAATCTAATTGAATAAATTCTTTCTAAAACGATATTTTCTAGTAAAATCTTTATAATAATCTCTTCTATATATATTAGAAAATCGGGCATAAATTGTAGGTATTACTACAGCTGTTGAATTCTCAAACTGAATTTTAACCGGAAACTTATTTAATTATTGCCGAAATTGCAATAATAAATTTTTATTCTCTATTTTATCTGTTTTCTAGCTTAATGAAATTTCTAATTCCATTTTTCTACATTATCTAATAAATAAAAATTTTCTCTTCTGAGGGGTATGCTTCGTCTGAATTTATTCTATCTCAACCCCTCTCTTTTATTGCTAATATGGAATTAATAAATTCCATTTTCTTTCTTAACAAAATAATCGAAATTCTTTCTTCTAAATTATATAATAATTTCCTCAAACTCTTCTTAATCTCATAAATATGTTCTCTTAAGGATGCAATGCCCTAATTAAGGTTTAATCACCATTTAATTATGGCTATAATAATTCGGGGTATTACATGCGAAGAAGAAGAAGATGGATTGAAGATCACCCTACAGACTCAGTGATTGGAAGTCTACAAAGAGGAGTTCAAACAAGGAATCAAATTCAAGCAGAAATGGTCCAACCATTAGCCACTGTTGAAGCTCCTACTGACTCCACCACTGAAGAACAACTGATGATTAAAGCAGATATGGCATTGTTTTTAGATGAAAATTTTCTACATCGCTGTTATCTCTCCAACATTGAACCCAAGGACGCTCAGGAAGCCCTTCAGGATGTGAACTGGGTCTCCGCGATGCAAGAGGAACTGAATGAATTCACTAGGAACCAAGTTTGGGAACTTGTGGATCGTCCTAGGCATCAAGGTGTTATTGGAGTGAAATGGGTCTTCAAGAACAAGAAGGACGAGCTAGGAGAAGTTGTTCGAAACAAGGTTAGACTGGTTGCCAAAGGTTACTGCCAAGAAGAGGGCATTGACTTTGATGAAACCTTCGCACCAGTAGCCAGATTGGAAGCTATCAGACTCTTCCTCGCCTATGCAGCTCACATGAAATTTAAAATCTACCAGATGGACGTGAAGAGTGCATTCCTGAACGGCGTTCTGAAGGAAGAAGTCTACGTGGAGCAACCACCAGGATTTGAAACTGACTACACCAAAGTGTATAAGCTACACAATGCTCTTTATGGGCTGAAACAAGCTCCTAGAGCTTGGTATGACACTTTGTCTATTTTTCTTATTAATTCAGGTTTCAAGCGAGGATCAGTGGATAGAACTCTATTCACAATCAAGTATAAAGGAGACATTAATCGTTCAGATTTATGTTGATGATATTATATTTGGTTCGAAGTCTCAGAAGCTTTCTGACAAGTTTGCCAAGTTGATGAAGACTCAGTATCAAATGTCCATGATGGGAGAGATGGGATTCTTCTTAAGATTCCAGATCAAGCAGTCCCCTGAAGGCATCTTCATCAACCAAGCCAAATACACAAAGGAACTGATCAGCAAATTTGGCGTTCAGAACAGCAAAGCAGTGAAGATTCCAATGAATACCAATGGAAGAATAGAACCAGATCCTGAAGGAAAGCCAGTTAGTCAGACTGAGTATAGAGGAATCATTGGATCCTTTCTATATCTCACTGCCAGCAGGCCAGACATCACATTTGCCGTTGGAGTGTGTGCACGCTATCAAGCAAATCCAAAGGAGTCACACATGGAAGCTGCAAAGAAGATTCTGCGATACCTGAAGGGCTCACCAACCTTGGCTTATGGTATCCTTCAGATGATAATCTAGAACTAACTGGTTATTCTGATGCTGATTTTGCAGGTTGCAAGTTGGATAGGAAATACACTTCAGGTACCTGTCAGTTCTTGGGAAACAAGCTTATTAGTTGGTTCTCCAAGAAGCAGACTTCAGTTGCTACATCAACCACTGAAGCTGAATACATGGCTGCTGGAAGTTGCTGCTCTCAGATTCTCTGGCTAAAGCAACAACTCAGAGACTATGAAGTGCCTACCACTCAGGTTGCAATCTATTGCGACAGTTCAAGTGCCATTGCCATCACTCAGAACCCAGTTCTCCATACTAGGTGCAAGCACGTGGACATCAGGCATCACTTCATAAGAGATCACGTTGAAAAGAAGGATGTCACCATTGAAAAGATCCATACAAACATTCAACGAGCAGACATTCTCACCAAGCCACTGGAAGAAGCTAGATTCAAAATGCTAAGTGGAAGACTTGGCTTATTGAATCCAGACCTCTCCTGAAAGTATTCACTGAAGGTACAACTCTAAACCTATCAAATTGATGTCTTAAAGACTCACTGCCTCAGTATCGCTAGTATACTGAAGTCATGATCACAATAAGACACAAAACAAAGTGTTGATTACATTCTGGGTAACTCTACATAGTTATCTCAGATATCAAATCATCACACATTGCAACATATTTGTTAAAACTAACCATGCAGGTCACTGAAGTAACCTACTGAAAGAACTTCAGAATCTGAAGTTTTACAAAGGCCAAGTCCAAGATGTTACTTCAACTAAAAGATTTCAGACCAAACATAAACAAAATCTGAACTACATAAGTCCACAGAAGCTTGACAAGGAAAACTGAAGTATTTAGACGTGGCACGCATCTGAAGTTCTCAAGACTTCAGATAACTCATTAATTGAAGAACTTCAAAAAGGGACTAAATGCATCTGAATCTGAAGTACACACAGTCAACTGAAGGACTTCAGAATCTGAAAGCAGTATCACAACTGAAAGGAAGAAACTCAGTAGCTAGTATCAGCAACTGAAGCTCAACCACATGCACTTATTTCTAATTTAGTGCTCTAAGTGTTTTGTTCTTCAATCTGATTTAAATGTCAATTGCGTAATTAAAGGCACATCGTACCTCGAACGATTCAACGTATCATATACGCAATCTTGCATTTATTAATTTCTGATATCTACAGTAGTGTAACAATGCCTTTTATCATTCTTTTTGACATCGGGAACTCAAACGCCCTGCGCGTATACCTCACGCGCTATACATTTCCCGCCCAGCCAACTACTCAGTAGCGTGGTTTAACCCTAACCGTTGATTGCTTAACTCTCGGAGTAAGATCTAACCGTTCATTTTTATATCACCTTCTATAAGATCATCTTCTTCGATCAAATGAACCTTTCACAATCTGCCTCTCTTAAAGCCTTACGCTAAAAATTTCAAAAGCTTTATTGATTGTGCATTGCTGCTCTGTTTTTCTTGCGTGTTGATATTTATTCTCTCAATCTTCAAACCATTAATGTATGATATCTCACTCTTATGCACGGTTATTCTTCAGTTAATCTGTATCTATATATATCTCTTTTTGATTTTGGAGACATAATCTGTATTCTCTTTCACAGTAAATCAACACCATGGGTAAGAAAGCTGCTCTTGGACCAGCAATGAAGCTCTCCCAGATTCACGCTCGCCTTTACACCGAGCCAACTGCTGTCTTCACACAAACTGATGTTGTTGTGGCCAAGACCATGTTCGAGATCATCAAAGCTAATGGTCTGGAGCTGCTGACTACCCTACGCCCAAAGAACACCTACTCCGATCATGTTGTTCAATTCTATTTGAATCTGGGCTATGAAGGCTCAGACCTGAAGACATCTCTTGATATTTCCATCAGGGAGCCCATCTCAGGAGCAATTGAGGTACAGAAGCTGCAGCTTAATGTGACTGAGCTTCTGCAATCAGTTTTCACTCTGAGGAACGTGGGTCACTCTAAACCCATTCAGTTCCTGAAGGACAAGGAGGCTATCCAGGCCTTCTTCTCGGAGATTCAGGTGGAAGATCCCCCTCGCCAGTTCTCTACCGCTAACAACAACAAGGGCTTGATACGCCCTGAGTTCAAGATTTTACTTGATGTGGTTCAACACTGCATCTTCGGGAAGAAATCTTCACACGAGCAGCTCAGTTGGCAGAAGCTTGCTCTGATGAAAAGCATCTATGGAACTGACGGAGCCAACTGGGTGGCTGTGATGGAGGAATTACTGATGGCTGAGGCCAATAAATTGAAGGAAGTCCCCGGTGGGGTGACTATGACTGGGACTGATACGCTAAACCTTGTCACCAAGGTTTCCATTCTGATCGAGGAGTCATACAAGTATGCTGACTCTGCCTTTCCTTCAGTTGTTGCTTACAATGAGAAGTGGATGTTCTCCACGGATTTCGACGTCCAGGCATGCATGTACGGGAAGGCTCTGGCCCTTCAGATAGAGCTTCCCAAAGAGCGCAAGAAGGGCAAGAAGGTTGCCACTGAAGAAGAAGACGTGGATCCCATCCACGCAGTGGAAGAATATGATGACGAGGAGGACACTGAAGACACTCCTGAAGTTCCACCTCCATCTCCTCCCAAGGCCGTCAAGAGGAAGCGCAATCCATCCAGGCGCCTTCTTCGACATTCAGAGAAACTCCCTTCCCCTCCCCTTACCCAGCCTATCCTCCAGGAGTTCCTTGACTCCTCCACTGATGAGGACCTCCAGGACCAATTTACCCTTTCTAAACGCCCTCGTCAATCTATCCATATCCCCAACCCTGAACCCATCACCATAGTAAACCCTTCAGATATCCAACCTCCACATATTGACATCTCTCCCACCAAACAAACCTCCATCTCCAAATCTAAAACTCCCACTGCACCCATCAAACCCAAATCCAAAGCCACGGACAAAATCATCCCTCCTACTGAAACCATCACCACTGCCATCTTACCTGAACCAACCCTCACTGAATCCCTACCCATCCAATCACCACCTTCCTCTCCACCTCCTTCTGAAATCCCAAGATCTGAAACTCACCAACATACTTCAACCTCCCAACCCTCTACCTCTCAAGCCATCGTGCTTTCTTCTTCCCCAGCCCAACTTTACCTTAACAATCTTGAGCTCCAAACCTTCCAACATCTGAGCTCTTCTTTCCTTTCCCTTTTCAATCACCCTTCCCTTGTCTCTCTCTGCCAGCGCTTCTGGACGTGGTGCCAGTATCGTTTTATCGATACCACTGCTCTCCAGTACAAGATCGAGTTGTCTGGATTGAGCTCAATTTTGATTGAGGAAGCTGAGCTTCAAACCATTTTTCAATTTTTGGATGCCAAGGACGCATTCCTGAATGCTGAGGCTTATATCGAAGACCAAATTGCCCATGCTGAAGCTACAGCCGGCCGGACTTATTCTAGACGTTCCTCTTCCTTTGCCGCCGTCTCTGCCGCTCAGCCTTCAGATCTTTCTCTTCCTGAAGCTCTGTCTTCAGATGGGGCACTTCTTGCTGCTCACCGTTCTATTTATGAGGCTACCATCTCCAAGCTCAAGATGCATTCTGATGCTGAGAGCCAGCGCTTGACCAACTCCAATGCCTCCCTGCTTAATGCTCTTCAATCTTCTTACTCTACCAAGCTTGAAGGTCATGTCACTGACCTTCAGAAAGCCATCGATGTTGTAACTGAAGAGAATGCCTCCCTCAAGGCTGAACTAAAAACTGCTACCTCCACTCTTTCTTCCACTGAGGCCTTGGATGCTAAAATTGAAGATGCTATAAAGGCCCAGTACACTGCAATGCAAGAATTTGTGAAGAAAGAGATGCGCTGCACATTCCCTACACATCTGGAGCACTACCGAGTCCCTTCTAGCAAGAAATTTAATGACTTGGTGCTATCCTGCAATCACAATCGCTCAAAAACATACGCTCTCCGCACTACATATGATGCAACTGTCAATGATATCTCAGATATGCGCTCTCAACTGGATAAACTCTCCACTGACTGCTCTGCGCATGGAAAATCATTTGCTCGTCAACGCAAGCGCATCAGTCAAACATACAAAAGAGCTGATTCAGGATGTGCTCTTGCAGAAAAGGCCAAGGCGACAGCAGACTCTGCCATCGCTCTAGCGGACAAGGCCAAAACCATTGCTGATGTCGCGCGCCTTACTGCCTCTGCCGCTTCATCACGCTCTCAAGCCCCTCTTGGCCTTCCTTCACCATCCACTGAACCAACTGACCATCAGACCAAGGTGGATCTAATTATCGCTCACTGCTGCATGCGCCTATCCAAGATTGAGCAATTCTGCCAATCAGTCTCTGAGTCAAATAATTATGCGCCTCATTTCTCTAGAGTTGGTTCTCTCCTCTGGCATGCTGACAAATACCTTTCTCAAGCTTATGATGATGCCAATAAAGGGGAAGAGACTACTTCTGTACCTGAAAACACTCCTACTGAAGCCCCTCTCACTGAAAAAGAAACTGAAGAAGAGGCTGCACAAGAATCTGATGATGATGAAGAGGACGAGGAGCGTGAAGAGTCGCCTGAAATTGAGCTAACTGACGCAGAAGGCGATGATGATGATAATGATGATGACAACGACAAGGACAGACCTTCAGGTGCCGTGCCTTCAGGTTCTGTGTCTACCTCTGAAGAGCCAGCTCCTAGTGCTGCGGCTGCTTCTGAACCACATCCTTCTCCACCAAAGTCCAAATCCTCATCCCCTAAGTCACAAGGTAACAAGGATGATGAAGTGGGTACAAATCTTGATGCCACTGAGTCCTTATCTATTTCTACTAACAAACGTCTCATCCATACTCCTTCTTTCAAGGAAATCCAGATTTCTGAAGGCTCTTCAATGCCTAAAGGGAAAGATGCACAGCCATCTCCTACTAGATCTGAAGTTAATGAAGAAGAGATATATGAAGGAGAAATGAGCCCTGGTTCTGGAGAAGAAGATAATAGAATTCTGATTCAAGTTGCAATACCTCCAGAAGCCAGAGAACAGATGCAGGAATTAAAAGAGCTATTTGATGCCCGTCAGGCTGAACTGAGAGCCACTGATACTCAACGCGCGTCAAAGTTATATCACCTCAGATTACAAGGAAGAGAAAAGAGAACAAGTCAGACTGATCCTCCCACGCGCCTTCATGCTAACTCATGGGTTAGACCCAATTTGAGTGATGAATGGGAAGATCTGAAGGACGACTTTGTTAAGATGCTCGATCACTGGATGATTTATGGTGTATGTGGAGAAACTGATCGAGACATCTTATTCCAGAATTTTGTAAATGATTACCCAGATTCAGAATTCACAAGGATGATCAGAGAAGATGCTGCAAAGACTGGAATTACTATCTCTGCTCCTGAAAGGAAACAATTTGATAGACCCAACCTTCCAGGAAGCCCATTTTTGGACAAGAAGCCTATTGAATCTGAAGTCATCATTGCTGCTCAAGTGCTTGGCTGGCAAGATATGAATTTGAAGGGACCATTTAGAAAGCTAAGAGATGACACTTATCTTATGTTCAATGCTGTATCTCATGAAGCTCAGTTGGAAATGGTTCAAAAAGCAAGAGAAGAAAAGAAGAAGACTGCTCCTTAACACTTACTGTTGTATTTCATTCTTACTGAAGTTCTTGTACTGAACAACCTATGTACTGAAAATCCCTTGAATGAAATACAACATTTTGTCTCATTTGATCTCAACCTGATGACAATCATCTAGTTGTACAGGCTCTGATTATTATTTTTTTTGGTTTGATATACCTATCTGATTAACTAACCCATCTTTTCTTATAGTTTAAGTGTTCTCCAGTTTAGGGGGAATTTCTTAACTTAGATAGATATTTTCAGGTTAGGTATTGGCATCATCAAAAAAGGAGAAATTGTTGGGAAATATTTATAAGTGTTTTGATTCAGATCTCAATACCTCTCTTGAAAGATGTATTAAGTCATGTACTGAAATCTTAGTGGTTTTGTCTAAGAACTCATATGTTAGGGAATTCTATTTTTCAGGTACACTGAAGGACATCTACACTGAAGATTCAAGACATTCAAATACTGAAGGACCTCTCTACTAAAGTCTGCACTGAAGTATTGAAGTTGAAGATAGAAGCCAAAAGTCTTCCTGCCACTGAAGTATCACAGTTTAAGTCTGCACTGAAGTTCAGTTTCTGAAGTTCCCACTGAGTTACAGCCTACTTCATAGGCTTTCCATTTATAGCAAAAATCTCAGTAGGTGAACAAGATCTTGTAGCAGACACCAAAAATGGCAAAAAGGACGAAGACTCCAACGGGAAGAATTCAAATGAAGCTCTATCTCACAACGGTCGAATTCTATGAGAGCTCTATATATACCCCGCTGCTTCAAACACTTCAAGACACCGGTTACCCTGCTTTCAAATCTCTATCGCTATCTCTGCTTTCAAAGCTCTCAATCCTTCAGTTAGAACACACCAAGCATTCAGTATTCAATTCCTTAGTGTTCTTAAGGCGATAAATTCTTGTAACCGAAGAGTGATTAGACTTATCTAAGTCAACTGTAAATCACTGTAAGATCATATCCATTAAGTTGGAAACCTTCGACTAACATCGAGAACTCGTGGACGTAGGAGTTTTTATCTCCGAACCACGCAAACCAAATCATTGTCTCTCTCTCATTACTTTCAGTTTTGTTTATTCATTGATTATCATTTACTTGAATACTGATTAATTGAAAAGAGAAACATTGCATTAAAGTTTTCTGAAGCAAACGAGTAAGATTTAAAACCACCACATTCCGCACACTTAAGATATTAGTCCATCAGTCAAACACTCAGTGTAGACTGAAGGATTCCTATCTATAGTTCAACTCTCAACTGAAGTTCATCCCTTCAGTTCAGGAGACACAAAAGTTTTTAAACTTGTAAAAATTGACTGGTGTATTCCCCCCCCCCCCCCATACACTCAGTTTCACTCGTTTCGGGACCAAAAAACCCCAGAATGCAATTAAAAGTGGTATTATGTTAAAAAAATATATTTCAATTATACATCAACAAGATATAATTTTGAATTTATATAATTCGAATTTTTGAGTAATAATAATTTTTATTTGTTTATAATGTAATTTTTATTTTTAAAATATATTTTAATGTCACAGCCCAATTTCTTAACCCTCTCTTAGTTAAGTAATTAGACTATGACTCGGGTAACTTAAAAAAAACTTGGAAATAAAAATAAATCTCAGGGACAAACCGAATCAAAATTTTCGCAGAAATCTCAGGGCAGGTTCGACACTTTAACTTCAAAAGCTCATAACTTACTCATCTGGAATCCGAATTGAGATCCGGAAGAACCGTTAGAAAGGTATTGAAAAGATCTTTAAAATGGTACCCATTTTTCATGAATTCGGACAGATGAGACATACAGAAAAGGGGTTTCAACCTGCTGCCCTATTTCTAGTGAAAACAAAACTCGCACAATTTATAAACTCTGGTTTCAATTTATCAAGGTAGAACTCAAACAATCAAGAAATAGGGTTGAACATGATGATTCACAAAGAAATACCAAATAGGATCTCATAAGTTAACAGAACATAATAGTATCAAACATTCAACTAACAACAGAAGGGGACTGAATTCTGCAACAGGAAGAGTGGATGAGCTATATGTATGACGACATATAACTCAGGGCTTACAAAGTGTCTCAACAAAGTCTAACAAAATGACCATAACTCACTCAATAGTTTACATGTCAAAATTATTGCAGTGTTCAGCTCCATCGCCATCTCCCAGCTCAACCTGCATGTTTAGAAATACATGCAGGGCGTGAGTACATAAAGCACTCAGTGGACACATGCCAAAAACATTTAAAACTTGCTCTTAGAGCTATATGATTGACTTGCCAACTTTAGCATATATAGGATTTTTAAGAATTAACCTGCATACGCTTCTTAAAACATATATCTTTTCTTTTTGAACAAAATAAAAATTGAATATGCATATCATGTGTCTGTAAACATTTATCTAAAATCTGAAATATCATATCTACTTTCTTGTGTTGAGAGGTAGGCCTCCCTCTCAAACACTCTGACCGGTCAGTCCGCTCACCGGCTCACGGTCTAATGTGTACACAAACCCTTACCGGCAGCTCGTCCGGCATATGGCCGATATCGTAATTCTGTTGTAGATAGGTACATGTAACATGCTCAAAACAGGTAAGTCAACATCTAATAACATAATGAGCATATCAAAACATAAATAATTCTTTAGCACGTGCATTCTTTAGTTAGAAAGCCCACCTGGATGGTTTAATCTGTTCAATCCAAGGCTTCGTTTCTTTCTTTCTTTTCTTCTTTCTCTTTCTCAACTGAACCTTACATAAATAAAACATTTAAGAATAAGAAATCATACTCTTTTCTATAGAATCATTAATTCACAATCTCATTCTTCTTCTTGTAATTTACTTGATTGCCAACTCTTATAACTATAAGTTCTTCGGCTATTGCATCCTTCTATCTTTGTGCTATACTAATTACTTATCTTATCTATGTTACTACATCACTTCTTTCTTCACATACTAAACTAACAAATTCTAACTTTTACATACTTGGCTAATAAAATTCAATAAATTCACATTAGCCATTATATTCTTTCCTTATCTCAAATATCACCTTAAATCAAACAATTAAAATCTCTATATACAAGTTTTAATCATCCCCTTTTCCTTGAAAATTAAGGATCTTAATGTAAAAGTGATTCTATCTCTAATCTCTTGATTTATTCATGCTTAATACTACTTAATAAACTCCAATGCATCATCATTTAGGCTAGATAGTATCAACATATATATAAACTATGAAACTCCATTAACTACTAAATTTTTGAAAGTTCATTTCTAATACTTGAAAAATTCTCAATAAATTATTCTAGACATTATTCATGCCATTGAACTCAAATATGATATCAATTTAAATAAATAAAATCAAAATCTCATAGGACCATGAGAGTAGAATTTTCGGTCCATAGCACTTAGGATAGAAAACTTGATTTTGATCTAATTTCTTGATCTAATCATGTTTATTGATATCTAATGATACTTATTCATGTTCAATTCAAGGAAATTCATACAAATTCTAATAATTTAAATTAGGGTTTATGTAGACAAATTAGGGGAAATTAACTTAACCATCATTTCTTAAGATTCTTTGCATAATCTTACTTAAAGCATGCATTTCTATCTATTTGCTACAACATAATTCAAAATCAAAACCATATACTAACAAGCTATGAGGCACAAAATTATCATGCTTTAAAAGAGAGAATTCTTCATCATTTTTCAAGCTAAAACATGAAGAAATTGGATATTTATCTTGATTGGATGATTTTCTCACAATTTGGTATTGATTTTTGGCTTAATTCTTGAAATTTGAAGAAAAATTTGTTTAGTGTGTGTAGTGAGTGTGAATAGTGACGAAAATTAGGGTGGAGATGTTGGAAGATGATGATGATCATGAATAGTAAGTAAAAATCTTACTTATAAACTAAGTAAATAATTTTCTAATTTAATAATTAATTTATTTAATTTTTACTTTTCTCTAGTGGCTTCTAGAACCTTTTAGAATCTTATTTTTCGGGTTTTGAGATATTGATACTAGATGACTCGTCTCGACACATGGAATTCATTGGTTCAGACCGTTCGTGATTCCGAGTTCATATGAATAACTTATTCAAATTCTAAAATACCGAATAAATTTAACTGAATAAATTCTTTCTAATATAATATTTTTTCTAGTAAAATCTTCATAATAATCTCTTCTATATATATTACAAAATCAGTCATAACTTGTAGATATTACTACAGTTGTCGAATTCTCAAACTGAATTCTAAACGAAAACTTATTTAATTATTGCTGAAATTGCAATAATTAATTTTTATTCTTTATTTTATCTGTTTACTGACTTAATGAAATTTCTAATTCCATTTTTCTATATTATCTAATAGATAAAAAATTTCTCATCTGAGGGGTATGCTTCGTCTGAATTTATTCTGCCTCAACCCCTTTCTTTTATTCCTAATATGGAATTAATAAATTCCATTTTCTTTCTTAACTAAATAATTAAAATTCTTTCTTCTAATTTATAATAAAGCTTTCAAGCTCTTCTTAATCTCATAAATATTATCTCTTAAGGATGCAATGTCCTAATTAATATTTAATCACACTTTAATTTCTGCTACAGTATTTCGGGGTACTACATTTAATCATACATTAAGATAATATATATATATATGTATTATATCATGTTAGAGCACGAGTTACAATATTCATAAAATATAAAGTGCGGAATTAAATCTCATCTGTTCAAATATAATTGGAACCCTACTTCTCAATAGAATATTTATTTTGGTTCCTTTGTTTTCTTGATTAAACAGTTTAGATTGACAAGATTATTACTATTTATTCACATTCTCATTAAAAATTCTTTCTTTTTAATCTCTCCTTAAACATTTCACTACTTCATATGACATCATTTATACTAAAATGTGTGATTAAATAGTCATATAAAAAATTGTATGATTATTTAATTACACATTTGATTAGAAAGTAGGACATGAAGTAGTGAGATAATTAAAGAAGGATTAAATTTGAGATATTTTTAATAAGAAATATGAATTTGAAGTGTAATAATCTTATTACTCCATCCTTAACCTTTATTCCTAACGTGAGTGGCCGCTTGAAATCAATTAAATCCGAACTTTTTTAACGTAAATCAATTAAACCCAAATTATTTTACAATTCTTGAATTTAAGTGTTTTTCTTTTTATCTCTCTTTGGGTATTTATTTGAATTTTTTTTATCTCTCTTTAGGTATTTAACTATATATATAATATACAAAGTAACAAAACGATGGCTCAATTTGGATTCTCTGCACGAGATTAACTCTTACTTAACAATAAATTTTTTATTGAAAAGCAGCTACTTTTGGCGATTCACTACTATTTATTTAATCAAGAAAACTAAACAATATAAATATATTAAGTATTTTTATATTGGAAATGAATGCCTTTTGTCATAATTATCTTCAAATTGTTGTATAGTATAATATCTATCACTACATTCTTGTTATAGTCAACAAAATGAAAGTCACCCACTTGCTTACAGCTGAAACTCCACTTTTTATCCACAGAAATCCAGATACTCTCGAATATACGCTTTCATTAAGATATGATGCCTGCATATCCTATAAATTTACCTTTTTGACCTTTGTCCAAAAGTGTGCAAATTCATGATCACAACTTAACATAAACGGATAGATTTCATCCACGCGTACGTCACCACCAATCAAGATCAACATTCAACAATTAAGCCACAACCCATCACTTTCCAAACTGAGGAAAGACAAAGATACATGCCAAGTCACAAAAGACAAAGATACAATTACTATATTTCTCATTAATAAGAAGATATTTATCTAGAATTGTTTAAAGGGGCTCATGTAATCACGGAATCCGAAGTTCCGAACTGAAATGAGCAATTTTGACAACCGTATAATCGTCTTTGATGATTTGATTCTGAGTCCTAATCATATAGGGACAGTCCGGTTTTAATTTCAAATATTCGAAAATACCAATTAACACTTCTAAACCATTGTTCCTTAATATTTTGAAGAGAAAAAGTATTTCGAAATTTAATCGGATTTCTTATATTATATATAATTATTGTTTAAAACTTATAAAATTATAATTTTAACTTATAAATATACTCTACTTTTCCATTAACTGTAGACTTACAAATCACACAAAAAAGACTAATTGATAATATACACAGTCAACTTTAATAGAAACATTAAAGTAGACTCACAAATCTTATAAAATAATCTCATTGTGAATATAAACAAGTGTATTTAATACTCTGTCCGCTAAAAGTGACTTGTTTTCCTTTTTAGACTGTTCTATTAATATTGGTTTGTTTTACAAAATGAAAAAAAAAGTTACTCTTTAAAATGTGTGAACCTCATTACTTTTTCAACTTTTTACTATTTCTTATTTTACGTGTAAAAAAAAAACAAACCACTAATAACGAGACAAATGGAGTAGGATATAGGAAGTAGATTTTTTGTCGATTTCAAAAATTGACTATTTAGAATTAAAACCAATGTGAGTCAAAGTTTGAACTACTTTAAATGATTTTAATTTTGAACTCTGGATAGTAGTAGTTACAATTCTATTATAATTTTAACTACTCCCTTCATCTTACTAAATGTGGCTGCATTTAGCAGGAAAGAGGGAGTACAATTTTATTATAATTCTAAAAGTATTAAAACCATGAATTGAGTATTCAATTATTCTAGTGATAACCACAAACGTCTCTAAATTAATTTAGGCATTTTATTCATTTTAATAAAGTAATACTCCATCTAGTCTATTTTTAATTGACACATTTTATATTGATATAAGTGTATTATAATAATAAAATATGCGTAAAGTGGGTTGGAAGCAATAGTACAATAACATCTAATAAAGCAAGAAACACATGTCAGTCTTAACGAAGCTTTTCAAATAAAGGATGTATAGGACCACGGAGTCCATCATATATATCCTAACAAGAAAATTGGAATATAACGTTAAATTAGCGAGCTAGTCAGAGATCTTATTTAAGCTCGAGTTTACCTTAAACTGAATTTTTTTTTGAAAACATTTAACATTATTTTATTAATGAAAAAGAAAAAGATAGATGCATCCACGTGGACGTCATCATCAAACTAAGGCAACACCCATTACAATATACTCCCCAAATCCTCTTTCTAATTAATAGTGCGCCTATATATATAGATAGACTTGATGTTATATATGTGCGAGTGAGAGAAGGAGAAGGAGAAGGAGATACACTAATTACTATATTCATTCCTCATTTCAAATTCTTAATCCATATCCCCAAAAAAAAACACACAAATAAAAAAAAGAAGAAATTACAGAAAATGAGCCCTCCTCCGCAATCTAGGGTTCCGCGGGAGGCGGAGGGGCTGACGTCACCGCTGCTGGCGGCGGCGGCGGAGCGGTTGTGCATGGACGACATGTTGAAGAAGTACTGCGGCGAGTTTGGGCGGTGGCAGCTGCGGCACTTCGTGCTGACGAGCATGGCGTGGGCGTTGGAGGCGTTCCACACCATGGTCGTCATCTTCGCCGATCAGGAGCCGGAGTGGCGGTGCGTCGACGGAGGCGCGTGTGGGGACGCGGAGAGCGTGTGCGGGCTCGTGCCGGGGACGTGGGAGTGGGTGGGCGGCGTGGGGAGGTCGACGGTGGCGGAGTTCGGATTGATTTGCTCGGAGAAATATAAGGTGGGATTGGTTCAATCCTTGTTTTTCGGCGGCTGCATGATTGGTATGTTCTCTTTTTTGCTAAATCTTTCCTTTTTTTCTTTTATTCGTTTATTTCTTAATTTGTTGTTTTTGAATTGTTTGATTTTTCCGATTTTGAGGGGAATTTTGTTTTAAGAGGGAAGTAATTTCGTAAATTAGTTTGGCAAATCTGCAGAAATAATATCGACTAGTCGATGTGATATATATAATTTTGCACTTTCGTACTGAATTATGGAATTTATTATTTTAACTAATATTTATTAAAATAAAAAATGTCTTATATTATTATGAATTATAATATTTATTTAATATACATCTTCAATTATTAAGATACATGTAATTAGCATTTGACATCATAAGTTTCTATAATTGATAAAATTTAAAAATATATATTCCCTCCCTCCTCTATCCATATGATCTATCGCAAATCATATTTCCACTTTAAACTTCTATTTTTGAAAACTAATATATACTCATATATCCTTAAATTGAAAAATTATTTTTGGAAATGTTATTACTAAATCTCATTATTCACCCATTACACACTACACATCATCATATAAATCTCATTTTTGAATCACGATGCACTACACATTACTATATGTTATTAAAATTAGTACCCGATCATAGCAGAAAGATGCTTCATGAAATAATAATCTTAACACCTTTTAACCACAATAATGGACATTTTATTTATTTTTCAAATCAATAATAATATATTACTTAAATTTGATAAGTAAACTTTTGAGGTTGAGGGTGAAACATAAAAGAAAAGGGGTGTAGAAAATATAGTATCACAATATTGGAAGAGTATTAATTTTGAATATGGGGTACTAATAGTTATCGAGTGTAGAATGAAGTTTCGATCTATACAAAAATATCTTTTCCAAACACACACACATATGGATAATGGAGTATGTTAATTTGTTTAATTAATAGATGGGGCAGATATCAAAACTCGAGAGTCGAGATTAGCACATGGTAATGGAGATTATTCAATGTTTGGTCGGGTGCTTTATTTTAATTTCTACTACATTATAAAATAATGTACATCGGAAAGGTACTTGTTGGACATTTCTTTTAGGTTTAGGTTGTAGGCAAAATTTATAAATCTAGACAGATATATATACATTATATAAATGAATTTTATCATAATTTGAAGAATTTTGGGCATAGGCGATCTAAATAGCTCTTTAAATGTAACTTAAAAGTAATTGAATTACTATGATATAAAAATATAAAAAAAAATGCATCAAATGAAAACTAGTAATTGAGTAAGTCAATTTAAACAGTTGATATTTGTATTAATATTTAGAAATATATTACGTGATACAATATAATATTAGTTTTAATATATTATAATAATGTGTATAGTATGTATATTTAAAAGAAGGGTTTGAACATGGAGAGTATTGTCGCAAACAACTCAAAACACAATTATTCTATTTCATTCCCCAAATAGATTACAGCCACATGAGTTGATATCACTAGTTTACTCCTATATGTAGAAATTTCATATGTTTCAAAAATCTACTTATCTATATATATAGAAAATTAATGTGAAATAAAATGTAAAGAAAGACCCATTTATTTAATTCCCTCAAAGGGTAGTAATAGGTCCAAAGTTTTTTTGGTAAAGTATGTTGATTTTATGGTAAATCCTAAGATGGTCTTTTACTTGGTATAGTTAATCCTTTTTGCTCTCTAATACGAATTAATATTGGAATATATATATGATGACAAAATCTACTAAAGGAAAGTGTATAATATTACTAACTCTGTCATATATAATGTCCCTTTAAACTATTTTTGGTTTCTTTTATATATATATATATATATATATATATATATATGTATAGGGAATGGAAAGTAATCCTTGTATAAAAACTATTAAACACAATCATAACTAAATTAATGGATCTCCAATTTTCATCATAATTCTTGAATTTGATCTTATTAATTATCATTCTACATTGCAAGTTTTTCTCTCTTTTATAGTAGGGAAATGGTCTCTAAGATCCACCTTGGTGAACTTGTAGTCCAAAAAAACCACCATTTTTTCTCATTGTTAAGTAGGTCCAGTCAAATGCACTTTTGTTCAATAAAACCCAAAATATTGAAGTGATTTCATGTTTCTAACCTTAGTTTATTAATTATATTTTTTAATTTTTTATTAACTAATTAATTATTTTTTTAAGGGTGTGGTGACATACAGGTGGTGGCAGCGATGGCGGCGGCGGAATCCGGCGCCGGTCTCCGGCGACCGGCGGCGGTTGCCGGCGGCCAACTGCTGCTGCCGGCGGCCGGTGACCGGCGGCGGAATCCGGCGACCGGTTACCAGCAGCTGCTGCCGGTGACCGGCGGCCGGTGGTGGCGACCGGCGGCAACGGCAACGAGGCAAAGGGTGGTGGCAGAGGGAGAGAGAGAAAGAGAGAGAGAGAGATGCATAATGAACCATCAGTAGAGGTAATGAACCATCTAGCTTGATAACATGAACCATTACATCAGACATTGTTAACCATAAGAACAGAGGTAATAAACCATCTAGCTTGATGACATGAACCATTACATCAGACATTGTGAACCATAAGAACAGATGTAATGAACCATCTAGCTTGATGTCATGAACCATTACATCAGACATAGTGAACTATCAATACAGAGGTAATGAACCATCTAGCTTGATGACATGAACCATTACATCAGACATAATGAACCATCAGCACATAAGTAATGAACCACTGCATTAAATGCACCATTGAAGAAAGCTTGCGACTAAATTCTGTGCTAAAACCATTATCACCCAATTAATGAATGAAATCTGCTTGCGTTGCTGCTTGTAATTGAGAAACCTCAAGTTGAAGGAGATTTCTATGGGATTTCTCCTCGCCTACAACAAACATATACATATTAGAGGGCAGGGGCAGATCTGCGCAATAGAGGGCAGGGGCAGATCTGTCGCAGCGTGTGCGGCGACGAGGCTGCGGTGGCCGGATAGCATGTCCAGCGGCGGCGGACTGGAGGGAAAGAGAAGGCGGCAGTGAATGAGATACCGAGAGAGGGTGCGGCTGAGTGAGAGAGAGAGAGGGGGGAAGAAATTTTTTGAGTGATTTGGGAGTTTCCATTCTAGAGGGTGCGGCTGAGTGAGAGAGAGAGATGGGGAAGAAGGAGGGAGTACTTTTTTGTCCATTCACTTGTAATTTGGGCCTCTACAATAATAAATTTTTTTGATGGTTTTTTTTGCCCAACATTTGGTCATAATGGACCGGCCCGTCTTTTTCCCTTTATAGTATAGTCTATGTCTCAAAAAAATGATTGAAAGGAGATAATTGAACCCAACCATGGTAAAGAGAAATCAATTCACTTCACATGCATATCTACTTTAAGGTGTCCTAATATTATTGGACCCTATTCCAATATAGACACATAATCATATTCTAAGTAGTAGGAATGCTTAATATTTGGACATGTATGTATACATTGAATTCAACAACCAAAATAAAGTGCAAAGTCCAGATTAGGGAATCACTATATTTATTTTTATTGCTTTAAAGTGTATTTATCTCTAAAGTTATGAACTTTTTTAAATCTTTTAAACTTAATCGGAAAATTCATCAACCCTTTATGATTTTGCATTCAATTAAAACGTTTCATTCAAAGAAAGTTCAGTTCTAAATCTAGTAGATGTATTTAATTAAATTTATTTAAAATTTAACAAACCTTACTTGAAATTAATAAATCCCCTTTAACTATTACCGATTTTTGTTTGTTCGAATGCGATAAATAACCCAGTATAACCACGTTTTTTTTATTTTATTAGAAAAACTTATCTCTTGGGAATGGATTATTCAATGTTTTGCTTTATCTTCCATAATAATAATAGTATAATTTATTTGCTTTTAACTTTGAACTTGTAATAGTACTCTCTTTAGTCTCTTCTTCCATTCAAAGTTGGCTGAAATAATCCAAACTCTTCACACCTAACTCACCAATTCTCTATTCAATAGGATATTCATCTAATACTAATATTACTTTGATATTATCAACTTAGACCCAGTTTGGTTTGTTAGATAATATAGTATCATGATGTAAGTTAAGACAGAATCTTGAATTTTCACCCATGATAAAACTTATTATCAGATTAATCTCGAACTGAAAATCTTAGTATTAGCTGTCTTAAATAACTTTTTTAATTAAATCGTAGATTTATCTTGTAAACCGTACAAATGTTGCTATATTGTTCGGGTTCTAATAGTAACAACCGAACAAGACTTTAATATAATATAACAAGCGGTGGTGATATAAATGGATAGTTAACTATATATTTAAGTCATGTTTTTAGTACTCCCTCATTCCCACTAAGTTTCGCACAATTTTCTTATTTGGACGTGCCACTAAGCTTGACACATTCTGTAAAAGTTATTCCTTTAAAAAGTAGTGGACCCTACCACCTTTATCACTCTTACACTACTTTATACACTCTCTTTAATAACCGTGCCCAAAAATTTTGTGTCATGCTTATTGGGACCGAGGGAGTAGTATAAGTAGAAAAGTTTACTTTAGGTTACTTTCCTTCCTTTTTATTCTTTAAGGTCTTCTTTTTTCTTCTTCTTTGCCCCTTTTGTTTTAATAACACAAAATGCAGTTTTAAAATTTTGATAGTTATGATCTATTATTTTAAATCACATGTTTATTTGTACATACAACTTATAATTACGTGCAAAATACAACTTTTTTTTTCTTGGTCAAAATTTGAATGATTTTATAGGCAATCAGGCTTCGGAATAAATCATTGAAGCATGAATTAAGTAAAGCTTAACCATAAATGTGTAGGGCTGTCATTGAACCAAATTAAATCGAATATTGTTAGAAGTCAGTTCGTTTAAAAAATTGAAGGCTTCAATTTGAGTCGAGTTCGATTCGAATTTTGTAATTTAGACTTGAGTTCGGCTTGACAAATAAAAATTGAATCCGAGTTCAGTTTTTTTTATTATTCCATGTAATGGTGCATTTGAATCCAGGCTCGAACTCTACTCAAATTTGCTAAATATTCAAGTTTAAGCCTATTTAAGAAATTATTTGGTTTAATAAGGTTTATGAAATTTGTAGAGAAGATCATATTCATTATTCAAATGAATGATTGATGTATTTTCTCATTTCTCACATAAAGATTATTCTTTTTATGATCCAAAATATATGATAGAGATTTATATTAGTTAGACAAGTTCATGAATGAACTTGTAATATAAAGTTCGTGAACTATTCAAAATTCAATTTATTTTATAAGTTCGTGAGCATGCTCGTTAATAAATTTCATGTACTATTTAAAAATTTGGTTCATAAAAATTATATATGAATATGTTCACGAACTTTTTGAACTGAATAACATAAGGCTTCAATGAAATTAGTTCAAAAAAATCCGAGCTCGACTCGAGGCTTAAATTATGTTCATTTATAAGCGAGTAAACTTTTATTGACTCAATCTATGAACAATTCACGAATGATTTGATTTGTTTACACAATATCATCTTAACTAATAATAGTAATAAATACTAATAAGAATGTAATTTGGTGTTGTGTGTTATCAGGTGCAGGCATATTTGGGCATCTCTCAGACTCAAAACTGGGAAGAAAAGGATCCCTATTAGTAGTATGCATCTTGAATGCCATCTTCGGTAGCCTCACAGCCCTCTCACCCACCTACTGGATCTACGCCGCCTTCCGCTTCCTCACCGGCATCAGCACCGGCGGCGTCGGCCTCTGCGCCTTCGTCCTCGCCACCGAGCCCGTGGGCCCCACCAAGCGTGGGGCCGCCGGCATGTCCACCTTCTACTTCTTCTCGGGTGGCATTGCCGCCCTCTCGGGGATAGCCTACGTCTTCCCGTCATGGCGATCCCTCTACATTGCCACCTCCATCCCCTCCATCCTCTTCCTCATCTTCGTCCTCCCCTTCGTCTCCGAGTCCCCCCGCTGGTGCCTCATTCGTGGGGAGAAGGGGCCCGCCATGACCACTATGCGCGCGATCGCCGCGTCCAACGGCAGGACCCTGCCTGACAGCGCGGTCCTTACATTGGACGATGACGTCGAGTCAAAGAATGAGCCGACGCCGAAGGAGGCCGCGAGGCACCATGACGGGAACGTAGTCACGGGATCCCTAGTCGACGTGCTCCGCTCGCCCGTGACGCGCACCCGTCTCTTCCTTGCCGTCGCAATCAACTTCTTCTGCTCTGTCGTGTACTACGGCTTGAGCCTCAACGTCGTGAACCTCGGCACCAACCTCCACCTCAACGTCTTCCTCAATGCGGTGGCGGAGATGCCGGCATTCCTTCTCACGGCGCTCCTCCTCGACAAGTTCGGGCGGAGGCCCCTCAGCATCGGGACGCAGTGGTTCAGCGGCGCATTCTGCATCTTAGGCAGCATGATGAAGGTGCACGGGGCGTGGGAGACGGCACGGATGGTGTGCGGAGTCCTCGGGATATTCGGAATGGCGGGGACGTACAACCTTCTATTCATCTACACGGTGGAGCTGTTCCCGACGGTGGTGAGGAACGCCGCGCTCGGGTGCGCGACGCAGGCGGCGCAAATGGGAGCGATACTTGCGCCGTTTGTCGTCGTTTTAGGGGAGCGGATACCGTTCATGGTGTTTGGTGTTTGCGGTATCGCCGGAGGGACGCTGGCGTTTCTGTTGCCGGAGACGATGAATAGGCCGTTGTATGACACAATGGCCGGAATGGAAGATGGAGAAAGTTGGACGACTATGCAGTTGAGCTGATACAATCTTATGATTTATATGAACCAATAACTGCATTTTGATACTATTCTTTTGAGAATTTGTTGAGAAGGATGAAGCATCTTTCTTTTGTCAAGAATCTAAACATATATGCAGGGCTTATTACATTTTTCTGTAAAATATTTTATATCATTTCTTTCCGTATTTAAAATTGATATATATTAACTATGAAGAATCAAGAACTCTTTTCTTCAACACTTAAATCAAAGACCAGCCTCACCGTTAAATCTCAATTTTTAATGAAGATAATTCTATCAATCATATTCATCGAACCAAACGACTCCTAAAGGTATTAGAGAATGCAAAGCATGAAGAATGTACATTCCTAGGGTTGTAAACCAGTCGAGTTAAGGTGAATACTATCAAGTTCGAGTTTGGAATTTGATGAGCCTCCCACACTTCCAATTATCAAGATTAATATTCATATCTAATGACTCAAGCTCGTTAAAAGTTTAATTTAATTTTTTTCTCATTGTATATATCTAAACTTGGGTTCTAATTCGACTGAATACTCGCGACAAAAGCAAGTAACATGCACATAAACATCTACCTCAAACTTGTTTCGATAAAAATATCAAACCCAAAATTATGCTCAAACTTATCTCGTTTATTTAAATCCATGATGACCCAACTTTTTTTTTTGAATCGAGTCTCAAATAATAAGCAAAATGTTATGTTACCTTACAGACCTTACAAACCTAAGTTTTGGGTAATTGTAACATTACATGTAAAATTTAATCATCTTCGACTCTACCATTAGATCAAATCACACACAACTGATCTATTTCTTTAAACCAATCAAGATTAACTTCATAAATATTATCCAATAACGGTACTGTATCCGACAAACATCAAAAATCTGATTAAATAGCAATATAAAAGACCAAATAAGAACACTCATCATATGCCTTCTTCTTAGACCTTATCAGCTTTAGCAGCAGTAGCAGCAGCTTGACCCCTGAGACGACCTGTTCTTCTTGCAGCAATAAGACCAACCTTTTGCCCGGGAGGCGCATCACGACGGACGGTACTGGCATGACCAATATGTTGATGATTACCACCACCATGAGGATGCTCCACGGGGTTCATAGCAACACCACGAACCTTAGGCCATGAGTTTCTCTTCACTCTGTACTTGTGATACGCGTTTCCAGCCTTCAACATTGGCTTTTCGGTTCTCCCTCCTCCAGCAACCTGCCCAACCATGGCACGACAGCCACTTGGAACAATCTTCTTCGATCCTGATGGGAGTTTAACCCTGCAGGAATAAGTGGACTTTGTCAGTGAAATTCACCCTTCATGTATAACATGCAGTTCGACATACAAATGAACATGAAACAAGAACTGTTCAGTTATTCGTGATATTTGAATTTGCTTGAGAAACATTTGGGAATGAGCTTCACAACCTAAACTGGACAGCAAGCTATCCACAAATGAAGTTCAAAATATACACTATCGAATATAGGCGCATGTACCAAACATCCATGCTAAATGCTTCACAGTGTGTTTCTACAGTAAAACTAGTAACTTGATTATTACATCTCCTTCCATATGATGTTTTAACTTTTTACACTATGAATACGAAACATTAATTAGCACAAAAGAATAGCCCATTCTATTTTATCTATCCCTCAAACAGTCAAACTCAGTCCTGTTTTTTCCATCTTCCAAAGTATAATTGTAAACCAATAAGGACCACATCACAACCTAAACTGGATAGCAAGTGAATCATAATCTAAGCCCTAATTTACTCTATTATGATTGAACATGCATCTACAGACATCAATGCCAGTTAAGCATTTGTACTGTAAAACCAGAAACTTGGCTAGTATTAGTAATTGTGCATACTGAATTAACTAACAGTTATATCAGCAACAAATTAATTACAATCATTTCAACCAAATATCAAAATTTTGGACAAATTGAATCATATGTTCAACCAATTATCAAAATTTTGGACAAATAGAAACATATTTTCACCCAAACATCAATTTTTTATTAAAGATATAAACACTTGAAGAAACAAATAACTTGAGTAATCTCATTCCAAAGTATCTAACTTCAGCTGAACATTGAATATCAGCAAAGACAACATATAACCCAGTAAAAGTGAAATAAAGAAAAGATGCCATTTTTCAAAGCACACAATACTGCAACATAAAATCAATCATCGGAAAGAGATAAATTCAACAAGACAAATTCGAACGATAAAAATGAAACATGTAGAGAATCCATTCTTTTTAAAGAGCACGATTCTGCTAAATCTCAACAAAATCAATGGAATTAACCAAATTACAGTGAGAAAAGTCACCTGGTAGTTCCATTATCGGGGTTGTGAGAGATGACGATGGCGTAATCTCCAGAGGCTCTAGCGAAGACACCGCGATCTCCGACGTGGTGCTCGACATTGCACACGACGGCACCCTCGGGAATGGATCTGAGGGGCAGCACGTTTCCAACGACGAGGTTCGCCTTCTTCCCGCAGTACACAAACTGGCCGGTGTACATCCCCTCAGCGGCGACGAAGAGCTCCTTCTGGTGCTGGAAGCGAAATGGGTGGCGGAAGGTCACTCGCGCGAGCGGCGCGCCACGGCCGGGGTCGTGGATGATCTCCGTCACAACCCCCTTGAGGTAGCCGTTTCGCTCGCCGAAGTCGAGGGAGCGGAACCGGGCCGGGCCCTTGCGGTGGTGGGTGTGGGACTTGAATACCGATCCCGCACCCTTACGCTGCGCCCTAATCACGCGTCCCATTTTCTCGCCGGTGTGTTCGCTTAGGGGTGGAGAGTGGCAAAGCGGTTGAAGATGGAGATTGACAGATAAAAAAGGTTTTAGGGGATGTTCTTCTCTTGGTGAAATTAGGGTTTAGATGAATTGAATATGGGCTCAGGCCCATTCATTTGGGATGGGTTGTATCTATAGGTGAAGAAGGGTTGTGAGATTTCATTATGTTCTGATGAACAACCATTCAATATTTCAATCACTCAAAATAAACACCACTTAAATTATCGATGAAATATATTTTTGTCGATATGATTTTATAATATATTTAATATTTTAAATCTCACATAATTTATATTTTACAGGTTTTTTTGTCAATTAAAAAATATATTATTTAATTTTTTTCAAAAAGTATGTGCTGACTCTCACACTCAATCACAATACATTTTTTTTGGAGCGAAAGAATAATAATTTAATTCTCCAACCACGGCATGCAAATAATTCCCATTATCATATCAGAGTTTAATTTTATGGAAAATAGTGATGTCCAGTTTCAAAAATTTACTACGCCCTCCCTCCACATCCACCACTTTCGTTGCATTTTGTTATTTTAGTCCGTTCATTAATATTATTAACACTTTAAATTTATTATTTATAGCGAGTCCACATCATTCAATACACACAATTCAATAAATAATAATAAAGTATGTGGATCTCAAATTCCACTTATTATATTTTTCCACACAAAATCAAAATAATAAATTAAAATATGTGCCGAATCAAAATGTTAACCACATTCGTGTACAGAGAGAGAATCAAATGCACCTTTTAATCGAAACATTATGTGTATTTATAGCACTAACTACTTCCGAAAATAAGGTTGTCTTGTTTCTTATCCTTGAAAATGAATAGACAATATAATTGTTATGACTTTTCTTTTAACCACGTTAATAACAATGCAATTTTGAACCAAGAACTCACCAACAAAACAGAACACAATGCTTGCAGTAGTGCACTTGAAGTTTCAGCGAAGAAGACGATAAACAGTAAAATTCAACAAGCAAGATTTTAACGTGGTTCGACTGCAAAAGCAATCTACATCCATGGAACGGTGAATCGGTATAGCTTTATTTATGAAGAAGAAGATTACAATTGAAGGTATACAAGAACGGCAAGAACCGAGCTCAAAAAACGTCACTCAATGTGATATGAACCCAAGCCTATTCTACCCCTTACAATCACTCGTGTTTCCCAGAGTTTCATTACCCTAATAACAGCAGTAATGCCCAATATATATAAGGTGCTAAATATCCTATTTCACAGGAGGAGAAATGGTTAACCCATGTAGAGTTGGCACAACAGTTGTAACCTCCATTAACGACTTTGTTAAGTTGCCAACAAACTTCAACTTGTAGCTGTACTATACTCTCCACACATAGCATTTCCTCTGGCTGCATTTAAATCCCTTACAATATGTAGGCATTAACACTACAATCTCCACCTTGACTACATAATGCTACATCTCAATTTCCCATTCAATAAAAGGGCTCCACTACAGAACCAAAAAATGGAGGTTTGACTTATACAGGACAAACCCCAACTAGACCAAGGCAGTACCTTAACTTTGCAGATGGTAGTGGCTTGGTTAGCATATCTGATGCATTATCATCCGTGGACACTTTCTTCAATGACACCTTTCCTTTGTTTACTACGTCCCGAACAAAATGAAATCTCACATCTATATGTTTGGATCGATCATGAAAAACTTGGTGCTTGGCAAGGTGTAATGCACTTTGATTATCACACCTTATCTCCACCTGGCTTTTATCAATTCCAAAATCTGAAGCAATACCCTTTAACCATAGTGCTTCCTTCACTGCCTCCGTCATAGACATGTACTCCGCTTCGGTTGTCGAAAGTGCTACCACAGACTGCAATAAGGATCTCCAACTTACTGCCGTGCCATGGATTGTAAAGACGAAACCTGATTGTGATTTCCTCATGTCCACACTTGCAGCAAAATCAGAATCCACATATCCTACAATAGGATTTTCATTGAATTTCTCTTGTTTCTGAAACAACACACCAAGACCAGCTGTGCCTTTCAAATATCTCAAAACATACTTAAGTGATTCCCAGTGACATCTTCCAGGATCACTCATGAATCTACTTGTTACACTCATACAGTAGGCCAAGTCAGGTCTCGTGCACACCATGAGATACATTATGCTTCCAATGGCATTAGCATATGGGATGTTCTCCATCTCTGATCTTTCTTGCTGATTCTTAGGCCTTTGAGACTTTGATAATTTCAAGTGTTGTGGCAAAGGAATGATTATCTCTCTGGCCTCATGCATCTTGAATTTTTTAAGGACCTTCTGCACATATTCTTTCTGTATTAGCCAGAGAATTCCTTTCTTTCTATCTCTGCAAATGTCAATCCCAAGAATCCTTCTTGCATTTCCTATTTGCTTCATATCAAATTCAGATTGAAGCTCCTTTTTCAGCTTGCTTATCTCCTGCTTGCTCTTGCTAGCAATAAGCATGTCGTCAACGTACAATAGTAAATACACAATCACTTGATCTTCCTTTCTCATCATGTAGACGCAGTCATCATAAGCTGATCTAGTGTATCCATTTCTGATCATGAAGTCGTCAAATTTAAGATACCACTGCCTTGAGCTTTGCTTAAGCCCGTACAATGATTTCTGGAGAAGACAAACTGTCTTTATTTTCTGGCAGAATAAAACCTTCGGGTTGATTCATGTAAATGTCTTCCTCCAAATCTCCATGGAGAAATGCCGTCTTGACATCGAGTTGCTCTAACTCCATATCATTTTGAGTAACCACAGACATCAAGATTCTTATTGAGTAATGTTTAACAACCGGGGAGAATACCTCGTTGAAATCTATTCCCGTCCTTTGTGTATAGCCCTTCGCCACGAGCCTCGCTTTGAATCTAACCCCTTCCTGATGAGTCACTTCAACCTTTCTCTTGAATATCCACTTGCACCCAATTAGCTTCTTGCCCTTAGGTTTGTCCACAAGCATCCAAGTTTGGTTTTTCTCCAGTGATTCGATTTCATCTTTCATGGCCAATATCCATTTTGCACATTCCTCTCCACTGATGGCTTCCTTATAGGTCTTTGGTTCCTGGTGCTCAATTTCAGAGGCAACATTTAGGGCATAGGCAGCAAGCTCAAAATCGTTTAGCCATTCAGGTGGTCTTGTGTTGCTTCTTCTCTGCCTGTCCCTAGCCAACTGGTAGTCCTCAAGACCAGTTTCTGTTTCATTTTCAGACTCTTCATCATCTTGTTGGGCGTTACCATCATCTGCATCATGCACGAGTCTAGGCTCCACCTCAAGACGAGCAGTGTCTTGGTGTTCAATTTCTGTATTTGTAGTACCAGATCTTGTGTTTATCAGATATGGCATAACATCTTCTTTGAATGTAACATCCCTAGTAATAATAATTTTCTTCATCCCAGGCTCCAAATTCCACAGTCTGTAACCCTTTACTCCAGGTTGATACCCAAGCATTATACATTTAATTGCTCTCGCCTCCAACTTTCCTTGTTTTATATGAGCATAAGCTTGGCAACCAAACACCTTCAAAACTGAATAATCCACACTATTTCCACTCCAAAGCTCATCTGGTACGTTGAAGTTGATAGCAGCAGAGGGACATTTATTTATGAGGTAAGCTGCAGTAGTTGCTGCTTCACCCCAAAAACTCTTCGGGAGGCCAGAACTTAGTAATAGACACCTTACTCTTTCAAGCACAGTGCGGTTCATCCTTTCAATTACCCCGTTCTGTTGAGGGTTTCCGGGCACACTTAAATGCCTTTTCATGCCCTTCTCCTTACAGAATTTGATGAACTCTTCACTTAGAAATTCCAATCCATTGTCCGTTCTTAAACACTTGAGATGAGTATTCTTTTCGACCTCAACTTGTATGTACCATAATCTGAACTTCTCAAATGCTTCAGACTTATGTTTCAGAACATACAACCATAGCTTCCTGGTATAGTGATCCATGATTGACAAAAAATACCTCCCTCCACCTATGGTCTCCACCTTAGATGGCCCCCATAGGTCCGCATAAGCATAATCCAGAGCTGTAGTGGATGAGTGTTGCCCCTTCGGAAATGGGAGCTTCTTGCTTTTACCCAAGTTACAATTATCATATATCTTTAGTTTTACATTATCTGCATCAAATAGACCATTCTTCTTGTGGAGTTCCTTCATACCTCTCTCACCCAAATGTCCCAAGCGAGCATGCCAGGTCATAATATCAACCCCAACCACATTCTCAGATTCACCCACTACTGTATGACCATGAAGATAGTATAAACTATGCTTTCTTTCAGCCTTTAACACCAATCTAGAACCCTTCTTAACACAGATAAAGCCATCTTCAGAACTGAAACTATATCCTTTTGCTTCTAACATTCCCAAAGATATAAGATTTCTTTTCAGTTTAGGTATATATCTAACATCAATAAGGGTGCCAATAGAACCATCATGTAATCTTAACTTGATATCACCCTTTCCCAAAACTGAACATACATGTTCGTTTCCTAGGATGACTGAGCCCGAGTTGCATGGTTTGAAGGTCGTGAACCATTCTTTATGTGGGCACATGTGAAACGAGCATCCCGAGTCCAAAATCCACATGTCTTCAATTCTTTCACTGATAATGTTGAGGGAAACAGCATCATCATCATCTTTCTCTTCATGTGGAGTGGATAGATTGGTTTGCCCTTTCTCACTTTGTTTCTTCTTCCAAGCATAACACTCCTTCTTTAGGTGTCCGGGCTTCTTACAAAAATGGCACTTCCTTGTTTCTTTATCTTCATTCTCCTTTCCAGGTTCATGGGTGGATTTCTTGGAATCTTGTGCAGGCTTCTTGAACTTTGTATTCTTGAATTTCTTTACATTTAGGCCCTCTGCAGTGGTCTGTTTTGAAGAGCCATTCTCCTTTTGAAGTTCTTTGGCTCTGATGGCACATACTACATCATCAAGCGTGACAATGCCCTCTTCTCTGCCATATAACATGGCATCCATGATGTGCTCGTACGATTTTGACAATGCATTCATCAAGATAATCGCCTTATCTTCATCTCCGAGTTTGGCATCAATGTTTTCCAAGTCGTCAATCGACTTTATGAAAGCATCAAGTTGATCTTCCATTTCCTTGCTCTCTGAAAACTTGTAGGAGTAAAGTTTTTTCTTCATGTACAGCCTATTGACCAGTGATTTGGTCATATATAGACTGTCAAGTTTCGCCAACACCGCAGCTGCTGAAGTTTCTTTTGACACCTCTCGTAGGACCTTATCCCCAAGGCTTAGTATTATTGTACTATGAGCCTTTTCCAGTATTGCCTCGCGCTTCTCTTTTCCTTTCTCGTCTTCTGGGACTTTGAATTCTGATTTCAACGCCTCGGAGAGTCCTTGCTGCACGAGTAAAGCCTTTATCTTAATCTTCCAAATGCCATAATCGTTCTTGCCCGTGAACTTATCAGTTTCAAACTTCGTGGAAGACATCATCGTGGCTTCGATTCCGGTAGACGGCGCCAATTGTTATGACTTTTCTTTTAACCACGTTAATAACAATGCAATTTTGAACCAAGAACTCACCAACAAAACAGAACACAATGCTTGCAGTAGTGCACTTGAAGTTTCAGCGAAAAAGACGATAAACAGTAAAATTCAACACGCAAGATTTTAACGTGGTTCGACTGCAAAAGCAATCTACATCCACAGAACGGTGAATCGGTATAGCTTTATTTATGAAGAAGATTACAATTGAAGGTATACAAGAACGGCAAGAACCGAGCTCAAAAAACTTCACTCAATGTGATATGAACCCAAGCCTATTCTACCCCTTACAATCACTCGTGTTTCCCAAAGTTTCATTACCCTAATAACAGCAGTAATGCCTAATATATTGTTGGTCCCGAAACGATTGAACTGAGTGTATGGGGGGGGAATACACCAGTCAATTTTCAATTTAAACTTTTGTGCTCCTGAACTGAAGGGAGGAACTTCAGTGTGAGAGTTGTACTTTAGATAGGAATCCTTCAGTCTACACTGAGTGTTTGACTGATGGACTAATATCTTAAGTGTGCGGAATGTGGTGGCTTTAAATATTACTCGTTTGCTTCAGAAAACTTTAATGCAATGTTTCTCTTTTCACTTAATCAGTATTCAAGTTGTGATATATAATGAGTAATCAATACTAAAATAAAGAGAGAGAGACAGAGGTTTGGTTTGCGTGGTTCGGAGATAAAAACTCCTACGTCCACGAGTTCTCGATGTTAGTCGAGGGTTTCCAACTTAATGGATAAGATCTTACAGTGATTTACAGAAGACTTGGATAAGTCTAATCACTCTTCGGTTACAATAAATTATCGCTAAAGAACACTAAGGAATGAGTACTGAAAGCTAGAGTGTTCTTGAGTGTGAGCCTGAAAGCTTGAGAGTAGAGTAGCGATAGAGAGTTGAAATAAATGGGTAACCGGTGTCTTGAAGTGCTGAAGCAGCGGGGTATTTATAGTGCTCTCTCAAGGATATAGCCGTTGTGAGATGGAGCTTTAATTTGAATTCTTCCCATTGGAGTCTTCGTCCTTATTGCCATTTTTGGTGTCTGACACAAGATCTTGTCCACCTACCGAGATCTTTGCCATAAAAGGAAAGTCCTACGTTGTAGACTGTAACTCAGTGGAGACTTCAGAATCTGGACTTCAGTGCAGACTTTGACTGTGATGCTTCAGTGGCAGGAAGACATTTGGCTTCTAACTTCAACTTCAATACTTCAGTGGGGACTTCAGTAGAGAGGTCCTTCAGTATTGGGATACTTTGAATCTTCAGTGTAGTCGTCCTTCAGTGTACCTGAAAAAACAGAACTCCCTAACATATGAGTTCTTAGAGAAAACACTAAGATTCAGTACTGGTCTTATTACATCTTTCAGGGGAGGTATTGGGATCTGAATCAAAACACTTAATAAATATTTCCCAACAATTTCCCCCTTTTTGATGATGCCAATACCTAACCTGAAAACATCTATCTAAGTTAAGAGATTCCCCCTAAACTGGAGAACACTTAAACTATAAGAAAAGATGGGTTAGTAAAACAGTTAGGTAAATCAAACCAAAAAAAAAAATCATAGCCTGGACAACTAGAAGATTGTCATCAGGTTGAGATCAAGAGAGACAAAATGTTGCATTTCATTCAAGAGATTTTCAGTACATGAGATGTTCAGTACAAGAACTTCAGTAAGAATAAGATACAACAAAAGGTGCTAAGAAGCAGCTTTCTTCTTTTCTTCTCTTGCTTTCTGAACCATTTCCAATTGAGCTTCATGAGATACAGCATTGAACATGAGATAAGTATCATCTCTTAGCTTCCTGAATGGTCCCTTCAGATTCAGATCTTGCCAGCCAAGCACTTGAGCAGCAATTAAAGCTTCAGATTCAATAGGCTTCTTGTCCAAAAATGGGCTACCTGGCAGATTTGGTCGATCAAATTGTTTCCTGCTAGGAGCTGAGATTGTGATTCCTGACTTGGCAGCATCTTCCTTGATCATCTTGGTGAATTCTGAATCTGGGTAGTCATTAACAAAATTCTGGAATAAGATGTCTCGATCAGTTTCTCCACATACACCATAAATCATCCAGTGATTGAGCATCTTGACAAAATCATCCTTCAAATCTTCCCATTCATCACTCAGATTGGGTCTAACCCATGAGTCAGCATGAAGGCGCGTGGGAGGATCAGATTGGCTTGTTCTCTTCTCTTTTCCTTGTAGCCTCAGTTGATATAACCTTGATGCACGTTGAGTGTCAGTGGCTCTCAGTTCAGTCTGACGGGCATCAAAATCGTCTTTAAGTTCTTGAAGCATCTCTCTGGCTTCTGGAGGGATGGTAACTTGAATCAGGACATTTTCTTCTTCTTCTTCTCCAGAGCCTGGACTCATTTCTCCTTCGTAGATTTCATCTTCATTAACTTCAGAATGAGCAGGAGAGGGTTGAGCATCTTTTCCTTTAGGCAAGGCTGAGCCTTCAGCAGCCTGGATTTCCTTAAAGGAAGGGGTAGGAATGAGAGTTTTGTTAAGAGATAGAGATAAGGACTCAGTGGTATTGAGATGTATACTCACTTCATCATCCTTGTTACCTGACGACTTAGGAGTGGTGGATTTTGTCTTGGACTTGGAGGGAGCTGGATCAGAAGCAGCTGCAGCACCAGAGGCTGGCTCTTCAGGAGTAGTTGCAGAACCTGAAGGCACGGCACCTGAAGGTCCGTCCTCGTCATTGTCATCATCATCGTCATCCTTGCCTTCACCATCAGTTAGATCAATATCAGGAGTAGGTGTGCGTTCCTCATTTTCATCTTCATCTTCAGTTTCAGCCTCTTTTGCAGCCTCTTCCTCAGTTTCTTTCGCAGGAGGGTTTTCAGGTTCAGTGGTCTCTTCCCCCTTATTGGCATCATCATAGGCTTGGGAGATGTATTTGTCAGCATGCCAAAGGAGAGAACCAATTCTTGAGAATTGAGGCATAGAGTTATTGGACTCAGAAACTGATTGGCAGAAAGCTTCAATCTTGGATAGGCGCGAGCGGCAATGAGCTATGATAAGATCCACCTTTGTCTGATGGTCAGTAGGCTCAGTGGATGAAGAGGGAAGCCCAAGAGGGGAGTGAGCACGAGCAGAAGTAGCAGAGGCAGTGAGGCGCACGACATCAGCAATGGTTTTGGCCTTGTCCGCCTGAGCGATGGCAGAGTCAGCTGTCGCCTTGGCCTTTTCTGCTAGGACGCAGCCTGAGTCAGCTCGTTTGTATGCTTGACTGATGCGCTTGCGTTGACGAGCAAGAGATTTTTCATGCGCAGAGCAGTCAGTGGAGAGTTTGGTAAGCAGAAATCGCATTTCTGAAAGCTCAGTGGTAGAGGCATCAAATTCAGTGTGCAGAGCATGAGTATTTGAACGATTGTGGTTGCAGGAGAGCACTAGATCACAAAATTTCTTGTGAGAAGGAACTCTGTAATGATCCAGATGATTAGGGAATGTGCAGCGCATTTCCTTCTTCACAAAGTCTTGTAAGGCGGTGTACTGAGCCTTTATAGCAATTTCAATTTTGGCATCCAAGGCCTCAGTAGAAGTGGCAGCTTTCAGGTCAGCCTTCAGAGAGGCGTTCTCTTCAGTAATAGCATACATAGCCTTCTGAAGGTCAGCTACATGACCTTCAAGCTTCTTTGTATAGGTCGCCTGGAGGGCGTTGATCATGGAGGCACTGGAGTTTGTTACGCGCTGGCTCTCAGCATCAGAATGCATCTTGAGCTTTGAAAAAGTTGCCTCATAGATAGAGCGATGAGCAGCTAGAAGTGCTCCTTCTGAAGTCAGAGCTTCAGGGAAGAAAGAATCAGTAAGGGACTGAGTGGCAGGGGCAGAGGAAGAAGAAATTCTCCGAGTATAAGAGCGACCTGCGGCAGTTTCAGCCTTAAAAATTTGAGCCTCTATAAAAGCCTCAGCATTAAGAAATGCATCCTTGGCATCCGAAAATTGAAAGAGAGTCTGAAGCTCAGCTTCCTCAGTCAAAATTGTGCTCAACCCAGACAACTCAATCTTGTACTGGAGAGCAAGGGTATCGACAAAATGATACTGGCACCATGTCCAGAGGCGCTGGCAGAGAGAAGTAAGAGAAGGGTGGTTGAAGAGTTCAGGGAAGGTAGAGCTCAGGTGTTGGAAAGTTTGGAGCTCAAGGTTGTTCAGGTAAACTTGGGCTGGGGATGAAAGCACTAAGGCTTGGGTTTCAGAAGGGTTGGAGGTGGAGGCATGTTGGTTGGTTTCTGAACGTGGGATTTCAGTAAGGTAAGGCTCTGAAATAGTCTGGTACTTGTCCAATGAATCCCTAGTGGTTATCAAAGGCTCTGAAGAATTAGTTCCAGTACGTTCAGAAGACAATGTTGCATTAGTTGGCTGTGCAGCATTTCCAGGTTCTTTTGATGAAATAGAAGGTTCAGTAAGAGGAAATGCTGCGGCTGTGGGTTCGATGAGTTTAGTGGGTGTTTTGGTTTTGGAGAGGGAAGTTAGTTTGGTAGGGGAGATGTCTATGATTGTTGGTGGGGACTGGAAATCTGAAGGGTTTATGGTGGAGATGGGTTCAGGGTTGGGAATGGATTGGCGAGGGCGTTTGGTTAGGGTGTACTGGTCCTGAAGGTCCTCATCAGTTGAGGAGTCAAGGACCTCCTGGAGGATAGGCTGTTTAGGAGGAGGAGGGGATGAAGGTTTCTCTGCCCGAAGAATAAGGCGCTTGGCCGGATTGCACTTCCTCTTAGTAACCCTGGGAGGAGAGGGAGGTGGAACTTCAGGAGTGTCTTCAGTTTCCTCCTCTTCATCATAATCTTCAACAGCGTGGATAGGGTCCACGTCCTCTTCTTCAGTAGCAGCCTTCTTGCCCTTTCTCTTCACCTTGGGCAGTTCAATCTGAAGGGCCATAGCCTTCCCGTGCATGCATGTTTGCACGTCCAAATCAGTGAAAAACATCCACCTTTCATCATAAGCTTTGGCTGAAGGAAACGCAGAGTCAGCAAATTGGTATGACTCCTCGATCAAAATTGAAACCTTGGTGACAAGGTTCAGAGTATCATTCCCAGTCATTGTCACTCCTCCGGGGACTTCCTTCAGCTTATTGGCCTCTGCCATCAGCAATTCCTCCATCACAGCCACCCAGTTGGCTCCATCAGTGTTGTAAATGCTCTTCATGAGAGCAAGCTTCTGCCAGCTGAGCTGCTCGTGAGAAGATTTCTTCCCAAGGATGCAGTGCTGGACCACATCGAGCAATAGCTTGAACTTAGGGCGTATCAACCCCTTGTTGTTGTTGGCAGTAGAGAATTGACGAGGGGGATCCTCCACCTAAATAGCAGCAAAGAAGGACTGGATATCCTCCTTGTCTTTCAGGAACTGAATGGGTTTAGTGTGACCCACGTTCCTAAGAGTGAATACTGACAGTAGCAGTTCAGTCACATTCAAGTGAAGCTTTTGAACTTCAGTTGCTCCAGTAATTGGTTCCCTGACGAAAATGTCCAAGGAAGACTTCAGTTCTGAGCCTTCATAGCCCAAATTGAGGTAGAACTGAACCACCTGATCAGGGTAGGTGTTCTTAGGGCGAAGGGTTGCCAGGCGCTCTAGACCATTAGTTTTTATGACCTCGAACATGGTCTTCGCCACAGCAACATCAGTCTCTGTGAAGACTGCAGTAGGCTCAGTGTAAAGGCGAGCGCGAATTTGGGACATTTTCATCGCTGGACCAAGAACTGCTTTCTTTCCCATGGTGTTAAAAGACTGTGGAAGGAAAAGGATATTGGGTTTCCAAGATTAACAGAAAACATATAAATAAGATAATGATCGTAGAAACAGCATGTATATGAGAAAGCATCATACATTTGGAGATTGGAAACAGAGAAGATATAGATATTGCAACACACGAGAAAGCAGAACAGCAATGCACAGAAAGTTAAGCTTCGAAAATATTTTAGCGTAAGGCTTTTGAGAGAAAAAGATTGTGAAATGTTAAAAAGATTGGAGAAGATGATCTTATAGAAGGTGATAAGGAATTGGACGGTTAGATCTTTCTCCGTGTTTTAAGCGATCAACGGTTAGGGTTAATCCACGCTGCAAATTAGTTGGCAAGGCGGGAAAGTGTATAGCGCGGGAAGAATACGCGCGACGTTTGAGTTCCCGAGGTCAAAAAGAAATGATAACAGGCACTGTACAGCTACTGTAGATATCAGAAGGTATTAAATGCAAGATAGTGTATATGATACGTTGAATCGTTCGAGGTACGATGTGCCTTTAATTACGCTTATAACATTCAATTCAGATTAAAGAACAAAACACTTAGAGCAATAAATATGAGAAAAGTGCAAGTGTTGAGCTTCAGTTGCTGATACTAGCTGCTGAGTTTCTTCCTTTCAATGGTGATTTTGCTTTCAGATTCTGAAGTCCTTCAGTTGACCATGTGTACTTCAGATTCTGATTCACCTTTTTTTTTTTGAAATTCTTCAGTTGAAGTGACATTTTGGACTTTGCCAACGTGAAACTTCAGATTTTGAAGTTCTTTCAGTACTTGACTTCAGTAACCTGCATGGTTAGTTTAAGTAAGAATTTTGCAATGTGTGATGATTTGTTACCTGAGATAACTATGTAGAGTTATCCAGAATATAATCATCACTTTGTTTTGAGTCTTATTATGATCATGACTTCAGTTTACTAAGAAGACTGAGTCAGTGAATCATTAAGACATCAGTGGGATAGGGTTTAGAGTTGTACCTTCAGTGAACACATTCAGGAGAGGTCTGGATTCAATAAGCCAAGTCTGCCACTTAGCATTTTGAATCTAGCTTCTTCCAGTGGCTTGGTGAGGATGTCTGCTCGTTGGATGTCAGTATGGATCTTTTCAATGATAACATCCTTCTTTTCAACGTGATCTCTTATGAAGTGATGCCTGATGTCCACGTGCTTGCATCTTGTGTGTAGAACTGGGTTCTGAGTGATGGCAATCGCACTTGAACTGTCACAATAAATTGCAACCTGAGTGGTAGGCACTTCATAGTCTCTAAGCTGTTGCTTAAGCCAGAGAATCTGAGAGCAGCAACTTCCAGCGGCCATGTATTCAGCTTCAGTGGTTGATGTTACAACTGAAGTCTGCTTCTTGGAGAACCAACTAATGAGCTTGTTTCCCAAGAACTGACAGGTACCTGAAGTGGATTTCCTATCCAACTTGCAACCTGCAAAATCAGCATCAGAATAACCAGTTAGTTCTAGATTATCATCTGAAGGATACCATAAACCAAGATTGGGTGTGCCCTTCAGGTAGCGCAGAATCTTCTTGGCAGCTTCCATGTGTGACTCCTTTGGATTGGCCTGATAGCGTGCACACATTCCAACTGCAAATGTGATGTCTGGCCTGCTGGCAATGAGATATAGAAGGGATCCAATGATTCCTCTATACTCAGTTTGGTTGACTGGCTTTCCTTCAGGATCTGGTTCAATCCTTCCATTTGTGTTCATTGGAATCTTCACTGATTTGCTGTTCTGAAGGCCAAATTTGCTTAGCAGTTCCTTTGTGTATTTTGCTTGATTGATGAAGATGCCTTCAGGGGACTGCTTGATCTGGAATCCTAAGAAGAATCTCATCTCTCCCATCATTGACATTTGATACTGAGTTTTCATCAACTTGGCAAATTTGTCACACAGCATCTTTGACTTCGAACCAAATATAATATCATCAACATAAATCTGAACGATTAATATATCTCCTTTATATTTGATGGTGAATAGTGTTCTATCCACTGATCCTCGCTTGAAGCCTGATTCAATAAGAAAAACAGACAAAGTGTCATACCAAGCTCTAGGAGCTTGTTTCAGCCCATAAAGAGCCTTGTGTAGCTTATACACTTTGGTGTAGTCAGATTCAAATCCTGGTGGTTGCTCCACGTAGACTTCTTCCTTCAGTACGCCGTTCAGGAATGCACTCTTGACGTCCATTTGATAGACTTTGAACTTCATGTGAGCTGCATAGGCGAGAAAAAGTCTGATAGCTTCCAATCTGGCTACTGGTGCAAAGGTTTCATCAAAGTCAATGCCCTCTTCTTGGCAGTAACCCTTGGCAACCAGTCTAGCCTTGTTGTGAACAACTTCTCCTAGCTCGTCCTTCTTGTTCTTGAAGACCCATTTCACACCAATAACACCCTGATGCCTAGGACGATCCACAAGTTCCCAAACTTGGTTCCTGGTGAATTTATTCAGTTCCTCTTGCATCGCGGAGACCCAGTTCATGTCCTGAAGGGCTTCCTGAGCGTCTTTGGGTTCAATGTTGGAGAGATAGCAGCTGTGTAGGAAGTTTTCATCTGAAAACAGTGCAACATCAGCTTTTATCAAAAGTTGTTCTTCAGTGGTGGAGTCAGTAGGAGCTTCAACGGTGGCTAATGGCTGGACCATTTCTGCCTGAATCTGATTTCTGGTCTGAACTCCTTTTTGTAGACTTCCAATCACTGATTCTGTGGGGTGATCTTCAATCCATCTTCTTCTTCTACGCATATCCTCTTCAGTGATAATCATTAAGTCCATCCTTTGAGTAGGAGGTGGTGTTGTTACTGAAGGGCTTTGTTGAAATGGATTGAAATCTTCTTCAGTCTGAGGGGTTATGCTTGTTCCCCCTTGATTGTTGGCTCTTACATATTCAGTTTGTTGAATATCCTACAGAATAGCTTTGTCTGAACTGGCCAAGATATCGTTAGTAGCAACAGTTATAGGAATATTGACTAAGTTTGGACTGTTACTCCCTGAAGTTGGTGATGGAATCTCAGTGGTGAGATTTTCAGTATATGTCTGTACTTCAGGTAGAATCTGAACATCGATTAATTCTTCTGATTGGATGTCTTCTTCTCTAATTGGAATCTCAGTGGTGAGATTTTCAGTTTCTGCAGGAGAAGAGGATTCAGTTTCAGGAGCTGTTTCAGGAGCTGTTTCAGGAGTTTCAGGCGCTGAAGTCCTATCTTCAGTTTCTGAAGTTCTGACTTCAGTGGACTCCATTTCTTGATCCAATCTGACATTTGTGCCTTCATTTGAATCATCATCCTCATCTGTGTCTTCAGGATTCCACATTAGAATTTCCTTTGGACTTTGAATTGAAGGTCTTAGGTTCAGATTCTGAAGTCTCTCAGTGATGACTTCAACTTGCTTCAACCTGTACTCAAAAATAGATTCATCAAAAATAACATGAGGTGTCATCTCCACTACAAGGCTATGCTTATTAAAAACTCTATAGGCAGCACTCTCCTCTGAGTAACCAAGGAAAAATCCTGGATCTGCTTTGCCATCAAAAGTTTTTAATTGGGTTTTGCCATTGTTGTGAATATAACACTTACAACCAAATGCACGAAAGTATTTAAGAGTTGGCTTCCTGTTGTTCCATAACTCATATGGAGTTTTGCCTTGGCGTTTGGTGAGGAGTGATCGATTCTGAGTGTGGCAAGCTGTGTTGATGGCTTCAGCCCAGAATTTCTTTGGAATTCCTGAACTATGTAGCATCGTTCTTGCAGCTTCCTTCAGTGATCTGTTCCTTCTTTCTGCAACGCCATTTTATTGTGGAGTTCTTGCAGCTGAAGTTTGATGTTCTATCCCCATTTTCGCACAAAAATCTGAAATCTTGGCATTGAGGAATTCAGTTCCTCGATCAGTGCGTATGGTGATGACATTTGTTGACTTCTGATTCTTCAGCTTTGTTAGCAGTTCAGGTATGCGCTCCATTGTCTCATTCTTCTTTCTTAGAAACACTGTCCATGTAAATCGAGAAAAATCATCAGTAATAACAAGACAGTATTTCCTACCATTTACACTGAGTGGAGTCACAGGTCCAAAGAGGTCCATGTGTAAGAGTTGAAGAATCTTCTCAGTGGATGGAGTTTCTTTAGTCTTGAATGACGCTTTGATCTGCTTTCCAGTTTGGCATGATCCACAAACATGGTCTTTGTCGAAGACTAAGTTAGGCATCCCTCGAACTAGGCTGTGTCTTGCAAGTCTATTGATGACTTTGAAGTTCAGGTGACTTAGCCTATTGTGCCATAACCAGCTTTGTTCTGAAGTGCTCTTTGAGACCATGCATGTTTCAGGGGAGGAGGCTTTCCAGTCTGCAGCATAAATATTTCCCACCCTGAAGCCTTTCATCACAGTGGTGTCATCAGTGAGCTTGTTAATCCTGCACTCATCAGAACTAAAAACAACATTAAAACCTTTATCACACAACTGACTTACTGAAAGTAAGTTGTGCTTCAGGCCAGAAATATAGGAAACATCAGTTATTGAGACATTCTCTATATTGAGAGTACCATACCCTTTAGTGAAACCTTTTGAGTTATCACCAAAGGTTACCTGAGGACCATCTTTCTCATTATAGTTGGAGAGGGCTTCTTTTTGAAACGTCATGTGCCTTGAGCATCCACTGTCTATGATCCAGTTGGACTGCTCCTTTTGTGCACCTCTCCTTGGTCCTGAGTCCTGCAATTACTGAGTCTTAGGATCCAGCTTGGCACTAGATCCAACTTCAGTATGCATGCTATGCTTTGGCACCCAATGTTGCCTAATGATTTTTGATGCAAATGCAATCTTGGTTTTCTTTTTCTGAGACTCAGATTTCTCAGAAGTCTTCTTTGGAACATATCTCATGCTCACTTCAGGCTTGGATCTTGCCTTAAAGTTAGCATGGGTGTGTTGAGGTTTAGTCCATCGCCTTTCAGAGTGCACTGAATGCCTTGGTTCATAGTAATGCACTGGGGAAGTATAGAAATCATGTGACTTTCTGGAAAAGTCTGAATAGTTTGAACTAGGTGATGAATTCCTACGTTCATTTCTGTAATAGGCATTGTTGGAATAGGATTCCCAGCGTTGAGTTCTATGTCTTTGTGAGTCATAGCTTCTGGGACTTGAACCATTTGATGAACATGTGCAATGAGTGCACCTTGTTCTATGAAAGTGTGGTTCAGGAGACTGATATCTCCTTCTTGGTTCATGTTTTTGATAGTTCATTCCAGTCTTAGGCCGTTGAGTAGCCTTGCCCTTTGACTTTTCAGTAGCCTTAGGCTTGTTAGTTGCCTTAGGTTTCCTGAAAGTCTTATTTTCAGTAAGAGTAGTATCTTTAGAAACAGTTTGCTTTCTGAAAACCTGCTTTGGTTTTTCAGTAGCAACATGTCTTTCAGTAGACACAGGTTTTTCAGTGACGACCTTAGCCTTCAGTTTAGGCTTCGTTTGAATCAATGGCTTCTTCCCTTGGGACTTAGAAGCATTTTTGATAGTTTTGTCAGTTTCAGTGGCAATCATACCTTCAGTGGAAGCCTTGTCAGTGGCTTTCACGAAAGATATGATTGGAAATGTGGGCTGCTTAGGTACCTTCAGAAAAGGTACTTTCTCCTTGTCTTGACCAAAACCAAGGCCTTTGCCCTTTGGTCGTTGAGATTCACTCAGTAACTGATTTGTATATCCAGATTTGGTCCATGTCTCGACCTTTGCCTTATAGTACTCTATCCTTTCGGATAGTAGTTCATTTTGTTCAGTCAATTCACGCATTTGTGAATCTTTGAACAATATCTTATTGTTCTTAGTGTCAAGGTCTTTGTTCAGATTAGCAATGAGCAACTCTTGTTCTTGAGATTTTACTGAAATCTCATTCAATTCCTTGCATATTCTTTCCACCAGTTCATCCTTTTGGATGTCAGTAGGTAGATTTTCAACAATGTTCTCAGGTCGTTTTGCTAACTTGCTTGTTAGCTCATCATGTTCATCTTTCATGTGTATGAAGATAGCTTGAAGATTTCTGAAATCCTCAGCCAGTGCTTCATATTCTTCCAGTGAGATAGTTGGTTCAGTTTCATCATTATCCTCAACTGGAATGACTTCAGTTGTGGATTTCTTTTCGATGATTGGTTCAGATGATGATGGAATGGATGCATATGAAGTGGAAAATTTTGTTTTTGGATCAATGTACCCTTCAGGCATGACATGGGCATAAATTACCTGAGGGACGAAGTCTCCGTTGCCCATCAAGCAGAACACTTCGTTTGACTCTTCTTCATCCTCAGTGGCCATCAAGCCAAGATCTTCATCATCTGATGAATCTGAGAAGTGCTTTTCATATGTTGACTTGGAAGGAGTGTTGATTTGATCTGGATCATCATCAACCATTATTGTCTTCCTTTTTGCGTTCCTTTGATCTCTTCTTAGTCTGAGCTCTTCCCTTTCCTTCTTACTGAGGTCGGGACAGTCAGGCTTAAAGTGATCTAGGGATCCACATTCGTAGCAGGCACCTTTACTGAACTGCCTTTCAGGTTTGGACTGAGTTGATGTCCCCTCCTGAGTGGAAGTGGTAGCTTCAGTGGAAGGTGGTGTGATCCTTCTTGTACGATTATCTCTGTACATCTTTTTAAATCTTCCGATTCTCATATCTGCACGTTCAAACCGTTTTGCCATTAGTACATACTGTTCCATTAGTTCAGCCTTTGACATACCTTCAAGGTCTAGTCCTTCAGGCTTTGCTTCTTTGGTTAGGCTCTTGTCAGCTTTGAACGCTACAGTTTCTTGTAATGAAGACACTGGAATAATGTCTTTGATTGGATTGGTGATCTCCAATATTCTCTGTCTGGTCTCATGGCTCTTCAGAATACTGAAGATAACAGCAGTGGTGAGACTGTTGAAGTCAGGACGCCCATTGATCTGAATTTGATATGGCAGCCAGTCTTCCCTTCGAAGACACCATACAATCTTCAGATTAATCTCCCTCTGAGTGTACTTGTCAGGTTTCAGTGCCCTGACTGAAGTGAGTATTTGCATGAATCTGAGTTCCACCTCACTGATGGATTCTCCAGGAACCTGCAAAAAAGCATCATATTTCTGACACTCTAAGGTTAGTTTGTTTTCCTTTATTTCCTCGGATCCTGCACACATTTGTTCGAGAGTTTCCCACATCTCTCTAACAGTTTCACAATGTTGAATGTGCACCAACATTGGCCTTTCAAGAGTTCCTGAGATGATGTGCTTAGCGTAGTCATCTAGTCCACCGATTTTCTTCTCATCGGCTGTATATTCATTCAGTGGCTTGAACTCTGTTCCTGGATCTCTTGTTCCAGTGATTTCCTGAGGAAAAGTCTTCATTATTCTTATGGGCCCTGTTGTAATCACTTGCCACATCATGACATGATGGGCCTTCAGGAAGGAAGACACCCTGTACTTCCAGTAGTCATAGTCTTCTACTGAGAACATGGGTAATCTGAGTGTATTCTCCATGGAAACCGTTAGATAGAATGCAAATGAGTTTTCTGAAAGATCAGTTTTAAAAACCTTGGGTCTTAGAAACAGTGGTGATTAAAACACACTGCTCTGATACCACTTGTTGGTCCCGAAACGAGTGAACTGAGTGTATGGGGGGGGGAATACACCAGTCAATTTTCAATTTAAACTTTTGTGCTCCTGAACTGAAGGGAGGAACTTCAGTGTGAGAGTTGTACTTTAGATAGGAATCCTTCAGTCTACACTGAGTGTTTGACTGATGGACTAATATCTTAAGTGTGCGGAATGTGGTGGCTTTAAATATTACTCGTTTGCTTCAGAAAACTTTAATGCAATGTTTCTCTTTTCACTTAATCAGTATTCAAGTTGTGATATATAATGAGTAATCAATACTAAAATAAAGAGAGAGAGACAGAGGTTTGGTTTGCGTGGTTCGGAGATAAAAACTCCTACGTCCACGAGTTCTCGATGTTAGTCGAGGGTTTCCAACTTAATGGATAAGATCTTACAGTGATTTACAGAAGACTTGGATAAGTCTAATCACTCTTCGGTTACAATAAATTATCGCTAAAGAACACTAAGGAATGAGTACTGAAAGCTAGAGTGTTCTTGAGTGTGAGCCTGAAAGCTTGAGAGTAGAGTAGCGATAGAGAGTTGAAATAAATGGGTAACCGGTGTCTTGAAGTGCTGAAGCAGCGGGGTATTTATAGTGCTCTCTCAAGGATATAGCCGTTGTGAGATGGAGCTTTAATTTGAATTCTTCCCGTTGGAGTCTTCGTCCTTATTGCCATTTTTGGTGTCTGACACAAGATCTTGTCCACCTACCGAGATCTTTGCCATAAAAGGAAAGTCCTACGTTGTAGACTGTAACTCGGTGGAGACTTCAGAATCTGGACTTCAGTGCAGACTTTGACTGTGATGCTTCAGTGGCAGGAAGACATTTGGCTTCTAACTTCAACTTCAATACTTCAGTGGGGACTTCAGTAGAGAGGTCCTTCAGTATTGGGATACTTTGAATCTTCAGTGTAGTCGTCCTTCAGTGTACCTGGAAAAACAGAACTCCCTAACATATGAGTTCTTAGAGAAAACATTAAGATTCAGTACCGGTCTTATTACATCTTTCAGGGGAGGTATTGGGATCTGAATCAAAACACTTAATAAATATTTCCCAACATATATATAAGGTGCTAAATATCCTATTTCACAGGAGGAGAAATGGTTAACCCATGTAGAGTTGGCACAACAGTTGTAACCTCCATTAACGACTTTGTTAAGTTGCCAACAAACTTCAACTTGTAGTTGTACTATACTCTCCACACATAGCATTTCATCTGGTTGCATTTAAATCCCTTGCAATATGTAGACATTAACACTACAATAATTAATATCATAAGTTTTTATTTGATACTTGAGTTATAATATCTCATCTTATATTAATTAGGTGATAATTAAAAAATTATAGAGTAATTAACAGATATGAGATGAAATATCAAATAAGATTTTAATTAATTCACGTAAAGTACAAGACGTTTTAGATTTTTCCGTTTATAGTAAATGACTTTTTAGATTTTCACCAATTTATTTCAAGGTTGTAGTATTTTCTCTCAAAATGAAGTTGAATTAGAACTTCAAATTCCAAGGTAACTAAATCTTCTAAAAATCAAAATGATGTAGTTTTCAATTTAATAAAACACGTCATTTGATACATAAAGAAAAATGAAACTACGTGTTTTATGGGTATCTACGGGAAGATTTAATTATAAAATTATGTGTTTATTAAATTGATAACTACGTCGTTGTGTTTTATCGGATGATAAGTGACATTTATTTCTTAGATTTCAATTTGTGTGAAAATATAGTTGTGGCGAAATTGAGAATAGTAGAAAAGGTTGTGTGTTTTCTTGTGGAATTAAAAGATCACATAATCAATACATCATAAAAATATTATGACAATTAAAGTTATTTATATTTTATCATTTTGTTACCGTTCAAACTTTTTTATTTATGGAAAATTCATCAACTTCGCTTAATTAAAAATAATTAATCATGTAGATCTAAATTCCACTCAATACACACAATTATTTAAAAATATAATAAATTAGGTGGGTTTCAAACTAACTCACCACACGCTCCTAAATAAATTTAAAACACATTATTAAAATATATGTCGGATCAAAGTGTTGAGATCTTTAGTGGATGAGGCTACTATGAAATATTTACTCATGGGTGGGGCAAACTCTTCTATTCTGGTTCATGGTTTCTCTTGGCTATATGGTTTATCCGGGGGAGAGATCGAGCTTCAAGAAATACTGAATGAAATGTAGAGATCCAGGATTGACTGAAGGTCCTCCTACGCAAATAATGACCCCCCTTAGGATATTGAAAAGCTTCTACTGGTACATGGACAACTGTGTGGACCGATGGACTTACCAGCCTTGATCGTTACAATGACAGTAATATGGTGAATGAACTTTTTTCATACATTTGAATATATGGTGCTCCCATGATGAGTAATCAGGGTTGAACACGGCAAAAATTGGTGGTTTACAAACTCATATCGTAAAAAATTAATCATAATGAAATTTCCAGTTCTCTCATAAACAATATTAATGCACTTGAACTGAAAAGTTCAATAAAAGTAAATATGCATAAATGATTGTTGGTTTGAAGAGACTCATACTTTCATAATTTCGATATGAATACAAGTGTTTTAATAAGTTGGAAAAATATATTCTTCTTTTCTACTGAACTATGAGTACAAAATTTATGACTAACTTGCTCGATTTATAAGTCGAGATTTAAAAAGTCTTTAGTTTAGAATACAAGATAAAAATTATATTAACTTTATGTTATAAACAAATTAAGAAGTATAATTGGTTTAGAGTGTGTATGTAAATGAAGCTTTGAACATGAGCGTAAATTGATTTCTTTTTTTTTTTTTGTTTATTCATGTTTTCTCTATTTATTGGGAGTTGTTATATTTTGCATATTTTTTTAATTATAAAATCATAAAAAATATAGATACATGTTTAACACTTTCATAAATATTGTAGTTGGATTGGTCCGATAACTTAGTCCAAAAACCAAAAATTTGGAATTAGTTAAAGCTTTCAATTTGATTTAGCCCGATATAAATCAATCTACAACTCAAGCGAGTTAGACCGAAATGAAATGAATGGATTAGCCCCATTACTAGCACAAAAATATTCTAAGAAAACGTGTCTGTTCATATAAAATTAAGTTAATTAACCACATTTAAATGTTCTTTGGAATATACACACTTTTTAATTCCTATTGGCATCTTGAAATAACGACCATTATCAAAATATAAAATAAGCAACTACCAATTTTATAAGGAAAAATACTTTTGTCAATTATTGGTTGCTTCAGTCCTTCTCTTAAGGCACAGATGATGTTGCTTATTCTTAAAACGTGTAAGCCAAAGGCAGAGATTGCTTAACAAAAATGTCCATCACTAATTAACTACTTATTATTATTCTTTTAAAGAAAAACCCCTCACTACACCTTTTTCTCCAATAGTATAAGTATTACTTTGTGGCTTATAAATAAATTCTTGTTCCATCATAATCCCAACCTCAGCTAACAATATTATTACAAACCCCATTTTCTTGCAAGCCCAGATACTGAATTTAGTATATTCACCAGAAAATTAATTAATTAGTGCATGATCAAGAATGGGAGGTGCTTTGTTGGCATCATTGTTTAGTTTGGTTGTGTTGTTGTTTGTGGAGTACTCTCAGTCCATCAGCAGAGATGATTTTCCAGATGGCTTCATTTTTGGAACTGCTTCTTCAGCTTATCAGGTTTTAATTAATCCATATATACATATGTGTGTGTGTGTGATTAAATATATATATATGATGATGATGATGATGAATTTGGATGATAAGTTTGAAGGAGCTGCAAATGAAGGAAATAAAGGGCAGAGTATATGGGATACCTTCACTAAGAAACCAGGTTGGTGACTTCATCTCTCTCTCTCTTTCTGTATCTCTTTCTAATTATATATAAATAAATAATTTTGAAAATAAAAGGCTAATTACAAAAAATGAATGATGTTTGATATTAAAAAAAATAAAAATAGGAAAGATATTGGATTTCAGCAATGCAGACACAGCGGTTGATCAGTATCATCGGTTCAAGGTAGACTTTCGTTTCTTTCATTTTTGTCTTTTACATATAAAATTGCATAAAAGTCCCCACAAGATATTCCCATATTATTAATTGAATTGCATAATTTGCTCTTGTATTTTAGCAAACTAGATATGCATAAAACACCGACGTGATTTTTTAAAAAATAATGCAGCACTAAAATACATAAGTTTTATTTTTTCAATTTATATTATAAAGTTTTAATATGACATCAAAATACAGTATTTGAATTTTTCTGATTTCTTATTAAAATTTTAATTTAATTTGAACAGAATGAGGTCGTTTTATAAAATTAAAATTATGTCGTTTAAATAACATGAAAATATAGTCACACTAACAATTTCAGCAGTTAATTCATATTGAGAATTAGGAAAGAAATAAGAGGAAATTGAAAAATTGTGTATTTTAGCGTCAAATTAAAAGTTAATAATATAAATTATAAAATAGAGACATATTGTGTATTTTTTAATATATAATTATAAATAACTCGTCAGTATTATGGTGTCTAATCAGGTCAAACCAAGATATTTAGTTTAAAAATCACATGCATAATTTTTTAAAGAAATATTTAAATTAAATACCGGTCAAGGTGGAATTTAAGAGAACAAAATTACTCCATCCGTTTTGATAATTTGATTTGGTATAAATTTTAATAATATATTTTACTTTGTACATGAGAGGGTAGTTAGTAAAGTTGGAAACTTACTTAATTTATTATTCTTAAATGATTATGTGTTAAATGAAATTTAAATCCTCTTGATTTATTATTTATAAATTAATTATGTATTGAGTATAATAGGTGTACTTATTGTAATAAATTTTTTGAAAAGTAAATAATTTTTGTAGACATAACAAAATAGTAAATATAAATTAGATAATCAATGTACTATTAGATTAGTACTCGCACACACAAACACATGCATAATTTGTTAAAAACACATTGGGCTTAATGTAATTTTTTTCAAAAAAATAAGGTGTTTTGTGTAATATGTATGAAGTGCATGAATGTTTTATGCGATTAACTCAAAAATTAATTAATATAGTATTGTATGTCGGTCTTATTTTATGTGAAGTATAATAAGTAGTGGCTTTGTTGGTAATGATTTTTGGCCATTGAATAATGAGTTTTAAAAGGATAGAAACCGACAGCACCGATGATGTAAGGAATCTTTGATATTGATAAGTTTTGTAAAGCCAGAAAGTTTGGATAAAGTAATGTATGTGGGAGTGGGAAGGATGGATAAGAATGCCAAACCTCTTGAATTAAATTATTTACATTTATATGCACACATTACTCATCCCATTCTCTTACGTCTCTTCTAAACAAAGATAACAAGTGTGTCGTGCCAAAATACATATATTATATTTAGTTTCCTTTACGAAAATACTTTATGTTTATCATATCAAAAGTTAGTTTTCATTTAAATATAATTTAAATTCTATTTTCTACAAATTGTTTAAATAAAGTCATGTCGGATTAAACGTCTCTTAATCATTTTACTTGATGGAAGGAATAAAATTGTTTCAAACAACAATTCTTGCAATGTACTTACCCTTGAATGTAATTGTCAAAATAGGTTATGTTTATCGGATTGGACTTCTAAAATTGAGATCTAATAATAATCGGACTCAAAATGTCTGTAAAAATTCTCGTTTCGACCTGATATTGAATCATAAATAATTTGTACTATTATTTTTTTTTGTTTTTGAATAAAATATCTTAAAACCTACCTTAAATCACTAAAAATTGGTATTTGGTTGCAATCATTTTGTCTTATAAGAAATAAAATTATTGGGTAAGAAATTAAATTTATCTAATTTATCAAATTTTGTAGAAAAAAATACATTAACCGAGCGTGTAAGGGACCAAATTGCTTTAACCCGGTCCGGCCCATCAATTTTGTGAGGTCTACCTTTAAGTAAAAATATTTAGTAACCAAAGCTATCAGTCTAAGGTTAGAGAGATTGGGGAGAATCAAGGTGATTAATTTAATGACATATTAATGATAATTATACTTAAAATAAGAGAGAGTGATTAAGATATATTAACTGCATATTGGATTTGTAAATATTCAGTCATGATTTGGTAAACCCCAATTAGAATCAACTAATCTATATGAAGGCATATATATATTTAATTTACTAATCCCATAGGGCCTTACAAAGTTACACCTATAAATTTCAATTAGGATTAAAATTCTCAATTAAGATTTAATTTATTAACTCTTAACATTGGATAATTTGGTTTTGTGTAAGCAAACATGAACCTCTGATTTAATTATTTCATTAAAAATATTTTCAAATCATTTTTTAGTCAAATAAAAATGTTGATGCACCAATCTTTATTTATGACAGAGTGACATAGAGTTGATGAATGATTTGGGAATGGATGCTTATAGATTCTCAATATCTTGGTCAAGAATCTTGCCTAGTAAGATTTAAACCAACAATTATTTTATTATCTAAATTAATTTATTTTGTCATAGCAAGATTTCCCACCTAACCATGTGTTGTCTTGATAGTACTCATGGCTTTAGAATGTGGAAATCTGCAGATGGAACAGGTCAACCAAACCCTCAAGGAATTGCTTATTACAACAATCTCATTGATTCATTAATACAAAAAGGTTCTATTACAATGTTTAATGATGCCTTAATTATATATATAGTGTGTATATATGTGTGAGCGCGCAACACATCGTGGTCCAAGACTTTGACGATACCCAACATAATAAAATTAAATTTAATCATATTTTATAAATGATAATTTATAATTATGTCGCTATGTGGCCAACTAGCAAGGGTTAGACCTATCCCTAGTGGTTGGACTCGCCAAGAAGCAAAATATGACTATAAGAATTTAAGACGTTACCAACGCGAAATTCATCATCATTCGGGTCATACTCTATCTATAATTAAAACATCCGAGTTGTCGATTCTTTAGGTATCCGGCCTTACGCGACTTTGTACCATTGGGATCTTCCACAAGTGCTAGAAGATAAATATGGGGGTCTATTGAGCAATCAAGTAGTGTATGTTATGAACCAATATTTTTGATATATAGATATATATGTATATATGATGAATAATTGAGGTATAATTGGTAACCATAAATCTCATGCTTTGTGCAGAAAAGATTTTGAGAATTATGCATACATATGTTTCAAAGCCTTTGGTGATAGGGTGAAGCATTGGATGACTTTCAATGAGCCTCATGGCATTGCCATCCAAGGTTACGACTTCGGTATTCAAGCGCCGGGGCGATGCTCCATCCTCGGCCATCTCTTTTGCAAAGCCGGCAAATCTTCTGTCGAACCTTATATTGTGGCACATAATGTCCTCCTCTCTCACGCAGCCGCTTTTCGTACCTATCAAAACAATTTCAAGGTATGTACTTTTTAACATATGATCCATCGATAAGTCAACTCAATTTATCCAATTTTTATTCAACCCAAATATTAAGGAGTAGAGTAAAAATTAAGTCCTGTGAGAACATAGTGACAATCTTTTATAAAAATACATCAACCTTATGCTGATATAAATGGTGTTTTTTCACTTTTATGATTTTCATAAACTAAAATGGTGCTTTTATCAATAACATTAGTAAGATATCATAAAACACCAATGGCTCAAATTTATTCTTATTTATTTGTGTGATTTATGTTTATATGAACCAAAATCATCTATTCTCCCGTCGCGATTCGCTAGTCCGATTTGACTTTTCACACATATTAATAACTATATTTAATGTGTTTTAGAAAATATAATTTATATATAATGGTTCAATCTTTCCCTTATTTATTAGTCTACATTATATTTCTTTTAATGAGCATTAAACAAGGGTATTATAGTAAAAAAATAATTTTAATACTTTTCACATTGAAAAATTTGAATGCAATTTGGGATGTCCGAAAAAGGAGAAATGGACTAGTATGGTGGAACGAAGGAACCGAGGAAGTATATATACTTTATAATCGTGACGCATGTAGATGCTACTCCACTAGTACATAATAAATAAATGGATGGTTTTCATAAAATACATGAACTTTACTTGGCGTAACTATAACAACACAATTTACAATTCCTACCAGAAAACCCAACGAGGCATGGTCGGGATAGTATTGGATGCAAAGTGGTACGAGCCAATATCTGAGAGCGAAGAAGACGTAAGCGCCGCCCAGAGAGCCCTAGACTTCGGACTCGGATGGTAATATTCGTTGCAAAAAAGACTCATACGCGTGCATGTATTGATTTAGTGATAGAATATTTATTCCTGAAACAAAATCTCTCGTGTTCAAATCTCACCACCACCCACTAAGTCTATTTTAATATTTTTCCAAAAAAGCCTCCCAATTAGTGAAACACTAGAAAAGCTTTTCAAATTTTGTGGGAAAAATTGAATTGATTAGAGGAACTACAAAGATGATCTGTGACATGAATTAAGTGGGAAATGTTAAAAATCAGGTTCCTTGATCCACTTGTACTTGGGAATTACCCTGTTTCAATGCAGAAGTTGGTGGGTGAGAGGCTGCCTCAGATCACCCCACAACTGTCCCAATTCCTCAAAGGCACACTTGATTTCATAGGTATAAATCACTACACAACATTGTATGTAAGAAATGATAGGTTGCAGCTTCGAAAGTTCATTCTTCAGGATGCCTCCACTGATTCTGCTGTCATTACTACTTGTAAGTCTCTCAACTATCCTCGTTTTCTCTTTACTAGTTTCGTTTCGCTAGCGAATGAGGTTCTCTATTGTAAGGATTAATGTTAATGTCCTGATATTGATTCAGCTTCAAAGCATGGAGTTGCAATTGGAGAAAGAGTAAGAAGTCTCATTACTCATTAGCTTCTTCTCAAGGTTTATTAAACAGTACTCCCCGTTCCATTAATAGTGGCACGGTTTGATCAAAATTGTGAGAACTTTTTGGTTAAACTGTGTTATTATTAATGAGACAAACATAGGGAGTATGCAATACGAAGGGTTTTTGAAAATTTTATCATATTTGCAGGCTTCATCAAGTTGGCTATACATTGTTCCTTGGGGTATTAGGAAGTTAGCAAACTACATCAAAGATAAATATGACAATCCACCAGTTATCATAACTGAAAACGGTTAGTCCATTTTTATTATTGATCTACTCTTAATCAAAACTGTGAATGTTTTTTTACCAAAATATCTTAATAATATTGAGACATATGAAGTATTATAATAAATTATTTTGAATGGGTAAATACATTTAATTTCTTAAAGACCGCACATCGGATAACTCAAACTTGGAATCTTTGACCTCGATGTGTTATATCAATGCACACATTTTTGATAGATTTTCACTTGATATTTAGTGTTCTACCCGATGTATCTTACTATTTTATCTATTATTTTTAGAACACATTTACTTATAGTAATAAGTTAGATTCATAAAATATAGAATTGCGTATTTGAAGGATAAGATTGTTAAATCTGTTCAAAATTGAGAAATTTATCATTTATACATAAAAATAAATACTATATTAACTTAAATTATTTTTATTAATCGACCATATCATGTAAAGTAAACTCTACGTAACGGTATAATATAATTGATAATGATTAACATGTATTTCAAAAAATTGAAATTGAAAGAGAGGTTTTACAAAACAATATCTAAAAACATGCAAGTCTTTAATGAATGGAAACATAAAAAATCATTAAAAGCAAGACATTGAATCCTAATTTGAAAATCCTATTGTGATTAAACACTAAACAGGAATGGATGATCCGAATAGATCACTTGCATCGCTTGAGAAGGCTTTAGAAGATGAAAAGAGAATAAATTATCACAGGGATTATCTCTCAAACCTCTCTGCTGCAATAAGGTACTCACTCTCTTCTACTTTATTTGTCGCGAAACTTTTCGAATTACATATCAACGACTCTTCATGTGTAACTTATAAATTTCTCTCCGGTCACTTTTGCCTACTCTTTTTAATGTATTAATTTTGTCTAAATAAAAAATAACACTCTCTAAAAATAAAAAGTAAGTCGAAGAAAATAAATTAAATGTAAACATTCAAAAGTTTCGAATCTTATTACAAGAGATAATTAATTTATATCTTGAGTTTAGACCTCATGATAATTTTATGACCCTATGTGTTGGTCCCAACTTCTATCCTTAATTTTTTTTTATAATTATTTATTTTAATGCATATTTAAAAATTTGAACATTAGTTACATTTTACATGTGAATAAATACTAAATTAACATTTTATTTATTTATATACTTTATTTAAGACGTTCGTTACTTTATGTTTATTATATATTACGATAATAATAATATTTATGCTATTTAAATCATAATTTAAATATTAATATATATAAATGTTCTTCTAGGCTTAAAAAATGATACAAATCCTTGTCTTAATATGTAAGTCCAAAGTCGACACATGATGTCATCGGGTCATGTTTGGACGGCTCATTGCCTCCAGACTAGAGGGGATCGAGTAAAATTATCATTCATTTGAACGACCTTTAACAACTTATAAAATTGATTATGTCAAAGGAATGAGAAGTGGAAACTAAAGAAAATGTATGAAGTTTCTTTTATATTTTCATAAAAGATCTTGACAATTTGATCCGATACGAGTTTTAATAATGTATTTTGACTTTGTGTAAGAGTGTAAGGTGAGTGAAGTTTGAGAAGTGATTGTGTGTATTGAGTGGAGTTTGGGTGTTACATGATTTATTATTTTTAATTGAGTTGTGTGTACGAGTTGAGTGAGTCCTATATATAAATGGAAAGTTTGAAATGTAAAAATGTTTTGTGGACAAACCCAAATGACAAAATGTAAAGAAGTTTCGTGGACGGAAGGAGTATTTCTTATCGAACCTTAATACTCATATTTGGTGTGGGGAAAAGACAATGATCTGAAAACGTAGACTATATATATAAATGCAGGGAAGATAAGTGTGACATTAGAGGATATTTTGTGTGGTCGTTGCTGGATAACTGGGAATGGAACATGGGCTACACAAAGAGGTTTGGCCTTTACTATGTGGACTTCAAGAATGACCTCACTAGGATTCCCAAGTCCTCTGCCACCTGGTTCAAGAACATGCTGTCACCACCCACAGACATTATTTAATTTCATCATCATCAATATTTATACACATCTTTGTTTCTACATTTTGTATACATCCAAAGAGTAATTCTTATTAGTTCATAATCTCAAGACATAGATTAGCATAAGAAGTCATTCCTTGTGTAAGTGTTCTATAACTTCTATTTGCTCTTGTAATTTAACCATCCTTATATTAAATAATATGGCAAATACCATGTATTGGTAATGTAGTTGGTTGCGTTTGCAATTATGTCATGAGTTCAGGGGCGGATACAAGATTTATATATATGGGGCGAGCTGAATTTTTTTTTTCAAAACACTATAATTTATGCATGCACAAAAATTTTGGAGTGAAGTAATGTTGTATTGGGCTTTAGAAATATACATATATATAACTTCCGTTTGATTATAATTTGATGACCGACTTTATTATTATAATAGATTCAATTGAATATAAAATGAGACATTTAAGATGTGATAGAATAAGTACTTTTTTGGATGATCTATGTATTAATGACGAAAATGCTCACCCGCCCATAACGGGTGGAGTTAATACGATCGCGAACGATATGACATGTCTCGTAGATAAATATTAAAATTTTGATAAAAAAGTTTATTAAATATCATTTTCTACTAGAGTTTATTGATTATGGTATAATTTAATATTATTTAATATAAAATAATAAAATAATAATGACTCGTATTCTGATATGACACTGTCAAATTAACCTTGAGCACGTAGTGATTGGCGTGGAGGGGTGAGCGATGTTCATACTTCATATGCATGATATGCTAAAAGAATCTTATTTTAGTAAAGTTAAAAATGACGACTTGCACTCGAAATTTCAAGATGTGAAGTCAGCTTGATTTTGAACAAAAATCACTTATGCCTGGTTAATCATAATCAACTGAAAATTTGAAGTTTAAGTACAATAACTTTAGCAATTAAAAAAAAAAAAAAAAAAAAACTTTAGCAATTAAAATTAGAATTTGATGAAAGTTTGAGAATTTATATATGATTCGTTAACCTTTATTAATATATATATATATATATATATGTATGTATGTATATATATGTATGTATAAATATTTGAGATTTAATTTATATGAAATATTTGAGATTTTACTTTATTAAAGCTAGCTAGGTGACATAAATTGCAGTGGTATATGGGTTTTGTATTCTTTTTTGCATACACACTTTAGAAATTAAAATAAGAATAAATTAAGTATGTTAAAATATAACTTAAACCAAAATGAAATAAAATAAATTATAATTGAATTAATTGTGTATAGTCAACTAAGTAATACTTATGTAGATTTGGAACAAATTGTAGTTGTTGCCCATAAGGTAAGAACCGCCTATTTTAGATTCATTGAACTAAAAAACTTTAATTGTGTTCACTTTGATCCCCCATAACCATACACATTTTCCAAGAAGATATCTTATTAGGATATATTATGGTCTTCCATATTATGTTTTTTATTCATTATTCTACTTTAAATAGATTGATAAATCCTTTATTCGTTCTATTAAATATAATTCATTTCTTTTGTGTAACTAAAATAAAGAGTAGCATAAAATATGAAAAAATTTATGAGATTTATAATTTTTAATAAGTTACTTTTTGTTATTTTTAAAATCAAATTAATATTTATAAGACAATTTGAAAAGAAAAACAAACCAAGATTAATAAGAGAGACAGAGAATATAGTATAATATGCTGCAAAGTTAAGTTTTTGAAAATTAAGATAGGACAAACTCAACTTATGCACCCTTCAATAATCATATATGAAGGTACAATATTACCCTTCCTTTAACATTCAATAAAGTACCCAATGAATAACTCGAATAGTATATATGGGTATGAATACTACTTTTGATTGATTGTATTTAAATATATATGACATATAATTCATTGTTTAGTTAGATAGACTAAATTATGTATAATGGAAAATATTGATTATCCTTTTTTTTTGAACGAGAAAATATTGATTATCCTTAATTGCAGTATATTTATTCCACCTTTAAGTTGGGATAAATAATTCCCCAACTTCTGAAAAATAATAGGGAACCCATACATTAAAAGGCAAACAATGTATTAGGGTGTGATAGATATACATCGCATCCTTTATGCCACGAAACAAAATGGCTTTAAGAGCATCCGCAGTGGCGGACAGTTTGGGGTTGGCAAAAATGGGTTTCGGTAGCATTTCTGTAATTAAATGGAACTTTTGAAGTTTGGGGTTTGGGAGATTGTTGGTAGATAGCGGTGGGGGTTTCACACTTTGGGGTTTGAGAAACTCTACTAATCATTATAGAATGATTGAATTTGTATTAATTTAATTTGTTAATTTATAATTACAAATTTAAATTAATAAATATGTATTTAAATTTTAATATGTTTTATAGATGAATTTATAGATGAATTTAAAAAATTAAAAATGAAAAAAAATGAAAAAAAAATTAAAAAGTGGGTGGGGCGCGCGCCCCGAGGACCTGCAGCGGTGAACCCGCGCGGGGTCGCGCGCCCCTGCGCCCGTCTCACAAACGCCACACCCGGCGCGCGCCCGGTGCACCCGCAACGCGGGGATCACGCCCCTCCCGCTGGAGATGCTCTAAGGATTAAAGCATCTCAAATATAGGAGCTCAGATAGGGGCATGATGTCCGGAAGTCCGAGTTTCTGCGAACACACTTGTCTTGTTGGGGCGTGAGGCCTGAGCTTGCAAGTCTTGGCCAAGAGGGAGTCTGCGGGCCAAGATTTGCTTGAGTTGGGCTCCCCTAATTTATGTTTTTTTTAATATTGCAATTTGTAATTTTTTTTCATTATTATATTTTTATCTATAACTACTTCATTTCAATTGACACCTCATTATTCTTATAAATTCTTATTATTTTATTTAAATTTTAAATTAATATATTTTTGATTTCCTAAATCTTATATATTTTTTAATTAATGATAATTTATTTATTTTAAATTAATTTATGCTATTTTAAATATTAGTTTACATTATAAAAAGTGCAAAATAAAAATATGAAAATTAAATATGAGAGTCTCAAAACCGAATGCCTCTTAGAGCATCTGCAACGCTCTACCTCAGGAGGCCCTCGGGCAGTCGTCGGGTAGCGGCCTCGGGAGGTCGTGGAGGGAGTCTGCTATTGTGGCATCGGGGCGCGGGAGGCCAGGCTATGGGGAGAGAGGCTGGCGCTGGGCACCGGAGGCTGAGGCGTTTTTGCCGTTGCGGGAGTGGGACTCCCGAGTTCCATACATATTTTATTTTATTTTTTTCGATTTTTGTATATATATTTCAATCCCACATTTTCACACATCTCATTCATTCTTCAATCTTCCAACCATCTCTCTTCAAACATTTCTCTTACAAGCTAGAAAAAAATATGGATGACGAATTCAATAGGTTTCTATACCGAAGTTGGAGCTAAGGTGCAAGCTTCCATAATCAAAGCTCGGAAAACAATTCATCGTCCGACATTGAGAATTTTTCAAACCAAAATTCCCCTTTCTCTCCCTCTCAATTCTCACCCTCACAATTCAACCCTCTTTTTTATTCTACTCCAAGTTATCCCGGCCAAACTTATTCCGGCCAACAATTTTCATTTCTTCCATATTCTCCCCAATTTGCTTCACAACCATCTCCTACATTCTCAACCGCTTCATCCGCCCAACATTCCTACGGAGCCGGAGGACTTGATGGAATCAACTTGAACGATTCCTTCGATGATGCTTCGGACGAGACCCTTGCTCTCACTCTAAGTAAAGGGCGCGTTCGTACAAAGACAGACGTTGCCTACACCGAGGTGGATGACGTCGTCCTTTGCCGCACTTGGCTCGACACAAGCCAAGACCCCATCGTCGGCAACAACCAAAAAGTCAAGGCCTATTGGAAACGCATCACCAACTCTTTCAACCTGCAACGGGACCCTGCGAAGCCTCGCACTGTCAAACGATTGAAGTGTCATTGTACTCGTATTCAAAATATGACCCGGGAGTTTTGCGCCATCTACAACCGGTGTTCCGATCAGTGGGTAAGCGGCAACTCCGACCACGACATCTACATCAAGGCGTTGGTGGAGTACAAACAAACAAAAAAGTTGGAGTACAAATACCGCCATTGTTGGGAGATTTTGCGAAACACGCAAAAATTCCAAAGAGTTGTTCCCGACATCGGCTCCAAAAAAAAGGGCAAAAACAATAGTGGCGAGGCGTTAGAACTGAACTCCTCGTCCGATGGGGACAAAAGCCGCGAAAAGAAAGGGGAAGGATAAAGCTCCCGAACCTAGTGGCGAGGCGTTGGAATATTTGACGAAGAATTCCAACGCAATTCAAACTTTCACGACAGATGCAACAAGGCTTGCTTATTACTCCCGATGTGTGCTCAAATTAGAAGTAAGTTTGATTTTTAGTTTAGTTTTATTTTAATTATTGTAATTTTAATTTCTAATGTTGTATTTTAATTCCTAAGTTAGGATTTTAAATTTGTATTGTAATTTCAATTTCTTAGTTATGATTTCAAATTTCAATTTCTAAATTAGGATTTTAATTTTGTATTGTAATTTCAATTTTGAATGTCGCTTTTTACTTATTGTAATTTTCGTTTTTTTAATTAATGTATATTTTTTATTTTCGTTTTTTAAATAATGTATTTAAATTTAATTTTAAAATAAAGATTAAAATTAAATTTTAATTACATATCTATTATTTTAAATTAATAAATTTAATACATAACAAATATCTAAAAATAAAAAAAAATACATAAATTATAAAAATACAAATCAAGAAGACAGCCTCATACCGAGAGTTACCAATAAACAAGTTGTTATAAAAGCTCCCCACTGTGTCTCTCTTTCCAAAGCTTTTAAAAATTGGTGTATCCTTCCAAAAAATTAAGAAAAAACTGAGGGTCCCATTTTTAGGTGCCAACGGGAAAGTGTTGTTATTCCTCATAATTCATAAACACGCGATTTATTTATTTTTGAAATTTCCCACGTTTAATATTCTGATGAATTAAAATACGAGGAAGTTTTCCCATTTAAATTAATGTAATTGTTCGTGGGCAATTTCCATCGCCAAATCATATTTAATTTCATAAAAATATCATCTCTGTACAATTTCATAAACATTTGAAAATTCATATATTTCTGACCACATAATTGATAGAAAGTTAAATGTATTTATATGCAATAACCTCTTACTATAGTCTATAACAACACTAACATTACAAAAATAAGCTAAACTGGCGACGGAATTGACGACGGAATGGTGTTCCTTCGTCCTCTGGCGACGGACTGACGACGTAAATTAACAAATAATGCTAACGACGGACTGGCGACCGTTTTTTTGGCGCGTAAGCTGGCGCCAATGTTAACGACGGACTGGACGACGGACTGGTCCGTCGTCCGACCAGTCCGTCTCCAGTCCGTCGTGAAATTTTTTTTTTTTTATTTAATTTTTATACCGGACGACGGACTGGTCCGTCGCCCAGTCCGTCGTCCCGCCCTATTTAGCGGGCAAAATAGCCTTTCGCGAAACAGAACAACGGCGCCCAAGTTCTGCTCTTTCTCCGGCGATTCCAAGGTCCCCGTCGAAACAGAACACCCCCGCACCAAGGTAAGTACATTATACCCTTTTCCCTTCCCCTATCTTTATCTACTTCGGTTTCTCAATTTCTCCCCGTTTATATTCGACGCCGGAGTAGAAATCTTCCCCTCGACGTCGCCTCCGCTGCCCAGCTGCTCCGCCGCCGCCGCCTGCCTCGCGCTGCCGCTGCCTGCGCCGTGCCGCCGCTGCCAGCTTCCTCCACAGGTTGTTTAATTTTATTTTATTTTTGAATTATTTGATAATTTGAATGAATTATTTAGTTAATTGTTATCTAAATTAGTTAATTGTAAAATTAGTTTGAATTGTGCGATTAATTGTTGTTAATTGTTTGATAATTGTGGTTAATTGAGATATGTGATTAATTGTTAGTATGAATTGATGATATATGTGATTAATTGTATTTTTTTTGTCTTTTGTTGTTAATTGTTGTTAATTGTGTGATAATTGTGGTTAATTGATATATTTTATTAATTGTTAGTGTGAATTGTTAATTTTGTTTAAATTGATATATGTAATTTGTGGTTAATTGAGATATGTAATTAGGTTATGTGATAATTATACATATTTATCTAATTTAGTTGAATTAATTAGGGTATTTTATTAATTATAGTAGGTTGAGTTATATATGTTAATTAGGATATTGTTAGGGTATTTTATTTATACTATTTACTTAAGGTTTAATTATTTTATTTGTTAATATATATATCTAATTTGTTAATTTGATATAAATTGATTTAATTAGTTGAATTATATTTAACTATTGAATTTGTTGATTTATTACTTGTTAGTAGAGTTTATTAGGATAATTGATTAATTTTAATTTGTTTAAATGAATAAATTAGTTTATAGTTTAGTTAATTGAATAATTGAATAAAATATTTTCTAAATTACTTAGGGTTTATAAGGATAATTAATTAAATAATCTTTAACAAATTAGTGTTAATTACTTTAGTTAATTCACTAATTTGAATTTTTTTATTCTAATTATTGTAATTAATCCATAATAAATAAATTAGTTAAGTTAGTGTTAGTGTTGAAGATAATTGACGGATTCGTCTACTTGATGTAAATTAATTATTTCTTAGTTTAATTTGTTGATTAATTAGTTTAAATTGTTTAATATTAGGGTTTATTTAATTACACCTGTCGCTGCCCGACTCCTCTCTCATCCTTTCCGAGCCGCCTTTTGCCGCTCCGGCGCTCCCTACTTCGGTGAAAGGTAATTAAATTATAATAATGTACTTATTTAATTACTTAGGTTAATTATTTAAATTTATGAGGTAATTTTTAGATTATTTAGCATTTATAATGAATTAATTTATTTTTGTATTTAATTTGATTAATCATGTTAGTTAATTGTGTAGGTTAATTATATTAATTTACACCCAAATAATTTAGACTAATTTAGACTAAGCTTTGTTCATATTTTCTCTAAGTCTGTTTAATTTCATAATGAGTGAATTTATTGTTTAATTTAAATTATTGTATTAATTGACACAAACATATAATGTATGTTAATTAGTTCATAGTTGATTGTTTTTAATTTCTTAATTTTGGTAATATAGTATAACGAAATAGGGGATTTATGACATTGTGATAGACGTAATTAATTTCTTAAGGATCTTCTCCCTTTGGGATAAGATTTTGATTACGTCTTAAGGATCTTCTCCCAATATGTGTAATATTATATATGTTGTGGTGGTTTGATGAGATGCATGTGTTGTGATATTTTAATTATTATGTTCGAATGTTTTGATCATGAAATGTATGTTGGGATAGTTTGATGACCTGCATGTTGGGATAGTTTGATGACCTTAGCTGACTTGGTTAGATTAGACACAATTACTTATGTAGTTTAAATAATATCGGGGGCAAAAATCTTGATTGTAACATGTAACCCTTATTAATGACCGAAATGATCGTGATCTCCAAATGCGTAGCATCAAACAATTAAGCATCAGCATGTAATTCATAAATCCAATTCAATGACCCTTATTAATGACCGAAATGATCATGATCTCCAAATGCGCAGCATGTAATTCATAAATGCAAATATGTGACGTACAAAACATTTTAAACGTAAGGATATTTCCTCTCTCTATTAAAGTCCAAATAATTGACCAATACTGTTATCGCCTTTTATTCAACTCCAAATAATTCACCAATACTGTTATCGCCCTTTATTCAACTCCAAATAATTCAATTTCTGTACTGAACTTCAAATGATTCAACTTCTCTATTGAACTCCAAATGATTCAACTTTTATATTGAACTCCAAATGATTGAACTTCTCTATTCAACATAATAGATGTCTTACAGTCGGCGAGAGGATGTGGGGACTCCTCGTGGTAGGGGTTCACGCCGATCACAGCTATCCCTTGGACGGGGTAGTTCCCCGGGCTCATCGTCTGGATATGAGTCCGGGACCGGCGGTCTGAGCCACCATATTGGTGGCATACAGATAGGCGGTCCGTCTTCTGGCTCTGACACTGATGGTCAGAGACAGGAGACTGTGTTCTATCTGTGAGTGAGCTGGGGTACGTAAATGCAATCACATCTTCAATTTTGACAATTATTTAATTAGTTATTCAAAAATCTAACATAAATCAATCTAAAATTACTTTATGCAGCGGATTTTACCCGCATGCCGACCCGGCAGATTACATTTGGGAACTATTTAAGATAGTTCCCAACCCGACTGGCTACAGTTGGAAGCTCACGCCTGAGGACGTGAGACAGCGATATTGGGAGGAGTTTAAGGTTCGAAAATTTACTAAAACTTAATTTCAAATTCATTCTTAATTATAACTTATAACTACAATTTCTAACATACATTTTCAATGCTAGAAAAAATTTACTTGGGAACCGGCACTCGATGCCAAGATTCGGGAGTTATGGTATGATAAGATCCGGGAGAGATATAAGGATTATATCTGCGGGATCAAGAGGAGGAGGAATGATCCGCCACCCAGAGGTGGGAAGCCTGGGTGGTGGACTGATGATGTGTGGATGGGTTGGCTCACTTACTGGTCCCGGGATGATGTTGTGGTCAAATCCCAGGCAGCGATGTGCAACCGGTTGTCTGAGCCTCAGGGACCGGGTACTGGTCCTATCAAGCATAGGGGAGGGTCCAAGTCGGTCATGGAACGAGCTGAGGAAAAGGTAATAATTAATATACTTTAAATAATAATTATAATTATGTGGTACAATTTTAATTCATATACACATGTTTCAATGACACAACTCCATTGTGATTTGATGCATAGGGTCGTGAGAGGGGAGTAGCTCTCATTTCGTGCATGTTCGACTCCTTTCTGGACGAGCATCGATATGCGGACGGGACATACACCGATCCGAAATCTGCGGCGATAGCGGTAAGTTTTAATTTAAATCTAATATATATATATATGTATTAGATTTTCAATATTTATAATATGTATACTGACAAATGTTCATTTCTCGTTTACATGCATGCAGACTGAGGTGTTTCGCCGTGCTGACGAGGAGCGGGCCCAGCTACCCGAGGGGGACCACGATGCAGTCGACATCAACGAGCTGTATCTGGAGGTTCTTGGCGGCCCGGACAAGAAGAAGAGGATGTTCGGCACGGGAGGCGCGGCGAAGGCCCTCAGAGCATCCAGATTCGGGGGATCCTCGTCCACATCACGCGCATCCAGAGACGAGGTTGAGGAGCTCCGGCGACGAGTCGAGGAGCAGGATCGCGAGCGCCGTGAGTACCTTGCTGAGCAGCAGAGATTGGCTGAGCAGATGACGCTCATGCAGTCGCAGTATGCCGAGGTGATGCGGTGGATGTCTCAGCAGCAGGGAGGTGCACCCTCCTTTCCCTCTTATCAGCCTCCCCCGTCTGATGCCCCTCCCCATTTTCCTCCTGATGATGATTATGATTCCTAGATGTTACGGATACACTTTACTATTTTTTTTATTTTATGGTTTGTTGTGGGATGTAGCTGATACAATTAATTATTTTGTTCATTATATGAAATTCGCGTTCATTTTGAATTTCATTTGATTGGTTCAATTTTAAATTATTGTTCAATGTTGGATTATATTTGTATTGTTTGTTATGACACGTTTTAGGTAATGAATAATAAAAAAAACAAAATTAATTATTAAAATTAAAAAAAAATAATAATATTGAATAATAAAAAAAACAAAATTAATTATTAAAATTAAAAAAAATAATAATAT